>JALJCO010014344.1:317500-475829 GCA_023101725.1 Atherinomorus stipes | reverse complement strand
CGTATCTATACTTGCTGGTGTGCTCAGTTAGTCCTCAACAAAAGGTAGAAAATCAGACCCTCTTCTCAGCCAAGCTGAGTCAGAACTTTCCCTCACAACAGTGCAGGATGATGGACATGCAAGGCCACCTCCACGTAAAAATGGACAATCATCCAAATCTAAATCTTGCTCAAGAATTGTGCAATTCATGATGATATTGCTCCTGGCTGGTGATGTTGAGATAAAGCCTGGTCCTGTGTCACTGAAACACATTGATGCTATACAGTCACAGCAAACTTCAACACACTGTCAGCTAGCTGGATCTCACGACTAACAAAGGGATTGCAGCTACGACCTGGACAACACCTAATGCCAACTATGATGCACACAGAGCTTATTAGATTCCCTCCACTGCTGTTAAAGCTTTTTCTAGTGTCAGCCAGGTTTCCCCCATTGCTAGCCAGACCTCCTCCACTGTTACCTGGGCCTCCTCACTGCTAGCCAGGCTCTCCCCACTGCTACAGGCCTCCTCCATTGCTAACCAGACCTCCTCCACTGTTACCTGGGCCTCCTCACTGCTAGCCAGGCTCTCCCCACTGCTACAGGCCTCCTCCATTGCTAACCAGGCCTCCTACACTGTTACCTGGGCCTCCTCACTGCTAGCTTGTCCCTCTGCTAGCTGGGTCTCCTCCACTGCTAACCAAAACTGGCCCACTACTAGCCAGGCCTCCCCAACTGCTACCTGGGTTTCCTTCACTGTTAGCCAGGCCTCCCCAACTGCTACCTGGGTTTCCTTCACTGCTAGCCAGGCCTCCCCACTGGTACCTGGGTTTCCTTCACTGCTTACCAGGCCTCCCCCACTGCTACCTGGGTTTCCTTCACTGCTAGCCAGGCCTCTCCAACTGCTACCTGGGTTTCCTTCACTGCTACAGTAGCAAGGCCTCCTTTGCTGCCAGCTGGGGCTCCTCCCCGACTAACTGGACCTTCCCAACCACTGGCTGGGCCTCCCCCACGCCTATCTGGATTACATCTGCTGCTGGCTACCTCCACCATTAAAGAGAAGACATCATCAGACACAGGCTCCAGCACATCTACCACCAGGCTAGACACCCTCCAGGCAGTCAGACTGTTATGAACATAGGACATTCCTGAAAACTCTTTGGAATGTGTTGGAGTTGAAATAATTTTATCTACTGAAATGTCTTTTTCTGTTTGGTCACTTTATAGACCACCCACTGCCAAAGATGTATTCTTTTATCACCTATTAGAGGTGCTCAAAAAGTATGTCAGCAAACAATTAATCTTAATGGGGCACTTCGATTTAAACTGGCTTGACAAAACTCAAAGGGAAAAAAAAACTAAAGGATCTTACAACTAAGTTTCAGTTGATGCAATTAATAAACAGCCCAAAAAGAACAACTACCTCATCTCAAACCTTATTGGATCTAATATTTACACATAACCAGATCATCTACCAAAAATCTATAATCTAATTACTGGTTTATTCGATCATAATTTATCTTTAATTGCATGAAGATTACCTAACTCACAAAATAAAAATAAACACATAGGAAACTGGTACCTTTCTTGCCCAGAAACAAAGCAGCACAGTTTGAAAATGAATTAAAACAAATTAATTGGATTGATATAATGTCAGAGGGAAAATGTGAAGAGGCCTGTGAAAGTGTGATGACAAAAGTCAAGTTGGTAATGTTATTTTATACTAAAACAATTCACCTTAAAAACAAGATAAAACAGAATCTGCCCTGGTTTGATTAATTTTCATGGCTTCTGATAAAGAAAATGAACTCTCTCCCAAAAATCCTTAAAGTCTGGTCTCCCCACAGACTCATATCCAAAAATGACAGGAATATGGTCATGTCACAACTTCAGGCAGCTAAAGCTAATTTTTTCTAACAATTTTTTAAAGAAGCAAAAGGAACGAATAGAGTATTAGGGTAAGACGTAGATGAACTTTTAGGTAAGAGATGATCAGCCAATGATGTCATACAACTAAATATAAATGGAAAACATCAAAGTGATAGTTTGGTCATAGCAGAACAATTTAAAGGGACGGCAAGATTAAGAAACTAAACTCACGACTGACGCGAGCACAAACTGAAGCTATAATGTTGTTAATTACGCTTTTTCTTCGTAGTTCCACTTTTTAGTTTCTTTCAGTTGATCTGGATCGTTTGCTGACGGCAGAAGAATCCATAATTATCGCTTACATTGTTTGAATTTACCGCGACCGTCTTTTTCCTGTACCAAAACTGCGGATGTAGCGTCATTTGACGTCACGTCTGCAGGGCAGCGCGGAAAATTCGGACACTGACTTGCAGCATTTTGCAGCACACAGCCTGTTCAAGGCAACGGAGAGAAACGTGGTGGAAACGTTATTTTTGGTATTTAGCGCTTCATCACCCATTAGTATTAAAAAAATGGACATGCATGTTTGTTTTTTCCGTTCTATTATAACTCCAATCTACAAAACAGGAGACAAGTCATCAGCAATTATAGACCAATAAGTACACTTCCTGTCTTCTCAAAGGTTGTGGAGAAAGTGGTAGCTGAGCAGTTGGTAAAACATCTTCCAGGATCTTTTCAATCCTTAGCAGACATATTTAAACCACCTTTATAAAGATTACAGTGTACATATTCATTCATTGTTTATTGTACATTATAATGTACAAATAAATATGACAGTAATACAATAAATGAGAAATATTCAAAGGAGTGGGTAGGAGTATACCTATTAAAATATGTGGTTGTGCCATACCTTCCAATCAACTGGTGTCTTTCCAGAACAAATTGTAGAGCATCTTAGTCCAAAAAGAGAGAATAAGATTGTTTGAACTGCAATAACTTGAGTAATTTGTGCACCTGAATCCACATCTCTCTCAAATGTAACATAACAGAATTTGTGATTTCACCTAAACTCAGAAAGGGACACACAACTGGTGTGTAAAGGGAAGATAAAGACTTTTCAGGCTTTTACATTTTCAATTTAGATTTAATTCATAAATTTGTCTTAAAGACACACAACGTAACTTTTAGACCTTAAAAATCTGTTTCTGACTCGTTTTTTCGGCACACCAACATTCATTTTGCGCATTTTCGAGCCGTCACTGCCCAGATGTTCCGGGGCTCAGAAACAGCACTATGTAAGATTCCCATCCGGGACGCGACCGTGACGTTGCAGCCGACTATTGGCTGCAGCACCGCGTCACTCACTAGCAACCGGATGTAAACCAGGGATCAACCCCGCGAGTGTTTTGAACGCACATCATGTTGGTTTTGGTAAGGAAACATTACAGGAGGAAGAGAGGAAAAGGAAGAGAGGAAGGGACAGAACAAGAGTCAAGATAAGACCGTCTGTTCCTGGCTGGAGTGAATCACGGTGCAGGTATGATACAAGATGGTTGCTAGTTTAGTTGCCGATAGGGGGCGCGTCACTGAGAAACCTGCTAAAAGTTCCGTTGTGTGTCTTTAAATTAGATTAGTTTGGGTGAATAAAGAAGAAGTTAACCAATCTGGACTGTCTATGTCGCCCTATTCTATCTTAAGCCCCGTTTCCACCAGCGGGTCTGGGTCGGGTCGGGCCGGATCGGGCCGGATCGGTCCACGTTTTTTTGCGTCTCCACAGATAAAAACTGGGACGGGTACCCTTATATCCGACCCGACCCGGCCTACTTTTTTGGCACCCTTCGGTAGGGGTACTGATCTAACCGATCTGGACCAAAGAGGTGGAGCTAATACACAGCAATCAGCTGATTCATTGAAAAATCCGCGTGACCCAGCGTAAAAACAAAGCCGGGGTGACTCCTTTCTGTTTCTGTCACGTGTGGCGCCGGTGTTTTGGTTAAACGGCGTTACACGGCGATGATGTCACACAATCACGTAGCAGCGCTGTCCAGCTAATTCTCCGCCTCCAGAATAAGGGTACAGGTTGCTGTGGGGACACTGCGTGAAATCAACACATCCGTACCCAAACCCACCCGACCCGGCCTGGCCCGGCCCGACCTGACCCAGACCCGCGGGTGGAAACGGGGCTTAAGTGAGGACTTATGTCATTCTATACCAGCCAATAGTGGACCTCTGTCGTTCCACATGGACCAAGAGTGGACCTTTTTTCTGTAATGCAAATCTACAAATAGAATACATTCCTATAACAGATGTCCCGATCAGGGTTTTTTGCCCCCGACTACGAGTCCGAGTCATTCGATTATGAGGATCAACCGATACCGAATCCTGATCCAATACTTCTATAATAAAATAAAAATTGAACATAAAAGACAGATACAGTGTTTCCCTACAGCATGCTGTAACCGTGGTGATACCACTGGTCGGAGAGGGGGGGGGTCATCAACACACCAGCCTGATCTGATTCTGAATTCTATTTAATTTAAATCATAGCTCGAAGATGGAATTGGGGAGTCAGGAGGCATCACATTTGTTATATTTTTCCTTTTATTTATTCTTATTTTACCTTATTATGACACCTCCTCTAATAAATTACATTCTTTCAATCACATTTTTAAAATAATATATTAAGCATACATTTATACACCAACTAACACCAAATTAATGAGGAATTGGTCATTTGTGATCAATTGTATGTGGGCTAAATCTCAAAGGAAAGTATTTGGTTATTTCTCCATTTCTCTGAATAATGGGAACGTTCAATTCTTTCTCTGCTGGACAGCAAATAAAACCAACACAGTAGGTTTTAAATAAACTGTGAAACAACAATAATGTGATGTGTGCTTTGATTTTACCCACTAAGTAACGGCAAACAAAGTTTAACCAGCATTCATTTTCTTTTTTTTCTGTCATTCTGTCAATCTGTTGGTTTCTATAGCTAGGCTATTATCAATCTGACTTGAATTTATCTGTTAGGCACCCCGAGGTGACATCGTCATGAATTGAGGCTATACAAATAAAGGTCAATTGAATTGAATTAAATCCTTCTCTATGGCAGCTTTGGAGTTGGCCGGTCTCTTCACATAATGTTAAGCTTGTCTGGAAAAGTTCGCCTTGAAAATATTTTTAGTCTGAGACCAAGTCCATCTCTCCTCCTCGTGCAGCTGCTTTGTGGATCTGTGGCATTAAGCTTTAACTCAAGTGTAATGATGAGTGCAGGTCACTGTAATACATGTTATGCTAGCTGAACTTGGCTGTAAATGTTTAGCTCTAACCAACCAATCAGAGGACGGAAAATGCTGATGTACATACCTTCTAGCTGGCCACGTGAGGCAAATTTGAAATTTGATTAATTAAAGAAAAAGTCCATTTCTAATATTGTTAATGTTGCATCTGCCAGTGCTACTGATTCTGAAGGCCCTGGGCAGGTTAGATGGCAACACACAGGCTAAAATCTGATTGGACAAAAAAATCTTGCAACCACATACATGTAATGGAAGCACCGCAGCCAAGAGAAACGTTAAGAAATGGAGAAAATGGATTGTTGGGAATAAATTAATACAGTTGCAGTAAATAAAATTGGAATTTAGGTTGTAAATGTAAGTTAGTGCTTCTGATAGTGTTTATGCCAGCAGAGGAGGTGTTGCTGGCCCTGACCTCCCAGCACTCATGTATCATTTACTTGTCTTAAAAACAATCAATTTTGTTAATTTATTTTTTATTCACCTAATGGGGAGTGTGTGTGTCACTCTGTGCTATCTCAGAGGGGACTTGTGTCATTCTGAACCAGCCAACAGTGGACCCCTGTCATTTTATAAGAACCAAGTGGGGACCTTTGTCTGATAGAAAAATATTACTTAGTGTTTTGTCAGTTTTATTATTTTGTACAATTTTTTTGGTCTGTGTCTTTTTGGAGGGAAAAAAACATTTTGCTAGAGAGCCTTTACATGATCTAGTGGCAAATAATAAACTTATAAAAATGCAGATGGAAATTTTCTCAGAGAGAAAAAAAAAAATACAACTTTATGTTTTTAGATCACTTTAGGCTTTGTCACATTAAGATTTAAATGTTTTGTTGAACTGATGAAATGAATCTTTAAACATTATTTTATCCTGTGTCTGACAGGCTGCAGGCCTCTCACCCATTGGAATGTCATTGTCATGCATTTTCCTTTTGTTGGAGGCAGTCCCCACTTTGATATGTAGACAACACTCAGAGATCCAGGTCCCCTCTTGGCAATTTCTTTTTAAAAAATTAAAAGTCAAATTTTTAGTTATATTCTGGTAACACAGCTTAAAAGTAAATTTTATATTGGGTTTTTTGTTTTTTTCAAAATGACCAGAAACAGAAGTTCCCTCTTTGGCAGGTTAGCACGATAGTCCCCTGTTTGTAGGGTAGGAGTGTATGTGTGTTTGTGTGTGTGGGGGTTTTATACAATGCCTTGCGAGTAAAAGGTAGCCACCCAAACGTCACCCAGGTTAATGTTTCGTTGGAGCGCCGTTGGCTTTGATTGGCTGTGGCTTCTGGGATGTCTGCAGATTTACTTCCAGCCAGCGTTGCATCAGTTTCTCTCCAAGATCTGACCACCGAGCAAAGTCTTCTCCTGCACACCCCCAAGATTCTCCATGGGGTTCAGGTCCACACTCTAGTGGTAAATCCATGTCCGAGGAGCATGTCTCACGCTCCCTGAACCGGTCTTTCACCGTCAGAGCCACATGAAGTCTAGATCTGGACCATCAGACCACATGACCTCCGTCACTCCAGTCCAGTCTTGATGCTCCTGCACTGTTTCCGTTGGTAAGGAGGACTCCTGGAGGACTAGAGAAACCTCCGAGCGGTGATGGACAGTAAACTGGACTTTGCCACCAGCACTGATGGCATCTCCAGGAAGGACCAGAGTTGTCTCTGCTGATTGCTTCAGCATCCGCCGGACGATGCTGGGGATGCTGGAGGAGCCTGCATCCTCCTTTATGTGGTGTGCTGGGGACTGAAGGAGGCTTTAAGACCAGTCATGTTGTTGAGTCGCTGAGGATGGGGCCAGAGAGGAGGGTGGTGTCCAGGAAAGCCTGTCCCACCCACCCCTATCATCCTGGACAACCTCAGGAGCACGTAGAGCAGCAGACTTCTTCCACCTCGTTGCTAAAGCCTGCCGCACACCAGAGCTTTCTGCTGAGTCATGGAGGCCGTTTGCTCAGCAGATCGTCGCCGTGTCGTCTGATTTCTGCCGAGTCACGGAGGCCGTTTGCTCAGCAGATCGTCGCCGTGTCGCCTGATTTCTGCCGAGTCACGGAGGCCGTTTGCTCAGCAGATCGGCGCCGTGTCGCCTGATTTCTGCCGAGTCACGGAGGCCGTTTGCTCAGCAGATCGTCGCCGTGTCGCCTGATTTCTGCCGAGTCATGGAGGCCGTTTGCTCAGCAGATCGTCGCCGTGTCGCCTGATTTCTGCCGAGTCATGGAGGCCGTTTGCTCAGCAGATCGTCGCCGTGTCGCCTGATTTCTGCCGAGTCACGGAGGCCGTTTGCTCAGCAGATCGTCGCCGTGTCGCCTGATTTCTGCCGAGTCATGGAGGCCGTATGTAAACTTTGAAAAACACATCAAAGCGATCACTAAATCAGCCGACTATCACCTGAAGAACATCTCAAGGATCAAAGATCTGATGTCTCAGGAAAATCTGGAAAAACTAGTCCATCATCATCTTCAGTCGGCTTGACTACTGTAACAGCGTCTTTACTGGTCTACCTAAAAAATCAGTTAAACAGCTGCAGCTCATTCAGAACTCTGCTGCCCGAGTTCTCACAAAGTCCAGAAAAGTGGACCACATCAGTCCAGTTCTGAGGTCTTTACACTGGCTGCCGGTCCATCAGAGAATAGACTTTAAAGTTCTGCTGCTGGTCTATAAAGCTCTGAATGGTTTAGGCCCAAAATACATCAGTGACCTCTGACCCAGTTTGAACCTACTAGACCCCAGGTCATCTGGACACGGCCTTTTATCAGTTCCCAGAGTCAGAACCAGACCTGGATCAGCTGCGTTCAGCTTCTATGCTCCACATGTCTGGAACAAACTCCCAGAAAGTCTCAGATCAGCTGAAACAGTTTATTTAAATCCAGGTTAAAGACCCACCTGTTCTCAGCTGCATTTACGTAGATTTTATTCAAAAGTTAAAATCCGCACATCTCTATATTCTCTCTTTTAATCTTAAATGTTTTTCATTTTGAATCATGCTTCTAATTTTTTCTTTTTTCCCCCTTTTGCTTATGTTTTATGTAAAGCACTTTGAATTGTTCTGTACATGAAATGTGCTATACAAATAAACTTGCCATGCCTTCCTTTGTAACATCTCACATCTTGTATTCAAGCGTGTACTTTATCTGTAGAATACTTTAAAAATGTTGGAATATGTAAAAATGTTACATTTGTTGATGTGTTCATTTTCCTTCTTTTCTCTTTAAATGTAATATTTCATGCCGTTCCTGCATCAGACTGTCTGAGTTTGAGGAGACGCCTACTAGCCAGCTGACCATCGAGGAGTTCATGAAGATCGATCTGGACCAGGAGTGTGACCCGCCTTGCTTCACAGCCGGCCTTCAGAAGAAGAAAATCCAGCAGGTGAGGACTGGTTGTACCAGACACGCATCCTCAGGAAAGACCAGCCCGTTCATGTAAGGGTTCAACAGGTGACTGACACAGGAGAAAAGTACATCTGATGGCTGTCAGCTGGCACCAGTGAAGGACATCACACTTAGAAACTGAACCAGGGTTTGCCTCCATCAGTGGGCTGCAGCAGAGTGTGGAGGGGAAAAAACTAACGTTTCCATGGTTAATTCAGCTGTTAAAGCAATAATTCTACCAAAAACCCAATAAAACGAGTCTGAGCTTGTTGGTTATGTGTGAAATTAAAGCTCCACTGTTGTCACACAAGTCAGAACATTAATGATCTGCTTTTCTGGCTGGAAACTGAAAACTTTTTGGTTGTAGCAGTTCTCAGCTTTTCCTTGTTTAACGTTTTTTTTTTGTTTAACGTTTTAATAAACATGTGAAGGCATATTCTGGGTTCAGCTTCTTAATCTCTCCACATACAGTTGTGTGAAAAAGTGTTTGCCCCCTTCCTGATTTCTTATTTTTTTGCATGTTTGTCACACTTACAGGTATTACCCAAAAAATTCGAATATCCTGAAAAGTACATTTATTTCTACAATATAACTTAAAAGGTGCAATTTACATATTGTATAGATAAATGGTAAGCAAATATGGGGTGCCAAGTGTAAAATTTTACTATAAAAGTTTTAGCAGAAAATTTTTCATTATTTATGTAATTTTGCTCATATTTAGCCTATTTTCCCCTACATTTAACTTAACCTTAAATCACAAACAAACTTAAATCTAAATATTGATGCTAGGTCTAAATGTTTCATCCTAAATGCTATATCATAAATCTAAATGTTAAATACTAAATCTAAATATTGTATTTATATCTAAATGCTAAATATTAAATCTAAATGTTACATTTTATATCTAAATGCTAAATATTAAATCTAAGTCTTAGATTTTTATCTAAATGTTAAATATTAAATGTAAATAATAAATATATCTAAATGCTAAATATTAAATCTTAATCTTAAATTTATATCTAAATGTTAAATATTAAATCTAAGTGTTACATTTTATATCTTAATGCTAAATATAAAATCTAAATCTTAAATTTATATCTAAATGTTAAATATTAAATCTAAATGTTAATTAAATCTAAATTTTAAATCTTATATCTTAATGTTTAATCTTACATCTAAATCTCAATTATTATATCTAAATCCTAAATATTAAATCTAAATGTTAAATATCATATCAAAATCTTAAATCTTAAATCTCAATGTTTAATCCTATATCTTAATGTTAAATGTTAAATCTAAATGTCAAATGTTAAATCTAAATGTTCAATCTTATATCTAAATCTTTTTCATTATATCTATATCCTAAATGTTAAATCTAATTGTTAAATCTTATATCTAAATCTTTATCATTATATCTAAATCCTAAATGTTAAATCTAAATGTTAAATCTTACATCTAAATGTTTGTCATTATATCTAATTCCTAAATGTTAAATCTAAATGTTAAATCTTATATCTAAATCCTAAATGTTGAATCTAAATGTTACATCTTACATCTAAATATTTGTCATTATATCTAAATCCTAAATGTTAAATCTAAATGTTAAATCTTATATCTAAATCCTAAATGTTAAATCTAAATGTTAAATCTTATATCTAAATCTTAATCATTATATCTAAATCCTAAATGTTAAATCTAAATCCTAAATGTTAAATCTAAATAAAGATTAAAAGATTTTCTGCTAAAACCTTTATTGTAAAATTTTACACTTGGCACCTCATAAGCAAATCAATATATTTCCAGCTTTTGTTTGTTTGGATGCTGCTGATTAGAAGTTGCAGCTTAAGAAAACCTCAAATTCAAATACTCAAAAAATTATTATACTGCATGAAATCAATTATAAAAGGACTTTAAATACAAAAATATGTGTCCTGCAGTAAAATCTTGCATGTGTACTTAGTACTTGGTTTGGTCCTTTTGCTTGAATGAGTCCTTAACCCGGCGTGGCATGGATGCTAGCAGCTTTAACCCGGCGTGGCATGGATGCTAGCAGCTTTAACCCGGCGTGGCATGGATGGTAGCGCTTTAACTCGGCGTGGCATGGATGCTACCAGCTTTAACCCGCGTGGCATGGATGCTAGCAGCTTTCACCCGGCGTGGCATGGATGCTAGCAGCTTTAGCCCGGCGTGGCATGGATGCTAGCAGCTTTAACCCGG
Source organism: Atherinomorus stipes (assembly GCA_023101725.1). NCBI lineage: Eukaryota > Metazoa > Chordata > Actinopteri > Atheriniformes > Atherinidae > Atherinomorus > Atherinomorus stipes. The sequence continues at coordinate 465,101 of JALJCO010014344.1, read as the reverse complement.
CATGGCATGGATGCTAGCAGCTTTAACCCGGCGTGGCATGGATGCTAGCAGCTTTAACCCGGCGTGGAATGGTTGCTAGCGCTTTAACCCGGCGTGGCATGGATGCTAGCAGCTTTCACCCGGCGTGGCATGGATGCTAGCAGCTTTAGCCCGGCGTGGCATGGATGCTAGCAGCTTTAACCCGGCGTGGCGTGGATGCTAGCAGCTTTAACCCGGCGTGGCATGGATGCTAGCAGCTTTAACCCGGCGTGGCATGGATGCTAGCAGCTTTAACTCGGCGTGGCATGGATGCTAGCAGCTTTAACCCGGCGTGGCATGGATGCTAGCAGCTTTAACCCGCGTGGCATGGATGCTACCAGCTTTCACCCGGCGTGGCATGGATGCTAGCAGCTTTAGCCCGGCGTGGCATGGATGCTAGCAGCTTTAACCTGGCGTGGCATGGATGCTAGCAGCTTTAGCTTGCCTCCCCCTGTTAAAAAATAAATGAACTCTGGTTTATCATATTTGGAAAGCTGGGTTCAGTTTCTCTATCCACACCCAGGCCTGATTACTGCCACACCTGTTCTCCATCAAGAAATCCCTTAAATAGGACCTGCCTGACAAAGTGAAGTAGACCAAAAGATCCTCCAAAGCTAGACATCATGCTGCCATCCAAAGAAATTCAGGAACAAATGAGAAACAAAGTCATTGAGATCTATCAGTCTGGAAAAGGTTCCAAAGCCATTTCTAAAGCTTTGGGACTCCAGAGAAGCACAGTGAGAACCATTATCCACAAATGGGGAAAACATGGAACAGTGGTGAAACTTCCCAGGAGGGGCCGGCCGACCAAAATGACCCCAAGAGCACAGCGACGACTCATCCAAGAGGTCACAAAAGACCCCAGAACAACATCCAAGAACTGCAGGCCTCACTTGCCTCAATGAAGGTCAGTGTTCATGACTCCCCCATCAGAAAGAGACTGGGGGGGCAAAAATGGCTGCATGGCAGAGTTCCAAGACCAAAACCACTGCTGAGCAAAAAGAACATAAAGGCTCGTCTCAGTTTAGCCAGAAAGCATCTTGATGATCCCCAAGACTTTTGGGAAAATACTCTGTGGACTGACGAGACAAAAGTGGAACTTTCTGGAAGGTGGAGGTCCCATTACATCTGGCGTAAAAGTAACACGGCATTTCAGAAAAGGAACATCATAGCAACAGTAAAACATGGTGGTGGTAGTGTGATGGTCTGGGGCTGTTTTGCTGCTTCAGGACCTGGAAGACTTGCTGTGGTAAATGGAACCATGAATTCTGCTTCTACCAAAAAATCCTGAAGGAGAACGTCCGGCCATCTGTTGGTGACCTCAAGCTGAAGCGCACTTGGGTTCTGCAGCAGAACAATGATCCAGAACACACCAGCAAGTCCACCTCTGAATGGCTTAAGAACAACAACATGAAGACTTTGGAGTGGCCTAGTCAAAGCCCCCACCTGAATCCCATTGAGATGCTGTGGCATGACCTTAAAAAGGCGGTTCATGCTGGAAAAGCCTCCAATGTGGCTGAATTACAACAATTCTGCAAAGATGAGTGGAACAAAATTCCTCCACAGCGCTGTAGAAGACTCACTGCCAGTTATCACAAACGCTTGATGCAGTTGTTGCTGCTAAGGTGGAACAAGCAGTTATTAGGTTTAGGGGAAGATCACTTTTTCACACAGGGACATGGAGGTTTGGATCCCCCCCTTACTAATGAAAATCTTCTTTTAAAAACTGCATTTTGTGTTCATTTGTCTTATCTTTGTCTTACATTTAAATTTGTTTGATCTGAAACAAAGTGTGACAAACATGCAAGAAAATAAGAAATCAGGAAGGAGGCAAACACTTTCACACAGCTGTAGGCTGCATGAGGAAAATGACAGATTCTAATCTCATCCCACAGACTCAGTCTAGACAGCAAACGTCTCAGCGTTGCTTTTCACACTTTTCTGCACATCAGGACTCATCACACACAAGAAGGATTTATTAGCTTTACAATCAGAAGACCACACATGATTCAAGATAGTTCGACTTCAGATCTCCACAGCCAATCAGAGTTGAGCGTTAAGACTTTTGGTGAAGGGGGGGGGTATTCTGGGGGTTAATGTTACGGGCCTTTCCGTGGACGACCCAGGTTCAAGTCACGTCCGTGAGAAAAAGATGACATCATTTTGGAAGATGTAACAAACTGAAGACCTGCAGCGTGAACTTTAGCCTGCGTTTCAGAACGATGAGTCACCATAAGTGATGATGATGATGATGATGCTGTGTCCACTCCAGCCTACAGAGGTCTGTAAGGAAGTGTGTTCCAGCCTGTAATTTGTCCGTTTCTTGTGTCGGCCATCACGGTTGTATGAACTGAGAATGAGGATGAACCAGGAGAAGTTTCCACATCTGTAGAAACTGACGGGAATCCTGATAAATACATTTAAGTCTCATTGATCAGGACTTCATTTCTGGTATTAACTCATTTTGTCCCACTGCCAACAGTTGTGACTGAAGTGTATCACTGTCATTTTCTACTCACAGTAGAAAATCTAGGCATTGATGCAACTGTGTCTCCTTAACATGCTGGTAGACAACTTGGACAAAGGTTTTAGTTTATAAAAATAGTTTCAAAGCGCTTCCTGTCATGTGACATCATCTGCTTTCTGCTCCTTTCACAGAAGACGTGCAAATCCTCCTGAAAAGAGCTACATTTCATAAATTCCTCATGATTTCCCCACAAACAAACACATTTATTATTATTTAATCACATAAGTCTCCAGAGTACCCCCCCCCCCCAAAAAAAAAAAAAAAATTGTACCTGGGATAAATATTTTTTTGTTCATGGGCTTATTTCTATGAGCAGCACCACAGGTTGCCAGTGGGCACCTCGCTTGTGACTAAAGGCAAACGTTGTGGTCAGGATTACTCATAACTGACTAACTTCAGATTGTAGGATGAAGCACGAGCGATGGCGCATTGAGTCCTCCTGGAAAACCCTTCCTAACTGAATAGATTCACAGAGCCTGTGTCCATAGCAGGGTGCACACATCCAGTCCAAGAACTACCATCCTGCAACTCTTAGGGCATCTTCTCCAACACTCCTGAATCTAATGGCTGGATGACCTCATGCACGTGTCATTCAGCTCTGCAGAGGCAGGTAACCAGCCAGTCATGGGATTCAGGTGTGTTGGAGAAAGGATGCATGTAAAAGCTGCAGGATTGGAGCTGCTCGACTGGACGTGTGCAGCTTTGCTCTGTTCGATCTGATACGTTACCAAACATCAGGTTGGCCAAGTTCTGTCCTTCCTGGGATGATACCCATGGTATCCATGTACAATTTAATATTTATTTTGTTTTATACCCCCCACACCCTGTCCACTTTTTTCTTTTATTATGACTATATTGTTTTTTATACTTATATTATTATACTGTTATTTCTATGTTATTATTAATAGGTTACATTTGACCGAGTGACAAGCTTGTGACCAGGCAACAATTGTGTTTGTAAAAAATGGAAAAAATAAATACACTGTTAGATTCAGAGGGTCTCAACTGATAAAATGATAAAATGGTAAAATGATTTGCCTTCCAACCCTGAAACAAATCTGAGCCTCAATGGGTTAAAAAACTACCAGAAAATGAGGTCAGAAACGTATTGTTTTATTTTTATCACAGCTGTCTTTTGAATAGTATGACAGTAACTGTTGATCATCTGCATCGCATCCACTCCTGCGTCTCAGTGAGGGGAGAGAGCAGTCGTCAGGACTCGGGTGTTTTCTGTCAGATTGCAGAGGCATTCATCATCTCATTCTGCGTCACTCCTTTCTTTCCCCTCCAGCTGGAAATGGAGCTGAAGAAGAAGATGGATGACGTTGAAGGTACGAGTCCTGGAGTTTGCCGTCACATCAGAGCCTGCTGGGCTGGTATGGACTCTGTTGTCTGAGACGTTAAACGTATTTAACACAAAGATGAAGCCTGATGTTTTCCCCATCTAAATGCAGACGGCTGTTCGGGTTTAGGTCCAGACTTGAGTTTGAATACGAGTTAGTTTCTCCACAAGATGCAGTCGGCCAGCCCTCATGGTCCGGAGGAAGCTCAGACAGCAGAGACGTTGTAATTGATTTAAAAACGTGCTGCAGGAACGTTCCTAAAGCTGGTCACTTTTCTGTCTTCAGCTTTGATGTCAGTTTATTTTGAAAAGATTTTTTCCGTCTAACAGATGAAATCCAAGAGTACCAGGATGAAATCGATGCAGAGCTGGCGAGCAGCAGACGCAAGCTGAGAGGGATCTATGCCGCCTACGCCAGAGAGGGTGAGCACACCTACGTTCCCCGGTCCTTCAATATGAAGGGTTGAAAGGACGAGCAACAAGAGTTCGTTCCAGTCAGAGGGAGAGAAAATGGGCCGGGATTGGGCAAGTAGGGAAAGCTTTAATTCAGTGATTCTTGATATCAAGAAATCACGTTTAAACTAGTTTAATGGAACTATTTTAATATTATAATTATTATTATTACAAGTTAAAATTCAGTTCTTGATATTGAGAATTAATCCTGCACATGTGGAGAGGCAAAAATTGAATTTCCACGTCTTAATTGCATTTGTTGATATGAAGAATTGAGTTTTCACTGGTAAGATTGCAAAAATGTTCTCATTCGTTTATTTCAAATACGATTTTAAACTAGCACAAATTCCAATTTTAACATGTAAATTACATAATTTTAAGTTAACTTAGAATTTTTTTATATAAAAAATGTATCAACATGTAAAAATTTCAAGTGTTGAAATCAAGAATTGTAAATTTAACTGAGAATTTTGACTCAATTTGTTTTTCTGATATCAACAACATATAATGTGTGCACAAATACAAACAATCATTACCAGAAAAAAATGAAACAATTTAGATATTTTAGTGGAAAGATGACTCAAGCCTCCACGAAGTTTGTTTGAGAAAATGCATGTGACCGCAGCCTGAAAGTGTGAATGTGTTCCTGCGCTGTTGCAGTAACTGACATTGTAATAGAACTTGACAGCTGTTTTATCAGCGTTATGAAGGCATATTCATGTAAAAATTCACATCATTTTAGCATAAAGAAGTATGTTTTCCCACTTAGTTCATTAAAGGTAGAGTCCGATGTCCCCCCCCCCCCCCCAAAAAAAAACAAACAAACATTAGACTTGTGCAAGTGACAAGCTGTGTGGGAATAAGCGCATGATTGGAGCAGACGCCAGTCACTCCAACTCTGCAAGGAAAAAAAAAAGAAAGATGGCAGCTGCACCGAAGGAAAGGCAAGAGCTTTAGATAGCGCACGTTGGAAAACCAGGGTTGGTTTGGCTTTTACCGCTTCTGAGCTCTGACGTAGTCGTTGAAGCTGAATAGGCTGAAGAAGGAGGCGGCCATTAGCCTGAGAGGGAGGGGTCAGTTTGGATAGCTACTGTTGTTTGCAAACAGAACCGGTGGGGGGACTTCGGACTCTACCTTTAAACTTAGGGTTCAGGGAACTGATACGAAGTGGGAAACATAGGACCCGGGGAACGTGGGTAAGACCCCGTGAGAAGCATCGACACGCGGGGCTGAAGACTCTCATCCAGGTCTGGTTTCAGCTTGATTACAGGTTACCACGCAGCACTGGACAAGTTAACGGACACAAAGACAACATCAGCTTGTTTCTGGTTTTTCTCAGAATATTTACTGATGGGTGGATTTTTACTGGAGCTGATAACCTTCAGTTAGCATGAGCTAATGCTAGCGTCTGTAAATGGTGCTGCTGCTTCAGAGAGAGAAACATTTAAGGCTTGAAAATGGAAAAAGTGTGAATTAATGATCATTATTTATTTTAGAAGTGAGTTTTTTAGATCATTAAAACGCATGCAGGTGTTGTTTGCACATGCATGTCATGCTACTTGCTAACTGGTGGAGTTTTTGTGGAGGTGGTGTTTTGGTTTTTATAAGATTTCTGTCTACAAGACATTATCTGCAGCAAAACTCCATTTCATCAATGCTTTAAGTAGAATGAACAAACAAACAAGTACTATTATCCTGTGAGTTCAGAATTTCGTGGATTACAGTTTGTTGGTGGTTTCTACGTAACAAGCTGCTCTGCAGCAGCGCGCATCAGGGACGTACGACCTGCAGAGGAACTCCCCAATAACTAACAGTTAACTCTCTCGCTCTCTCTCTCCATACACACACACACACACACAATAACACACACACACAATAACACACACACACACACACAATATATATATATATATATATATATATATATATATATATATATATATATGGTTATTTCTTGTTCAGCGGTTGTTTGTACCAACAGACAAGGACAAAAGATTCCCTGCAAACGAGGACAGACGTGCAAAATGTGTGTCCGCTGTAAAAAGAGAAAACTGGCTGCGCGGTTCCACCAGCCGAATGTGCAGTGAACCTTTCATATCGGGTACGATCCGACTTCATGTGTTGTTGATGTGCATATTGACTCATTAACAATGTTCCAATCCACCTTATTCCTGAGCTAACGAATGTACAAACGATTAAATTCATGTAAAATCGTGTAAACTGTCATTTCTGCTGCAGTTTATTCAACAACAAGAGTGTTCATAACATTTCTAAACGATTTGCCCCAGAAAATGTCCGTGCACGGTTCGGGAACATGTTGCTGTTCATGGTTTTACTCACAAGCAGAGAAAGTTAAACATGAGCGATGTGTAGAACATGCGCCTCGGTCTGAGATAGAGAGGCTGCAGCGCTCCAGACTGCAACCAAACGGTCACTTTTTCTTTCTTATATACTTTATTCATCCCAATTAGGAAATTCATGCTCTGCACTTTCACCCATCTCAGGTTGAACCTGAGAGCAGTGGGCTGCTATTTAAAGCACCGGGGGAGCAGTTGGTGGGGGGGTTAAGGTCCTTGCTCATGGGTCCACAGTGGTTCACGTGAGTGCTGTGTCGGGGACTCGATCCCGGGTCTGCCGCGCCAGTGGCCCGCGACATGAACCACTATGCTATCCACTCTCAAAAAATGTTGTGAATAAAGAGTTTCTATCTGCTGTTAAGTAAATAAGATCGTATCCCAGCTCTTTCGACTAAACACGACCGACCTTATGACTGCGTATTACTCTGCTCCATCTGTGGAATTCCCGATCTCCGTTCAGTGGGCATTTATTTCCCTCTTTAAATCCAGACTCCAAACGCTTCTGCACAGACACTTTTTTCTACCCAAGTCCATCTGTACCAATCCAATGTTGTTTTTATGTGGTACCCGTTATGTTTCATGTCTCAGCTTCCTGTTTTCAATGTTTTATCAGCTCTGTACAGTGTCTTTGGGTGCTCTGATAAGGCGCTTTTTATATTAAACAAACCAATTTTTTTACCCCCCCCCCTCCCCCCTCTCCCCCCCCCTCGCCCCCCTGGGTTTTTATTTTTGATATTTTTTTTTTTTTGTTTTTTTTTTTCTCTCCTCTTTTTCCTTTTTTAATTCTTTTGTGTTTTAATAATAAAAATTATAATAAGATAAGAGGAATTATTATTATCATGTAGGTAGTGATAAGCCTTCAAGCTTGCTCATCGCTGCAGTCAGACGTGACAGAGCTAAGTGGCTAATGTGGCTAATAATTCTACTGTTTAATTTTGGCCGGATTTCCAAGTGGAAGTGACGCTAACGTCGTGCACACGCATGAGCTGCTTGGACTGCGTTGGTCTCTGATTTAACCACATTACACTCAGTCTGAGCCCAGAGTTAGAGACACGATGTCTACTGAAGTAGTAAAGTTATAAATCTGCACGTTGTTTACGGTTTGATCGTTGAGTAAACTGATGGACTGTATGCTAACGCTAACAACAGGCTAACGCTGGTTTGTAGTTCAAATATCTAAATTCACAGGCTGAGATCATGATTACCTTATAAAATTACCGCATCAACGACATTTAACAAGTGGCCAGAGTGTTTCTCTTCCCCAGGAACAGTCGTATATCTGTCATTCTGCTACATTTACATGCTAACACTTAGCATTGCAATATTCTGCATCCTTATTTCCGTCATTCATCACATTTACCTTTTTAGAGAGAGGAAAGCAACTGTGGGTCAGTTTAATTCCCAGACTGGATCGGACCTCCAGTCATTAAAAGAAAAAAGGGGGGGGGCAGCTCCCGTATTACTCCAGCGCCGGTCAGACTCCAGTTTGGTTCTGGTCGTCTCAGCAGACCAAACTTTCCGTCTTCATCTTCCTGGAGTCTGAGCTGGGGTCTGAGAGGCTCCTGTTCTCCATCTGTGAGCAGCAGCAGTGTCGTCTTAACATGCGCGGACCTGCGGTGGTGGAACACACGACACACATTGGCATTTAAAAGGTAAAAATAATTTGAATCATTACATATTTTGTAGTTTTAATGGGGACTGAAGTAAACAAAAAAAAAAAAGCTCTTTTTTTAAGCAGATTTTGGGAGACGGCTTTTTTGTCCTGTAAATTAGTACATGGTTCCCTGTTGACATTAACGAAATAGATGAACAAATAAATAAATAAATAAATGCATACATAAAAACATACATGCGTACATACGTACGTAATAAATAAATGAATAAATTGGAATTCCGAAGTTCCTTTCTTCCATAAAAACCATCCCATATGCGGAAACGCATCAACGTGGCCAAGCATTGAGGAAAAATGGTCTGAACAAAGTTCTTCATGTCCTGTCAGGGTTAAAAAGTTACCGTTCATGCAGCATCTGGACAGATTTTCTCTTCTCTCTACATCACTTCCTGTCTTTCACCAGATGTTAAGGACGATGACTTGAACTGGACGTCGTCCACGCCGGCGGACGGTGAGGTATCGGATGAAGACGAGGAGCTTCAAGCCGTGGCCAAGCACTTTGGCAAGGAACTGGACGAACTCACGATAGAGGCGCTGGTAGAACTGGAGAGGAAGAAACCAGAGGAGGAAGAGGAGGACCGGCAGGAGGCCGTCCCACAGCGAAAGGCCCCATCACTGGCTTCCATACTGGGGACGATGCCCTCGTCCGCCACGCTGGGCCTCTCAGAGTCCATCAGCAGCTGCGTTGGAGAGGAGAAAGAGAACGGTGAGTACGTAGTCCGATAATGCCTCGTGTTTCGGGCAGCTTGGTCCTGTTCACCATGACATCACGAGGATCAGCCTCAGGTTTCTGTCATCTCATTTCCAGCATTTGTTCTTGTTATGATAGTGATATTATGCCATTGAGCAAATGTCTTTATAAAAGCGGCGTTCCCTGGAGGAGAAATGGTGCTTTGAGACGTTCCATCCTTGACTGTGTGTCGTCTTTTCTACATGACCTTGATAATCTGCATTCACATTAAAGCCTGCACTCTCAGGCCCCTTTCAGACGAAACAATCCCCACTTTACTTCCAGCATCCTCCTGCCTTCCCGCCTATTTCAACAACAAAAACTTGGGTTGCATTTCTGGTCTCATCTCTTCATCCCCAAGCTGAAACCACTGTTGTGATGCTGGAGAAGCCAAACGGTCCCAATGACTCATAAGAACTGAGGAACGTGTGCCATAGCGTGTGATAAGTCCTGGTGGACGGGTAGTAGTAGTAGTAGACAGTAGCTTAACAGAAGGTTGAAGGTTTCTGCTTTTTGAGGAAAACAAACTGCAGAAATAATCACATCCTCTGTCAGCCTGGCTTATTAATGATTGCAGAATCTAGACAACTACAGTGATCAATCATACGCTGCCTATAATTACCTAATTACATGAGTAGGAGGCGCGGTGCCCCCACCCTGCCTTATCTGGCTCTGCAGAGGCGTTGATGGATGTAATGGTGACATGCAGCTACATGTGTCCTGATGGGGAAACCTGTGTTTTTATGGCTCTGCGTGGGAGGGGGGTTGGATGGATTGGGGAAGGGGGAGGAGGTATGGTATGTACAGAGAACATCATGTGGCCACTGGTCTGAATCTTTGGACCCATATATATTGATCTGGATATTGACACTTTTTTTTAGAGCGTTCACGATGTTGAGCTTTGTTCTCATCACTGATCCGGCCCGAGACCATCCATCTGGTTTCTCAAGATCACCACATCACTGAGCTTGGCTTGTCTAGTCTGGTCTCGTTTCGGCTGGGCTTGACTCCTCTTGGTTCATGGCTCATCTCATCTCTCATACACTATATTTCCAAAAGTATTGTCCCACCTGCCGTGACCCACATCTGAGCTTCAGTAACATCCATTCCTGATCCGTCGGGTTCAGGATGACGTTGGTCCACCTTTGCAGCTAGAACAGCTTCATCTTCTGGGAAGGCTGTCCACAAGGTTTAGGAGTGTTTCTGGGAATCTGTGACCATCTTCCAGAAGCACATTTGTGAGGTCACACTGATGTTGGACCAGAAGGCCTGGCTCTCAGTCTCCGCTCTGATTCATCCCAAAGCTGTTCTATGGGGTTGAGGTCACTGGAACTAAGGGACCAAGCCCAGCACCTGAAAACACCCCCACACCATAATCCCCCCTCCACCAAACTTTACACTTGGCACAAACCAGTCTGATAAGTACCGTTGTCCTGGCAACCACCAAACCCAGACTCCTCCATCAGATTGCAGATGGAGAAGCGTGATTGGTCCTCCAGAGAACGCCTCCACTGCTCTAGAGTCCAGTGGCGGCTGCTTTCCACCACTGCATCCACGCTTTGCATCGCACTTGGTGATGTATGGATGGATGCAGCTGGTCGCCATGGAAACCCATTCCATGAAGCTCTCTGTCACTGTTCTTTTTTTTTTTTTTTTATAATTATCTTTTTATTGAGAAAGGCAAATTTCCATCTGTTACATCACTTACAGCCATAACTTATTTAAGTACATATAAGGATGGATACAGAACAATCTGATGATTTTGTCCATTCTGCCCTTCTAGGATTTTCTTTTATGGACTACTTATCCTTTCAGTTGGGAACAACTACAATAGAACAGAACAGGGGAGTGCATCATGACAAACACTAAAAATTTTCTTTAAAAAGAAAATAAAAAAAGAAGCGGGGAAGATTCATACAAATCACATGTAGTCAAATGAAATCCGATCTGACTGGTTTCACATACTCAGTCCATTTAGACCAAACTTCATAAAATTTTTCTTTTTCAACTTTGAGTGAAAAAGAAATCTTCTCCATGACATAAATCCGATAGATGATTTCAATCCATTCATCAATGGTAGGTGGTTCCACTTTTAACCACTTCCTTGTGACAGATTTTTTACTGGCTGCCAGTAGTATAGCTAGCAGTTTTTTATCCTTCATGTTCAATTTTTCACACCTTAGATTGCCCAAGTACAACGTTTCACAGTTAAATGGAATATCTACATTAAATACATTTTCTATATGCTTCTGAACCCCTTTCCAATATGGTTGTATTGCCTTGCAGTCCCAAAAAATGTGGAAATGGTTAGCTCCATTAGATCCACAGAGTCTCCAACAAGCATCTCCGCTGCCTTGATGTCGTTTCTGAACAGGTGTTTTAAAAAATCTTACCACATTTTTCCAACAGAACTCCCGCCATGTGTTTGACCCAGTTGAGAACCATTGTTGTTGGCATATTTTCTCCCAGTTCTCCTGTGTGATCATCACCCTTAACTCCTTTTCCCATTTCTTTTTTATGTAATGTGTATCTTCTTGTTTGGATAACTGTATGGCCTTATATAGCTTAGAGATAGTTTTGTTGCAAGATCTGGACTTTGTTAAAGACAAAAATACTTCCATGAACTCTGGTACACCTTTTTCTAATACTTCTTTAGCATTTTTGTTAAAATAATGCCTCACTTGCAGGTACCTAAAGAAGTCATCTTTTCCCAGTCCATGTTCTTTCTGGAGGGTTTCAAAACTTTTAAATGTCCCTTTTTGGGTAAATGAATAATAGGTGGTTAGGCCTTTCGAGATCCAGGTCTTAAATCTGCCATCAATTTTGCTTGGTGCAAAGTCCAGATCATAGGCACACCACCTCATGAACTTGGATGCGTCTCTTAATCTACAAATTTTGACTATTTCCTGCCAGGACTTCATGAAACTGCCTGTTATAGAGTCTTCTGGGATCTCCAGTTTTTGTTGTAATTTATTATCACCTAATAAAGCCATTATCGGGATTCCCTTAATCGTTGTGCCCTCTATTTTCTTCCATGCTGCAGTGTATGTTGGTGAACTTAAACATATTAAAGGTCTGAGTTGGGCTGCATGGTAATATTCCCGTAGGCAGGGAAGGCCCATTCCACCTTTTTTCTTTCCTCAATTGCAGCGTTTTAAATTTAATTCTAGCCCTTTTCCCTTGCCACAAATACCTTGCTATTATTCTGTCCCATTCTAAGAACTGTTTTGATGGTATTTCAACTGGTAGGCACTGAAAAAGGTACATCATTCGTGGGAGAATATTCATCCTGATAGACTCTATCCGAGAACTCAAACCTAAGAAAGGAATAACATTCCATCTCTGCATGTCGGACTTTATCTTTAAGTTTAGTGGACCATAATTGATATTGTAAAGTTGCGAGAAGTCCCTTGGTAGAGAGACACCTAAATATTTAATTGACTCAGCATTCCATTTCCAAGTATACCTGGACTTAATTGAATATGGAGGATCATAGTTAAATGTCAAAACCTGGGTTTTATCAATATTGATTTTGTAACCTGAAATAGAGCCAAATTCCTCCATCAATCTCATCAGTTTTGGGAGCGTCTGTGTAGGTTGTGTTATACTTATCAATAAATCGTCAGCAAACAAGGCTAATTTCTGCTCCCCGGATGTCATCATTACCCCCTTTATATCTGACCTCTGCCTAATCCATTGACTCATGGGTTCAATGAATAAGTCGAAGAGGAGCGGCGACGCACAGCATCCCTGTCTCGTTCCTCTTTCCAGAATAAATGAATCTGTCAAATCTCCGTTGATTTTAATTCTAGCTGTTGGTTTATTATACAGTGCTGTAAAAGTGGCAATTATTGTTGTGTGGAACCCAAATTTTGAAAGTACTTTATATAAAAATGCCCACCGCACTGAATCGAATGCTTTCTCTGCATCCAAGCTTATTATCAGTGTCTCCAGTTTTTGTTGCGTGACTTGTTTCATAACGTGCAGTGTTTTCCTGATGTTATCTTGGGTCTGTCTTCCTCTGACAAAGCCAGTCTGGTCCTCGTGAATTAATCCTGGTAATATCTGTTCTATTCTTTTACATAATATATTCGTGAATAATTTATAATCATTATTTAGAAGGCTTACCGGGCGATAATTCCCACATTCCAATTTATCTTTCCCCTCTTTGGGTATGATTGAAATTGTCGCCTCCCTCCATGAAGGGGGGATATTCTTATTTTGCAGAACCCAATTAAATGTTCTCGATAATGTTGGAAGTAATTGTTCTTGCATTGACTTGTACCATTCAATTGGAAAACCGTCCGTCCCTGGAGACTTCCCCCCCTTTTGTTCTTCTGATTGCTGATTGGATTTCTTCATTTGTTATTTTGGATATTAATTTTTCATTTTGTTCATCAGTGATCTTTGGAAGATTTATCTGAGCCAGAAAGGCATCCATCTGGTTATCATCACTTGTTTGTGGTTGGGAATATAACGTTTTATAATATTTCTGGAAGCACTCCTTGATTTTTTTCCAGATTAGTTTCTATTTCATTTGTTACTGGATTTCTGATTTTATGAATCGTTCTCTCTGCTTGTTGTTTTCGTAATCTATACGACAAAAGTTTCAGCGATTTTCCACCTACCTCATAATATTGTTGTTTTGTAAAAAGAAGTTTTCTTTGAATTTCTTGCATGTTTATTTCATCTATCATTTTTTTTAGTTTAATAATCTTACCTTCACTGTCTTTTTTGGGGGACTTTGCATGGTCTGTCTGTAACCTTTTCAAGTCTAATTCTAATTTTCTAAGTTTTTGTTCTTTTATTTTTTTCTCATGTGAGGAGATGGATATAATTTTACCCCTAATCACCGCTTTTAATGCATCCCAAAGTATAGGTGGGGTCACTTCCTCATTGTCATTATTTTGTAAATATGATCTGATTTCGCTTTTCAATTTATTTTTAATAACTACATTGTTAAGGATATTTGAGTTCAGTCTCCAGAGAGTGGACTTCCTCTTGTCTTTCAAATAAAGGGACATATAAATAGGACCATGGTCTGAAATAGTACTGGGTCCTATTTCACAGTTATCCACCCTGAAAAGATCTCCTTTCAGCATAAAAAAAAATAATCTATACGCGAATAAACCTTGTGAGCGGATGAATAATGAGTATAGTCTCTGCTCGTCGGATTCATCTCTCTCCACACGTCTATAATCCCAACTTCACGCATACTAGTATTTAATCTTCTGCTGATGTTTTTTATGTCAGATTTCCCGTTTGACGAGTCAATTTTAGGATTTAATCGAATATTAAAATCTCCGCCACATAATAAAATCCCTTGACTTTTAGTTGTCATTAAATCAACTAGATAATTATAAAAAAAGACCAATCACTGCCCGGAGGAACATACACGTTAAGTAGACTTACAACAATTCCTTCTATTTTACCTATAACCATGACAAATCTACCTTCTTTATCCTTAAAATCTGATATATGTTGGTAATTTACTGCACTGGAAATCAAAGTCGCCACTCCTCTCCGCCTCCCCGACCCGTGGGAGGAAAAGTAAACATGTTTAAATCCAGATTTATTTAATTTGGCATGTTCAGAATCGTTCAGGTGTGATTCCTGTAAGAAAGCAACTTGAATTTTATCCCTCTTTAATTTTGACAAGATTTTCCCCCTTTTGACTGGATTAAGTACTCCATTTATATTAAATGATGCAATTTTCAAAAAACTGTTCATTTATGTGATTCTTCCCTCTACAGACTCAAAGAACTTGGTGCATTTCCCCTTCCCTGCAAGAACCAGCAGGGAATAAACAACAACTGATATGGAAATAAACATCAAACTGAACACAATAAGTCCATATGACTTCCTATGTAGGGGTCTATTAACCCGACCCTGTTGAGCTTCCAAGAACCGCTCGAAGGGAAAAGTCTCCCTGTTGAGTCCAGAGGGAGAGGCCCTTACCTGCACCGGTCGCATGGCGAAAAAGGGAGGAAAAAAATAAGAGAGAGAAAAAAAAAGCCAAGTCGGTCCCGAACGAGCCAGTCTATTATTAGTTCTCCACCACGAATTACCTCCTTACTTCAAGTTATTTCTCAATTGGTTCCGTCGTCCTCAAGCAGTTGGTTTACGACCTTCGTATCCGGAAGGCGCCGATGATCATCTCCTGAAGGCTCGAAGCTTCTCCTTGTAGGTTAAATCCCGTCCGGTTTTGAACGTGCTCTTCGTCGCCCGTCTGTCCACTCTCCTCCAGGACAGCTGCTGCACCTGCTCCATGAGTGTTTCTGGAGGTTGGATTGCTGTCACTGTGTAACCTCTTCTCAGCAAGTCTTCAGATGCCTCCTCTATAGTATCGTAGGTTTTGGTTCCATCTTCGTGTCTCACGCGTAGTCTGGCGGGGAAGAGGGTCTGAAACGGAACTTTATTTTCCTTCAGCACTTTGCGGATCTCCGAGTATTCTCTTCTTTTTTTTAGTATTAGAGGTGGGTAGTCGTGATCTAGATTTATATGGTTCTCTTGCCACGTAAAACCCCTCTCCCGCCATGCCTTACGGAGTAATGACTCTTTAGTTTTAAAGCTTAACAACTTGATTATGATGGAACGCGGCGGAGCATCCGCCGGCGGCTGCGGTCCCACCGACCGATGGGCTCTTTCGATATGCAGATCGGACATATCATCATTTAACTCGAGACCCTCGCGGAGTAAGTTTTCCACAAATGAGACCATTGTTGTCGACTCCTTCTCGGACCCCTCCGGTACCCCATAAATCCTTATGTTCTCGCGCCTGGAGCGACTTTCCAGATCCACCATCTTGTCCTCCAGCTTGGTATGCAGCTTTAGCATGGCGGTGATGACTTCTTCTGTGTTTAGGATTCTCTCTTCGGATTTCTGGATTCTTCCTTCTGCCTCATCCAATCTGGTATTCACTTTTGCAATTTCTTCTTTTATAGTCTCTAACTGTTCTTTATTTTCTTGGCGAAACCCTCTTAATTCTTGCAGAATCAGATCCAAGTCGGCCATTTCTTCACGTTGTTTGCTTGCTAGCCTGTTAGCTGCTAGTGTCGCTACTCCTCGTCTTTTCCACCCACCTGTCTTCGGACGACGTTTATTGCTTACAGTGGTATAATGACATCTCTTCCCCTTCTCTACGTCTTTGTGGGATGATTATCTTGGTTTGTATGGGGAAATTTCTCTTAATTGCTCGGTTTCAGTCGGGAGCTCTCTCGCTATGCGGCCGTCATGGTGGTGTTCCAACCGGAAGTCTGTCACTGTTCTTGATCTGATCTGAAGGCCACATGAAGGTTGGAGGTCTGTAGTGATTGACTCTGCAGAAAGTTGGTCACCTCTTCTCACTATGAGCTTCATCATCACTGACCCGCTCCATCAGTTTACGTGGACGAACACTTCATGGCTGAGATGCTGTCGTTCCCAAACACTTCCATGTTCTTATAATCCAGCTGCAGCTGACTGTGGAATATTTAGGAGGAAACTTCACCGCTGGATTGTTGCACAGGTGGCATCCTATCACAGTTCCACGCTGGAATTCACTGATTCCTGAGAGCGACACATTCTTTCACACGTTTGTAGAAACAGTCTGCATGCTGAGCTGCTTCATTTACACACCTGTGGACGTGGAAGTGATGGAACACCTGATTCCATCATCTGGATGGATGAGCAAATACTTTTGGCAATATTGTGTATCTCATCTCATGGCTCATGTCGATGAGCCAACTTGTGTGTCATGTTTGGTGATCATTCCTCAGACTTCCTCACCTCGACCCTGTCTCTGAGCGCCTCATGCTTTCAGACTGTCCAGGTAGGTTGCAGCTCTGCAGTCTGATAGCGCTGGAGGATGATGGCTTCCTGGTAACTGCACATTTGCTTCTTCTCAGAACTTTGGCTGTAAATTTGTATGTGTGTTTCTCATCACATTTCTTGCAACCCTGTTAAAAATGTTTGATGGATCTGTGATCACACTCAAGTATCTTATCATGTCCACAAGTACTCTCTGAAAGACTTGACAGTTTTGACTTTTCGGGGTCAGTTCGGTGTATTTTCCTGTCCACCTAGTCTAAAGAAAAGAAGCTCCCTAACAGTTATACATACCTTGACAGTAGGGCTGGGCGATATATCGATATGAAAAATATATCGATATATTTTCAAATGAGATATGGAATTGGTCCATATCGCCCATATCGAGATATGGAGTTCAATGTGTGTTTGTTTTGTCTTGGTATATAAATACTAACCTTACTAGGGTTTGTTACATTTAATTCTGTGTATTGTTCCTTACTTGCATGTGCGAATATTATTACATACAGTATTATACAGTATTTCTGTTTACATTTTATCATTCTTTGAACAGCTGAGCATTATTTGATCCGGTCTGTTTAAATTAAACTACTTGTAATGTCATATTTGGCTCTGACTGTAACAAAATATTTGCTCTCACCTTGCGATAAAAATATCAAGATATATATCGTATATCGATATTCAGCCTAAATATATCGAGATATGACTTTTGGTCCATATCGCCCAGCCCTACTTGACAGTAGTTGTTGATCTCCACTACAACCTCCCTCAAGGTATGAATGTGCATCACCTGATATGAGATGCATTCAAGTTCATGCAGCTTTGAGTTGGAAAATATGCTAATAATGGTAATGTTGTGAAAATGCTCTCCTGCCTAATAATTGTGCACACTGTGTTAAAGGAATGTGACAGTGCACAGAGTTTACTTTTTATGCGTGAATTTGCAGTGCTTCAAGAAGTATTTTAGTCATCAATAATTTAGAAGTAGTAATTAAAGAAAGCATTTAATTGGTCATAAATCTTAGTGATGAATCACACACTTTTATTGGGTTTTGTCTATGAAAAAGTCTGTAAAAACGTCCATATCAAGGGTCAAACAAACCATTAACCTGATGAAAAATGCACCGTGCTGCTCTCATCATGGGAATATGACTGGCTGAGGCTTTGACTGAGAGGAGCCACAACTGCAATGAATTACCACGCCGTAGACCCCCGTCGGACATTTAGCACACATGCCCATTCAAGGGTTAGCGACCCAAACGGCCGGTTCTTCCCGACCCCGCCACTCCTCGCAGGAAGCTCCTAAAAATCTGAAAACTGTCCCAGAACGTTTTGGTCATCTTTCCTCACATTCCTGTCCAAACCGCGTTCCGATGGGACAAACGGTCACTGAGGAATTAATTTATTGCTACGTACGGAAATTGTTCCCTATTGTCCCGTCATCTCATTTTGACCACTAGGTGGCTAAGGACGGGACACTTGGTACCATCATGGACAATTGGGTTGGGACATAAAGTAACAATTTGTTACCTAATGTCCCATTGGACATTTGAGATTTGACCCAAATGTCTAATGGGACATTTAGCACAACAGTGTTGCAAAATGTCCCAGTTGGTCTCAAATGGCCACCCCAAATGTCTTAAGTGTTCCCAAATGGCTACCCAAATGTCTTAAGTGTTCCCACATGGCCCCCCAAATGTCTTAAGTGGTCCCTTGTGTCCCCCAATGCAAATGTGTGCCAAATGTCCTGCAACTTCGGTACAATTCGGACAAAGGGGAACAATTATACAAATTTTGACAAAAGAGGTTAAAGTTCCCCAATGTCCCGTTCAAGTGTATGACAAATGTCCCTGGATGATCAGTCTAGAAATGGGACATTTTGGAACACTTTAACTGTCCCAAAAGTCCCTGGATGGGACGAATGGGAACACTTTAAGTATCCCAAATGTCCTGGACATTTGGCACACATTTGAATTGGGACATTGGGTGAAACATTAGCCATGGGGGAACAATTTTTTTGTGGCAAATGTCCCATTATAAATGAATGGGACATTTGCAACAAAAAAATTGTTCCTCCATGGCACAGATCATCCCAAATGTCTCCGTTCAAATGTGTGCCATATGTCCTGTCCAATAAAAGGAGCCACAGGGGCCCCAGGAGGTCCTGGAGAGAAGCTCCAGGAAGCTCCAGGACCCCAAGGACCGCAAGGAGGTCCTGGAGCTCCAGGACCTTGCTCCAGGACAGCAAGGACCTCCAGGGAAGGGGGACTCCTGGAGCTTCGCTCCAGGACCCAGGGAAGGAGGTCCTGGAGCTTTGCTCCAGGACCCCAAGGACTGCAAGGAGGCCCTGGAGCTTCGCTCCAGGACCCAGGGAAGGGCAAGGAGGTCCTGGAGCTTCGCTCCAGGACTGCAAGGACCTCCAGGGAAGGGGGCTGCAAGGACTGCAAGGAGGCCCTGGAGCTTCGCTCCAGGACAGCAAGGACCTCCAGGGAAGGGGGACTCCTGGAGCTTCGCTCCAGGACCCAGGGAAGGGAAAGGAGGTCCTGGAGCTTCAGGACTGCAAGGACCTCCAGGGAAGGGGGCTGCAAGGACTGGAAGGAGGCCCTGGAGCTTCGCTCCAGGACCCCAAGGACTGCAAGGAGGTCCTGGAGCTTCGCTCCAGGACAGCAAGGACCTCCAGGGAAGGGGGACTCCTGGAGCTTCGCTCCAGGACCCAGGGAAGGGAAAGGAGGTCCTGGAGCTTCGCTCCAGGACTGCAAGGACCTCCAGGGAAGGGGGCTGCAAGGACTGGAAGGAGGCCCTGGAGCTTCGCTCCAGGACCCCAAGGACTGCAAGGAGGTCCTGGAGCGAAGCTCCAGGACAGCAAGGACCTCCAGGGAAGGGGGACTCCTGGAGCTTCGCTCCAGGACCCAGGGAAGGGAAAGGAGGTCCTGGAGCTTCGCTCCAGGAACCCAAGGACTGCAAGGAGGTCCTGGAGCTTCGCTCCAGGACTCAAAGGACAGTAAGGACAGCTCCAGGAGAACCAAGGACCCCACAGGTTCATGGTACCCAGGGACCAAGCACTCATCCTGGGCATGGGGATCCACCAAGGCCCCTTGGACCACCTGGAGCTCCAGGGACCCCCCTTGGGGCACCATCAGTACCCAGGGACCAAGCACTCATCTTGGGCATGGGGATCCACCAAGCCCCCTTGGACCACCTGGAGCTCCAGGGACCCCCCCTATGGCACCATCAGTACCCAGGGACCAAGCACTCATCCTGGGCATGGAGACCCACCAAGCCCCCTTGGACCACCCCAAGGACAGCAAGGACCTCCTGGAGCTTCGCTCCAGGACCCAGGGAAGGGCAAGGAGGTCCTGGAGCTTCGCTCCAGGACCCCAAGGACTGCAAGGAGGTCCTGGAGCGAAGCTCCAGGACAGCAAGGACCTCCAGGGAAGGGGGACTCCTGGAGCTTCGCTCCAGGACCCAGGGAAGAGAAAGGAGGTCCTGGAGCTTCGCTCCAGGACCCCAAGGACTGCAAGGAGGCCCTGGAGCTTCGCTCCAGGACCCAGGGAAGGGCAAGGAGGTCCTGGAGCTTCGCTCCAGGACTCAAAGGACAGTAAGGACAGCTCCAGGAGAACCAAGGACCCCCCCAGGTGCACCATGAGTACCCAGGGACCAAGCACTCATCCTGGGCATGGAGACCCACCAAGCCCCCTTGGACCTCCAGGAGCTCCAGGGACCCCCCCTGGTGCACAACCAGTACCCGGGGACCAAGCACTCATCCTGGGCTTGGAGACCCACCAAGCCCCCTTGGACCACCTGGAGCTCCAGGGACCCCCTGGTGCACAACCAGTACCCGGGGACCAAGCACTCATCCTGGGCTTGGAGACCCACCAAGCCCCTTAGACCCCCTGGAGCTCAGGGACCCCCCTGGGGCACCATCAGTACCCAGGGACCAAGCACTCATCCTGGGCATGGAGACCCACCAAGCCCCCTTAGACCCCCTGGAGCTCCAGGGACCCCCCCCTGGGGCACCATCAGTGCCCAGGGACCAAGCACTCATCCTGGGCATGGAGACTCACCAAGCCCCCTTGGACCACCTGGAGCTCCAGGGACCAAAATTTGACAAAGTATTAAAGTTGGACATGAGGTAACACTTTAAGGATCCGAAAAGTCCAAGATGACCAGGGGTCAGGTTTGAAAATTTTTCAAAGTATTGAAGTGGGACATGTGGTAACACTTTAAGGATCTCAAAAGTCCAAGATGACCAGGGGTCAGGTTTGAAAATTTTTCAAAGTATTGAAGTGGGACATGAGGTAACACTTTAAGGATCTCACAAGTCCAAGATGACCAGGGGTCAGGTTTGAAAATTTTTCAAAGTATTGAAGTGGGACATGAGGTAACACTTTAAGGATCTCAAAAGTCCAAGATGACCAGGGGTCAGGTTTGAAAATTTTTCAAAGTATTGAAGTGGGACATGTGGTAACACTTTAAGGATCCCAAGTGTCCAAGATGACCAGGGGTCAGGTTTGAAAATTTTTCAAAGTATTGAAGTGGGACATGTGGTAACACTTTAAGGATCCCAAGTGTCCAAGATGACCATGGGGTCAGGTTTGAAAATTTTTCAAAGTATTGAAGTGGCACTCAAAGGACAGTAAGGACAGCTCCAGGAGAACCAAGGACCCCACAGGTTCATGGTACCCAGGGACCAAGCACTCATCCTGGGCATGGGGATCCACCAAGCCCCCTTGGACCACCTGGAGCTCCAGGGACCCCCCCCTGGTGCACAACCAGTACCCGGGGACCAAGCACTCATCCTGGGCATGGAGACCCACCAAGCCCCCTTGGACCACCTGGAGCTCCAGGGACCCCCCCCCTGGTGCACAACCAGTACCCGGGGACCAAGCACTCATCCTGGGCTTGGAGACCCACCAAGCCCCCTTGGACCACCTGGAGCTCCAGGGACCAAAATTTGATAAAGTATTAAAGTTGGACATTTGGTAACACTTTAAGGATCACAAATGTCCACTGCTCAGTAACACTTGCAATTGACCATGATGGACATTTGGGATGAGTTTAAGTCTCCCAGGTGTCCCTGGACTCCAAATGCTCCAACAACTTACTTGGTGTGAAATTGACCTGATTGGACATTTGGGATGAGTTTAAGTCTCCAAGGTGTCCCTGGACTCCAAATGCACCAACAACTTACTTGGTGTGAAAGTGACCTGATTGGACATTTGGGATGAGTTTAAGTCTCCAAGGTGTCCCTGGACTCCAAATGCACCAACAACTTACTTGGTGTGAAAGTGACCTGATTGGACATTTGGGATGAGTTTAAGTCTCCAAGGTGTCCCTGGACTCCAAATGCACCAACAACTTACTTGGTGTGAAAGTGACCTGATTGGACATTTGGGATGAGTTTAAGTCTCCAAGGTGTCCCAGGGTTAGGGTTAGGGTTAGGAGGACAGGGGAGTGAAGCGAGGTCCTGGAGCTTCGCTCCAGGACTCAAAGGACAGTAAGGACAGCTCCAGGAGAACCAGGGACCCCCCCTGGTTCACCATCAGTACCCAGGGACCAAGCACTCATCCTGGGCATGGACACCCACCAAGCCCCCTTGGACCTCCAGGAGCTCCAGGGACCCCCCCTGGTTCACCATCAGTACCCAGGGACCAAGCACTCATCCTGGGCATGGACACCCACCAAGCCCCCTTGGACCTCCAGGAGCTCCAGGGACCCCCCTGGTTCACCATCAGTACCCAGGGACCAAGCACTCATCCTGGGCATGGACACCCACCAAGCCCCCTTGGACCTCCAGGAGCTCCAGGGACCCCCCCTAGGGCACCATCAGTACCCAGGGACCAAGCACTCATCCTGGGCATGGACACCCACCAAGCCCCCATGGACCTCCAGGAGCTCCAGGGACCCCCCCTATGGCACCATCAGTACCCAGGGACCAAGCACTCATCCTGGGCATGGAGACCCACCAGGCTCCCATGGACCCCCTGGAGCTCCAGGGACCCCCTATGGCACCATCAGTACCCAGGGACCAAGCACTCATCCTGGGCATGGAGACCCACCAGGCTCCCATGGACCCCCTGGAGCTCCAGGGACCCCCTATGGCACCATCAGTACCCAGGGACCAAGCACTCATCCTGGGCATGGAGACCCACCAGGCTCCCATGGACCCCCTGGAGCTCCAGGGACCCCCTGGTGCACCATCAGTACCCAGGGACCAAGCCCCGATTTTGGGCTTAGACCTCCAGGAATTGCTGCCTTCTCGGTGCACCTGGAGCTCCACTGGTGCCCGGGGACCCACTATTAAGCACTGAGCGTTATTTGAGCAAACCCGCGCCTAAGAGTCGCCCGTGCCCCAGGTCATCCATTTTTACCCCCCTGGTGCTCCATCAGTACCCAGAGACCAAGCACTCATCCTGGGCTTGGAGACCCACCAAGCCCCCTTAGACCCCCTGGAGCTCCAGGGACCCCCCCCTCGGGCACCATCAGTACCCAGGGACCAAGCACTCATCCTGGGCTTGGAGACCCACCAAGCCCCCTTAGACCCCCTGGAGCTCCAGGGACCCCCCTCGGGCACCATCAGTACCCAGGGACCAAGCACTCATCCTGGGCTTGGAGACCCACCAAGCCCCCTTAGACCCCCTGGAGCTCCAGGGACCCCCCCCTCGGGCACCATCAGTACCCAGGGACCAAGCACTCATCCTGGGCTTGGAGACCCACCAAGCCCCCTTAGACCCCCTGGAGCTCCAGGGACCCCCCCCTGGGGCACCATCAGTGCCCAGGGACCAAGCACTCATCCTGGGCATGGAGACCCACCAAGCCCCCTTAGACCCCCTGGAGCTCCAGGGACCCCCCCTGGGGCACCAACAGTGCCCAGGGACCAAGCACTCATCCTGGGCATGGAGACCCACCAAGCCCCCTTAGACCCCCTGGAGCTCCAGGGACCCCCCTGGGGCACCAACAGTGCCCAGGGACCAAGCACTCATCCTGGGCATGGAGACCCACCAAGCCCCCTTAGACCCCCTGGAGCTCCAGGGACCCCCCTGGGGCACCAACAGTGCCCAGGGACCAAGCACTCATCCTGGGCATGGAGACCCACCAAGCCCCCTTAGACCCCCTGGAGCTCCAGGGACCCCCCCTGGGGCACCAACAGTGCCCAGGGACCAAGCACTCATCCTGGGCATGGAGACCCACCAAGCCCCCTTAGACCCCCTGGAGCTCCAGGGACCCCCCCCTGGGGCACCAACAGTGCCCAGGGACCAAGCACTCATCCTGGGCATGGAGACCCACCAAGCCCCCTTAGACCCCCTGGAGCTCCAGGGACCCCCCCTGGGGCACCATCAGTGCCCAGGGACCAAGCACTCATCCTGGGCATGGAGACCCACCAAGCTCCCTTAGACCCCCTGGAGCTCCAGGGACCCCCCTGGTGCACCATGAGTACCCGGGGACCAAGCCCCGATCTTGGGCTTAGACCTCCAGGAATTGTGGCCTTCTGGGTGCACCTGGAGCTCCACTGGTGCCCGGGGACCCACTGAGCGTTATTTGAGCAAACCCGGGCCCAAGAGTCACTCGTGCCCCAGGTCATCTGATTTTTACCCCCACTTCGCTGAAATTACCCAGAGATAAGTGCCCGACTCTGGATAAAGTGGGACGTTTGGCCATACTGTACTTCCATACTTCCATGAACCCTACTGTCCCTGGGTCCCCACTTTTGAGTGCCCATCCTGGGGCAAGGTGGGCCATTTGACCATAGCATACTTTCATTCACCATGGTCCCAAATGTTACTGGTTAACCCACAACCGAGTGCCCATCCTGGGTAAGGTGGGCCATTTGACCATACCATACTTCCATTACCAATGGTCCCAAATGTCACTGGTTAACCCAAAACCGAGTGCCCATCCTGGGTTAAAGTTGGGACATTTTCCAGTAAAAAAATGTTCCCCATTGGCCATTTTGACCTCAAATGTCCACATTCAAATGTGTGAGAAATGGCCATGGATGATCAGAGGGGCCTGATGAATGAGGCCATGCCCAGGATTGAGTGCCCAAACCTGGGTTAAAGTTGGGACATTTTCCAGTAAAAAAATGTTCCCCATTGGCCATTTTGACCTCAAATGTCCACATTCAAATGTGTGAGAAATGGCCATGGATGATCAGAGGGGCCTGATGAATGAGGCCATGCCCAGGATTGAGTGCCCAAACCTGGGTTAAAGTTGGGACATTTGCCAGTAAAGAAATGTTCCCCAATGCCCATTTTGACCTCAAATGTCCACATTCAAATGTGTGAGAAATGTCCATGGATGATCAGAGGGGCCTGATGAATGAGGCCATGCCCAGGATTGAGTGCCCAAACCTGGGTATATTTTTGGACATTTGCCCATATAGTACTTCCATGTTCCCAAATGGCTCATCAAGAAATGGGCATATCTTGGCAAAGGAAGGGAGCAGAGGCCTGAAATTAACAGCATTTCACCCCCCCTATATGCTTTTCAATCTCCCCGAAGCGCAAGCTTCCTCGGCCATGTCAGAAGGAACTTTTCCCAGGGGCCACATATCAACACCAGAGTAGAATGCCTGGAAGCGCCTCATCGAACTGAGTATCCCCTGTGATTTTGGTGTTTATGTGCTCGAAGAATGATTTTATATGAATTTCAGGGGAAATTCACATGAATTTGGGCTTCATGTCCCATTTGGACTCATTTGGCATCATCGCAGCGCGGTGGAGCTTTGGCACCCCCATTGGTGAAATTTGGTACTGCAAACTACCCCCCTGGTGTCCCGAGTCTACCCTGAGGTCTTGCTGGGGTGTATGAGAAATGTCCAACTGCAAGGACACTGTGGTGCATTCCGGACAGTGTCCCCATAACACCCATGTTAAATTTCGGACACGAAGCCCAAAAGGTCTAAAACTCCAGAGTCCCTGCCTCTTAACCTAATTGTAAATGTCTCCTTTTTATTGGTTTGGGTCCAGTATGACGCGAGTTTTGAGTCATCTTTCTCCGTTGGTGTAGCATGAGGCTCATCATAAGTAGCCACAAATGACTAAAATTGCCATTAAAAATGAAAAACGGTCATGATTGAAGGGTTTAATTGCTGCCTGGTGGGACCGGAGGCTGACTTGAACCAGGAGCCGTGTGATTAGAGGGGAGCCCTTCGTTCCTTCAAGTCTTACCGTGTCCTTTCCCCCCGCATTACCTCGTCTTATTTACATGTACACTATTATAGATTGTTACACTTTGACTCCTCTTATGATGTCTTAAATTGTTTTAATGTTTACTGATTTTATTTGTTTTTTATTTGTGTTCCCCTCCCCCACTTGCCCTACAGGTGCCTATGGCGCCTGCCAGGCCGGCATTGTAAATAAGAATCTTGTTCTTAATGTCATTGCCTGGTTAAATAAAGGTTAAATAAATAGATAAAGAGAAAAAAGTTTAAAAACATTTTTAAAAAGCCTCGCTTTTTTTAAACAAACCTAGATTTTTCATAAAAAACTGTTAAATTTTATAATTTTCTTTTTAATTAAACTTTTGTCATTTATCTTACTTTTTTTTCAAATCTTGAGTGAAATTTCTGAGGTGCTCTCCATGTAGACTGGTAGTTTCATGTATCAGTTGCATCTGTGTGGACATGTGTCCCCGTGTATGGACATGGTGATGCTTAAATAGTGGTGCTTGAGAACAGTTGGGTTCTCCATCTCCGTGCATGTTTCTGTTATTGGGAGCCAGATGAATGTCGAGGCTCTCTGGATTCAGGCGGCTTCCAGTTTGGTTCCGACTTCGGCTAATTGAGGTTGGATAGCAGAGGGACCAGAGGGCTATCATAACCCCCCCAACTAAATCTTTGAAGTATTAAATGGACAGGGTGCCTTGTCATTAGGCTGAAGCTTTCATCTGTGCTCTGCAGCATGTGTGTGTGCAGCTTCTGTGGACATCGTTAGTGGAGGGCAGGGCGCTGGATGTCATTTGGATTCTCACTGGGGAAAAACAAAAGGAAGGAAGTAAAATCTAGCAGAAAAGATTTTTCTGAACACAGGCTGATCTTTTTCATGTGGAGAAAAATAGAAAATTCTCTCGTAGGAGCTTTTGGTTTTAACTTTGCTCTTGCTGCCAGCGTCCCTCCCCCCTCTGTCTTTGTTCATCTTTAGAATGTCACTTGAGCTTTCAAGTGGTATTCCTGTATGAAAGACCAGCATGCTTTTACATTTTCTTCAGAGGCTGCCATCAGTAGCACTCGACCGGGAACGGTCCACCACCACCGGCTTGGCTGCTGTCCAAAGCATGAAACGACTCTAACACACCCTCTCATCAGCACTGTGACCGGGGGGGCCGAGGGACGTAGCCTCCAGTGTGTGTTTCAGTCATGTGTTGGGCAGCTGCAGCTCAGGTGGATCAGCAGCTGTTGATCGAGCCGAGGGTCGGTGGATCGATTCCAGGCTGCATGCCAAAGTGTCCGTGGGCAAGACGCTGAAGCCCACGTCGCCTGACAAGCGCAGGAGTGGTCAGTGTGACTGGAAAAGTGCTGTATAAGCACTTTACCATGAGTATGAAAATGTTTTTTTAAATATATATTTTATTTACAATTTTGAACTTTACAAATAACACATCTGAGAAACGGACATAAAAAGGAAAGGAAGAGGGAAAAAAAAAAGGTGGGGGCTGCCAGACAATTACTGATTCACATAAATAGACACGCAGAACTGAACATAGTTTCATTCATTGAAAGAAGCAGGTGTCGTTTGAAAAGTTGAGTCAGGCATTACACCCGACACAGAACCAGGAAGGGTCCCCAAGTTCTCTCAAATCTGTTCTGTTCAGTCGGTCTTTCCATTTGAATAACCAACATTTCACTAAACCAATGAGCATAGGAGGTCGGGGTGGTAGACTTCCAAGTTAGGAGGATTAGCTTTTTAGCCACCACCATCGCTAGATGCAGAGCAGCTTGTGTATCATGCAGAAGAATGGAGGTCTCAGCACAGCATCCAAGGATGGCCAGGTCCTGATTGGGCTGAATGGCACTGGAGTAAACCTTTGACAACTGCTCAAATATAGCTGACCAAAAATTCTTCAATGTAGGACAGGACCAGAAGAGGTGTGCCAGCGAGCCTTCAGCAATATGACACTTATCACACACTGAGGACACGGATAGAAAAATACGATTTAGCTTTGTCTTTGAACAGTGCGATCTGTGCAGCACCTTGTACTGAATCAACCTGTAACGTGAGTTAATGGAACATCTGTGGACCCGAGAAAGTGCCTCTTCCCAGAGCTCTGCTGACATCTCAGAGTTCAAGTCTTTAGCCCACACTTCCCTAATAAAATCAGAGGAAACAGAATTAGTGAGAGCACCGACAAATTTCGATATTAGCTGTTTGGAGTCCGGGGGAAGTAGGAGGGTCTGAAGGAGAAGATGGGTGGTGGGGGTAGAATCGAGACGTGGCCAATACTCTTTGACATAGTGTCTGACTTGAAGGCAGCGAAAAAGTGAGAACTTGGAAGATTAAATGTGTTGCTTATTTGAGCAAATGATGCAAATTGACCGTTAATGTACAGATCAGAAAATGTTTAATGCCCTTCTCGCTCCAGACAGCAAATGCCCCATCTTATTGGGCAGGCAAGAATGAATGGTTATGACACATTGGCACATGTATGGAGGCACCAGGAACCTAGCAAGCCACTTTTATCTGGTTTAGGATTCGCATGGAGTTTTTTAGAGTGAAGCTTTGTTTCATTCATTTGAATACTGGGGCTGGGTCAGAAAACAAAAGAGCAGGAAGAGAGGAAGTTTCAGCCACTGCAGCTTCCAGCTCCAACCACAACGGGTTCTCTTCATCTTTAACCCCTCCACACTTCCAGTAAGTAAGTGCTCTGCAGTTGGCTGCCCAGTAATAGTGTTTGAAAACAGGCAGTCCTAGACCACCTTTCTTGGAAGATTTTTGAAGATGAGCTTTTGATATTCTGTGTGATTTGTAACCCCACACAAAGGCAATATGACAGAATCAAGCTGCTTAAAAAAGGATGCATTTAGGTATATTGGCAAGTTCTGAAAAAGGTACAAGAACCTGGGTAGACTCACCATTTAAATTGCATTTACCCGGCCAATCATAGAAAGGGGCAGTATTCTCCAAGATTCAATATTTTTTTTAGTTTCTCTATTCTGAAAAATTATATTTGAAAAGATGCCGAGGATTCTTTGTCAGTTTAAGACCTAAATAGGTGAAGCTCTCCTTCTTCACTCTAAAGGGCAATTTTGCCAGGAAATCATCAGTGTGCTGATCTGTTAAAGGCATAAATTCACTGTTTCTCCAATTTATGGTATAGCCTGAAATGCTCCCAAAGGAGTTAATATAGTCGAGTAGGATGGGGATGGAGGCCACTGGATCAGCCAAACAGACAAGGAGATCGTCTGCATACAGAGTCACACGGGTCTCTATGTTACCTGATCTAATGCCTCTGATGTTGTGATGTCCTCGAATACCAATAGCCAGGGGTTCCAGCGCTATATTAAACAGCAAGGACAGTGGGTCCCCCTGGCGGACACCATGTTGTTTTTTGTTTTTTTTGTTATACTATTAAGATCCCCGAAGGGAAATTAGGGCTCTGCATTTCACCATCTCTGTACTGTGAGTATCAGAGAGCAGGGGGCTGCTACTTAAAGCGCCCGGGGAGCAGTTGGTGGGGTTAAGGACCTTGCTCAGGGGTTCAGTGGTTCACCTAGGAGTCGTGTCGGGGACTCAAACCTGGGTCCTCCGCGCCAAAGCCTGCGACGCTACCACTAGGCTACCCACTCCCCACTTGCAGGGTGAACAAACTGGATCTGTCCCCGTTCGTTAGAATGAAAGCTTTTGGATTGTTATATAATATTTTGACCCATTCTATGAAGGTGTCTTCGAATCCAAATTTCATAAGTGTCGCAAATAAGTAAGGCCACTCTATCATATCAAACGCCTTATGGGCGTCTAAAGACAATATAGCTGCTCTGTCGTCTTTGCCATGACCTTCATACATAACATTAAGGATTTTACGGACATTACAGAATTAGTACCTGCCTGGAATAAACCCTGTTTGATCTGCGTGGATGATACTTGCTACATTTTTACTGAGCCGGTTTGCTAAAACTTTTGTAATTATTTTCAATAGGGCAATTATTAGGGCAATAGGCCTGTAGCTACCAGGGTCTGTTTCCTCCTTGTCCTGTTTCAGTAGAACACAAACATTTGCTTCACTGAGAGAGGGTGGAAGCTGTTTGTTTGTTTTTA
The DNA here is from genome assembly GCA_023101725.1 of Atherinomorus stipes. Classification (NCBI taxonomy): domain Eukaryota; kingdom Metazoa; phylum Chordata; class Actinopteri; order Atheriniformes; family Atherinidae; genus Atherinomorus; species Atherinomorus stipes. Next base: position 434,943 of record JALJCO010014344.1, on the reverse strand, counting down.
AAAGTGTCTTGAATCATTCTCATCAGAGAGGGCGCTAGAACCTCGTAAAAAGCTTTATAAAACTCGGGCCCAAACCCGTCTGGACCTGCCGCTTTGCATGTGGGAAATGTCCTAGTTGCATCCTGTAGTTCCGAAAGAGAGAAATCTGAATCCAGACTCTCCCTGAAAGCTGCATCCAGTTTTGGAAGCTGAAGCGAATAAAAAACTGATCAAAATCTTCTTGTGTAGCTGTTGATTTGGAAGTGTAGATCTCTGAGTAAAATTCTTCAAAACGGTCATTGATGTCCTTTAAGTCTGTAAGCATCTCTCCAGAGTCAGATTTTAGTTTGTAAATGGCTTGTTTTGCCTGTTCTCCTTTTAACTGCCTTGCCAGCAACTTCTGTGGCTTGTCACCAAGTTCAACGTGACTGTTTAAGTTTCAGTAGCATGTTGCCTATTTGTCCTCCCAGAATGTTGTTATAGTCATACTTTAATTTACGGTTAGCATTAGTTGCAGTGTCGGTTAGCAGACGACTAGGTCCTTTTCCACTTCGTGCAGATTTATTAGACATTGTGACTCAACGGAGTGGTGACAGAAAAATAAAGAATGACACAAAAATCGAGTCAGTTGCTCAAAAAAAGCGGTTTTGAATAGTAAGATTTGGCGTGCTGAGAGGAGCTCCAACAAACACGACTACGTGGCTCTCATCTCACGAGCGCCTCCCCGTGAGTATAAAAAAGGTTTAACGGGTTCCTCCTTCACCCATGCTTCTCCTCCCCACGAGCTTTTTCTTTACTCTTCCAGCCACTCAGACTTATTCGACGTTTGGTTTATAAACTAAAGCAAAACAAACGAATGACCGGTCTGAGTCTTCAGATGTGAGCTGGTGAGACGGTGGTCTTCCAAGAGTCCTCCAGATCTTTTCCAAGTCTTCTAATATCAGGGAGCCATCAGGTATGCACATAGGGACGTCTTTTACGTTGCCCTGGCTATGAAGTCAGTTCATCCACTAGTCGGCAGCTCAAAGCTCCAAGTTCGCTGGAGATTCGTATCTTTCATATCACTCTGCCAGTCCAGTTGGTGCTGTCAGGGCTTATGTTTGACATAGACCGTCAGACAATACCTGTACATTTTCCCTTTCCTATAGTGTCATTGTTTTGCTGTAAACCAGAGGTAGGCAACTCCGGTCCTCGAGGGCCAGCATCCTGCAGGTCTTCAGGGCTTCCCTGCTTCAACGCACCACCTGATGTCCAGAGCTTGGCTGCACAAGTCTGCTAATTACCCATTGATTGAAGTCAGGTGTGTTGCAGCAGGAAAAGTCCTAATTCTTGCAGGACGCTGGCCCTCGAGGACTGGAGTTGCCTATCCCTGCTGAAACAGACTGCAACCAACTGTTCACGCCGTGGCATTCTGCACAGGAGGCCAGTCTGTCATCTTCATCATTGCTAGGAAATCCTGATGAATAAAGAAAAACATTCAAACTAGCTCAGCTCATGTTTTTGTCAACCTTTTGCCCAGTAACTGCAGCTATGGCTTTTATTGGCTCATGCACCATAATTTACCTACGAAACAGCAGAACACAGAAGGAACCTAACCAGCTGAAGAAAAGTGATTTACAAACTGGAACATTTTATTGTGCTTTGACTTCTTATCATCCCAATGAGACATTTGGAAGCCAATTGTCTCAACGCTTACTAAAATCTTTGCTTCACAAAGAACCTGAAATAACCTCAATCAGTTTTTGTGATTTAGATGATCGGAACAACCAAACACAACACAATAAAGGCATTTTGTATGATCAAGACCATGTTCATGACACACTGGTCTACAGTGAGCTTGGCTGCCCACCTTCACAGCTCACGAGGTGACGCTGATGTCACATCAAACCCAGTTACTGCAAACAAAGCATGTCACAGACATTTCAATAAGACCTCAGAAAATGGCATGTCTTCCTTATCAGACGATTCCTGATCCCTGTCCGGGTATTCAGTATTCAGCCGTTTATCTCAGTCAGAAACATTAAGACATGAATTTAGAGACTTAAATTTATATAGCTGAAACAGAAACAGTTGCCTTCCTCCTCTAAACTCTTCTCCGTCTCTCTCTTCCTCATTGATGGCCTGTCTGAGTAATGGCATTTTCATTAACTCGTGCTATCGGAGCAGAGAGGGAGCCTGCAGCGAGCTGGCAGAGGGAGCGTGACTTCAGCACCTCCGGATGACTTTGTCACATCCATCTCTGCTGAGGTCTTTGGGGAGCCCTGGCCCGCACCATTTGGTGCAGCATTGATTGAGGCGCTGTTTTCAGACCAGCACTTAGTTCAATCAATGCCGTTTGCCCTGACCTTAACTACCTCAGTGAGCACTCCCGTCAAAGCTCTTTGCTATTTTTACTGCCTGCAAACGTCTGGGGGATAGAGCTGTTGGAAGTGTATTAAACTCCAGATTTTAGCAGGACCTACTGCTCTTTGAAGAATCCATTTAATTTTTAAGACCCAACACACAGCCCATTTTAAAGTTATTTTACAGGTGTGAGGTCATTTGAGGAGACCGACCTTGCTCCCCAGACAAGACGCTGTTGCACTGAAACTTTTTCTGCTTTTTCTCCTCTTTACTAACAGCAGTGGCTGTGGTAAATCATCACCCTCGGCACTTCAGGCCATGCTAGAGGCTCTCCAACAGATCTGCCCTCTGACAGCAGCTCTGCTGAGTTAATCACCGCTTTCAGACTTGCACTGGGAAACATGAGCGGTAAAGTCCATCCGCTCTTTAACCGGACTCGTCTTTTCAAACATGCCACTTCCTCGCCGACTTCATGTGTCCAGGCCATGTTCAGACATCAGGCAGTGTTGCGGATATTCAGCACAGCCACACTCTCCCTTCAACCCTGTCCTGAACATCTGCGTTCAGCCAAAATGACGTCCCGCAATATTTCCACCCTTATGACACACAGACCAGCCGGTACATGTCCGCTACATCTCTGAGCTAAAAGAACGGAGCGCATGTCTGAATGCAAACGGTATAAAGGACAAAGTCAGCACTTTTACCGCTTTCCAGAGCAGGTCTGAGAGGGGCTAATGAGTCTTTGTAGACAAGCAGCATCTGCCTCAACTCTCGGTCCACAAAGGAGTTGCTCAGGGATGAAAGAAAATGCCACTTCATCCAGTATCTGAGCACAATTCCACTTACAAGGCCCACAAATGCTTTTGTTAGACAGGCAGCTCTGGAATCAGAAGTTTCACTTCAAAACTCAAACTTTATCAAAACAAAAAATCATGTGGGGATTTTGTGATGATTTTTTATGAGAAAAGTAAACTTCTCACCCATGTGCTGACAAATAGTCATGCTTTGAAAGAAAAATGAGTGTTGGAGACTGAATCTGTGACCAAATGTCTTGTGAAGGACAGATTTCAGTTTCGAGAGTGTGACTGCAAAGAAGCGAGACAGAGAGCTGTGCTTGGTTACATCTACGTCCTGTTGCAGGAAAACCTCCTTTCATGGTCTGTCCTATACCTGAGAATTTATGTTATTGTTTCATTTCCCCATAAAAACTTCATTGAAGTTCTTATTTTTATTTATTCATGCATATTATTGGATTAGATATTGGATTAGTCACTCATCCACAATGATCCATAATACCACCATTATTTCTAACATTTTCCTTATATAAAAAATCTGTATGGCTACTATGTTGCTAAGAGACCTCTATTTTACCCAGAAATTATGATGAAGACACTTCCTGTCCTTTCCACCAATCAGAGAGCTTAAATTGACGGTAATGTCTAATCAGGAGCAGCCAAAGATCAACAGGTGAGCAGAAAGTTCAATGTGTGTCTGAAAGAAGGAAAATAATGGTCATGAATAATTGTAAATGGGAAAAAAAACAGCGAGAGCAAGAAGTGGAAGTATGGAAAGAGTTTCTGTTGTGTTTGTTTCAATGCCTGAAAGCCGAGATGGAGAGATGATGTGCAGATTAGGAAAGGCTGGTCACTGTTGATCTGGTGGTGTTTCCACAAAGTTCTGTTAGCAATAAATTCTGGTTCTGGTTCTGGTTGGTCTTTATGGTGCTAGATCTATTGATACCTTCATTTTACATCATTTTAGCCTCATAATCTGACAACTGAAGGGCCCTTCACATAGAATGCAAAAGAGCTCCTGAGGAGGAGATCAGCAGCAGATAAAATGGGGGACGGGGGGTCCACCTGATCCTGATGGCAGGACTTGTGGTGGTTCAGGTTCGTCTGGGCATCATTCTTTCACATAGACCGCTTCCAAGGACAACTTTTTTTCTGAAGTTGCCTCTCCTATTGGCAGGATGTCGCTGCAGCGGTACTGCCACGGCATGCACCCAACTCGCTGGCCGCTCACCTCGGCGGCATGGCGGAACACGCTGTCGCCGCGGTAACACATACACGATGAACGGGTCTGCCGCCGGCGCTTTGCATGTTTCATCTGTACGGCCCTTGAGGCTGTCCCAGGTGGCAAACTGCAGTGGAGAAAAAGCTACCTGGAAGTCTTTTTTCAGATTGCAGTTCCCTCCTCGTCCACTAGAGACTGGTTCCAAAAGGGAGTCAATCCCCACAGACTCCCATTTTAAAGTGCAAGTTTCAGGTGTTTTCCAGAAGTTTGCCCCTTCTGGCGACAAGTGGAAGTGACGCTAACGTCGTGCACACGCATGAGCTGCTTGGACTGCGTTGGTCTCTAATTTAACCACATTACACTAAGTCTGAGCCCAGAGTTAGAGACACGATGTCTACTGAAGTAATAAAGTTATAAATCTGCACGTTGTTTACGGTTTGATCGTTGAGTAAACTGACGGACTGTATGCTAACGCTAACAACAGGCTAACGCTGGTTTGTAGTTCAAATATCTAAATTCACAGGCTGAGATCACGATTACCTTATAAAATTACCGCATCAACGACATTTAACAAGTGGCCAGAGTGTTTGTCTTCCCCAGGAACAGTCGTATATCTGTCATTCTGCTATATTTACATGCTAACACTTAGCATTGCAATATTCTGCATCCTTATTTCCGTCATGCATCACATTTACCTTGTTAGAGAGAAGAAAGCAACTGTGGGTCCGTTTAATTCCCAGACTGGATCGGAGCCCCCGAAAAGAAAGGAAGGAAAAAAAAGAAAGGAAGAAAACAACCTGCCTGGTTGTTTACTCCCGTCTTACTCCGATTGTTTACTCCCGTCTTACTCCGGTTGTTTACTCCCGTCTTACTCCGGTTGTTTACTCCCGTCTTACTCCGGTTGTTTACTCCCGTCTTACTCCGATTGTTTACACCCATCTTACTCTGGTTGTTTACTCCCGTATTACTCTGGTTGTTTACTCCTGTCTTACTCTGGTTGTTTACTCCCGTCTTACTCCGGTTGTTTACTCCCGTCTTACTCCGATTGTTTACACCCATCTTACTCTGGTTGTTTACTCCCGTCTTACTTTGGTTGTTTACACCCATCTTACTCTGGTTGTTTACTCCCGTCTTACTCTGGTTGTTTACTCCCATCTTACTCCGGTTGTTTACTCCCGTCTTACTCCGGTTGTTTACTCCCGTCTTACTCCGGTTGTTTACTCCCGTCTTACTCTGGTTGTTTACTCCCGTCTTACTCCGGTTGTTTACTCCCGTCTTACTCCGGTTGTTTACTCCCGTCTTACTCTGGTTGTTTACTCCCGTCTTACTCCGATTGTTTACTCCCGTCTTACTCCGGTTGTTCACTCCCGTCTTACTCTGGTTGTTTACTCCCGTCTTACTCTGGTTGTTTACTCCCGTCTTACTCCGGTTGTTTACTCCCGTCTTACTCCGGTTGTTTACTCCCGTCTTACTCCGGTTGTTTACTCCCGTCTTACTCTGGTTGTTTACTCCCGTCTTACTCTGGTTGTTTACTCCCGTCTTTCTCTGGTTGTTTACTCCCGTCTTACTCTGGTTGTTTACTCCCGTCTTACTCCGGTTGTTTACACCCGTCTTACTCTGGTTGTTTACTCCCGTCTTACTCTGGTTGTTTACTCCCGTCTTACTCTGGTTGTTTACTCCCGTCTTACTCCGGTTGTTTACTCCCGTCTTACTCCGGTTGTTTACTCCCGTCTTACTCCGGTTGTTTACTCCCGTCTTACTCCGGTTGTTTACTCCCGTCTTACTCCGGTTGTTAACTCCCGTCTTACTCTGGTTGTTTACTTCCGTCTTACTCCGGTTGTTTACTCCCGTCTTACTCCGGTTGTTTACACCCGTCTTACTCCGGTTGTTTACTCCCGTCTTACTCTGGTTGTTTACACCCATCTTACTCTGGTTGTTTACTCCCGTCTTACTCCGGTTGTTTACTCCCGTCTTACGCTGGTTGTTTACTCCCGTCTTACTCCGGTTGTTTACTCCCGTCTTACTCCGGTTGTTTACTCCCGTCTTACTCTGGTTGTTTACTCCCGTCTTACTCTGGTTGTTTACTCCCGTCTTACTCTGGTTGTTTACTCCCGTCTTACTCTGGTTGTTTACTCCCGTCTTACTCCGGTTGTTTACTCCCGTCTTACTCTGGTTGTTTACTCCCGTCTTACTCCGGTTGTTTACTCCCGTCTTACTCCGGTTGTTCACTCCCGTCTTACTCCGGTTGTTTACTCCCGTCTTACTCTGGTTGTTTACTCCCGTCTTACTCCGGTTGTTTACTCCCGTCTTACTCCGGTTGTTTACTCCCGTCTTACTCCGGTTGTTTACTCCCGTCTTACTCTGGTTGTTTACTCCCGTCTTACTCTGGTTGTTTACTCCCGTCTTACTCCGGTTGTTTACTCCCGTCTTACTCTGGTTGTTTACTCCTGTCTTACTCTGGTTGTTTACTCCCGTCTTACTCCGGTTGTTTACTCCCGTCTTACTCTGGTTGTTTACTCCCGTCTTACTCTGGTTGTTTACTCCCGTCTTACTCTGGTTGTTTACTCCCGTCTTACTCCGGTTGTTTACTCCCGTCTTACTCCGGTTGTTTACTCCCGTCTTACTCTGGTTGTTTACTCCCGTCTTACTCTGGTTGTTTACTCCCGTCTTACTCTGGTTGTTTACTCCCGTCTTACTCTGGTTGTTTACTCCCGTCTTACTCCGGTTGTTTACTCCCGTCTTACTCCGGTTGTTTACTCCCGTCTTACTCCGGTTGTTTACTCCCGTCTTACTCCGGTTGTTTACTCCCGTCTTACTCTGGTTGTTTACTCCCGTCTTACTCCGGTTGTTTACTCCCGTCTTACTCCGGTTGTTTACTCCCGTCTTACTCCGGTTGTTTACTCCCGTCTTACTCCGGTTGTTTACTCCCGTCTTACTCTGGTTGTTCACTCCCGTCTTACTCTGGTTGTTTACTCCTGTCTTACTCTGGTTGTTTACTCCTGTCTTACTCTGGTTGTTTACTCCCGTCTTACTCCGGTTGTTTACTCCCGTCTTACTCTGGTTGTTTACTCCCGTCTTACTCTGGTTGTTTACTCCCGTCTTACTCCGGTTGTTTACTCCCGTCTTACTCCGGTTGTTTACTCCCGTCTTACTCTGGTTGTTTACTCCCGTCTTACTCCGGTTGTTTACTCCCGTCTTACTCCGGTTGTTTACTCCCGTCTTACTCTGGTTGTTTACTCCCGTCTTACTCCGGTTGTTCACTCCCGTCTTACTCTGGTTGTTTACTCCCGTCTTACTCCGGTTGTTTACTCCCGTCTTTCTCTGGTTGTTTACTCCCGTCTTACTCCGGTTGTTTACTCCCGTCTTACTCTGGTTGTTTACTACCGTCTTACTCTGGTTGTTTACTCCTGTCTTACTCTGGTTGTTTACTCCCGTCTTACTCTGGTGCCGGTGTTGTGCTGGAAAACGCCCCCCTGCCGTGGGGACCGGTCAGACTCCAGTTTGGTTGTGTTCGTCTCAGCAGACCAAACTTGTCTTCTTCATCTTCCTGGAGTCTGAGCTGGGGTCTGAGAGGCTCCTGTTCTCCATCTGTGAGCAGCAGCAGTGTCGTCTTAACATGCGCAGACCTGCGGTGGTGGAACACACGACACCGATGCAGCCAGACCAACGAGAACGTGCAGCTCATCTCCCCACAAGCCCCCCCCCCCAGAGGCTTCGTACCGAAACTCTGGCATTGAGCAGAAACAGTATGAGAGACACCGCAGAGAAGAAAGATCAGCTCCTTCTACACATCAGCAGCTGTTGGAGCAGGTGGAGGAAAGAAGAGATCGGAGTTAATGTTTAAACTCAAGCAATGCTCCTTTAAGAAGGCGTGAATGGACGGCTCATCTATCCATTACAAACCGTCTTTGCTCTATCCTGAAGAAATAATGTCTGGACTGGGATTACAAGGGTTCAGCTTCTACATGTACATTTACATTAAGAAATAAAACAAGAAAATAGGGATTTTCGATCTTGGCTTTTTCTTACAAATATCCAAAATTGTACCACTCTTAATTTCCAATATCCAATAACAACCAATACTGATCTCTGCAGACAACTGTGAGGTTGTATCTCACATTCTGAGAGATACAACTATATTCTGCTGTGAGAACAAAGGTCCCAAAAACTCCTGAACTCATCCAGAGGAGTTCATGTTGGACACCCGGCTGCCTGATACCAGATACTAGCAGGTATCACATACTACCATATATCAGATACTAGCAGGTATCAGATACTAGCAGGTATTAGATACTACCATATATCAGATACTAGCAGGTATCAGATACTAGCAGGTATCAGATACTACCAGGTATCAGATACTAGCAGGTATCAGATACTACCATATATCAGATACTAGCAGGTATTAGATACTACCATATATCAGATACTAGCAGGTATCAGATACTAGCAGGTATCAGATACTAGCAGGTATCAGATACTACCATATATCAGATATTAGCAGGTATTAGATACTACCATATATCAGATACTAGCAGGTATCAGATACTAGCAGGTATCAGATACTAGCAGGTATCAGATACTACCATATATCAGATACTAGCAGGTATTAAATACTACCATATATCAGATACTAGCAGGTATTAGATACTACCATATATCAGATACTAGCAGGTATTAGATACTACCATATATCAGAACTAGCAGGTATCACATACTACCATATATCAGAACTAGCAGGTATCAGATACTACCATATATCAGTTACTAGCAGGTATCAGAGAGTACCATATGTGAGATGTAGCGTGTGTGTGTGTGTGTGTGTGTCTGTGTGTGTGCGTGTGTGTGTGTGTGTGTGGGGGGGTGTATCTCAGCACCTGCTGAATAAATAACTAATATCCCGTCAGTGTTCTGTCAGCAACAGCTTTAACTCTGTGACCATATGAACAGATTCTTCCTCATCATTAATGCATGCTGATAATCCTCCAGCTCTGATTGTGGACCCCCCCCCCCCCCCCATTTGTTTGCTCTCTGCTGCCGGGCAGCTGTGCAGGCCTGGCTGTTTGCAGAGCCTGAGGCGGTACAGTACAGTCTGAAAGACATATGTCCGGATGGACAGGCACTCTGTGGAGAAGAGCCGCGTGATTGGACGGCTGGCAGACGGGCGATGACACTGCAGGGAGACGGAGTCACCGAAACTCAGCAGAAACCGGAGGGAGGTGTTTATTTCCCGTCTCAGCGAGTCGGGAGGATGCGAGCTGCAGCGTGTGCAGGGTGAACTCCTGCTGCGTGTCTGAGCAGCGGCGAGATGCTCGTAGCGGCCCGTCACAGCAGTCAGCTGCGATTGGAGTTGATGTGCGTGTTCTGGCCCGGGGAGGCGAAAGCGAGCCGTCTCGTCTGGCGCAGCCAGCCTGATGGGAGATGACGGCAACCGTTTAGCAGGCAGCAGATGCAGGAAGCGCTCGCCTCCGTTTGACGGTCTCACCCTCCTTCATCTCCGATCCTCTGACTCAGCAGCCCTCAGGCTCCTGGCTGGGGCTCCGCTCAGGTCACACTCCACCACCTCACCACACAAATGGCTTTTTGTGGTAAAAATTACCTCATTTCACAATTTTCCTGCTACAGATTTAACAGGAAGGAACGATAAATCCCTGAATATCCTGTCTGGATACACAGCTGTAAGAGTGGGAAGTGTTTAAGGACCATTAACCCTGCAGACGTGTTAAACATTCCCATCAATTTGCACTCTTTATATTTATAACGAGAAACAGACATTTGCTGACTGTATTCCGGAAAACATCGCGCTGACCTGAATCTGAATCCTGCCGGGCGAGTTGCTTCTCCATCGTGTTTGTTGTTATGACCGTGTCTAGCAGGTGAAGTAACCTTTCCTGGAGGTAACAGCTGTTTCTGACTCTAACACATGCATGTGGGCTTTTTCCTCCAGTTACCATCAGAGGAGGCGTTTTCTATGTGGAAGCCTTTCAGTCTGTCATCTATGTGCACGTAGACTGCAGGGAGCGTTTATGCTTGTCCCTCCTCACGTCACTTCCTTCTATCCTGTTTAAAGATAAAGTAACTTCTCCACCCTAAAAATCTGCGTTTCTCACTCGTTCTGATATCACCATGTGCATTTTTGAGCCGTCACCACCCAGCAGCGTCCCGACTCGAGGCTCAGAGGCTCAGCTACTGCTCGAAACGGTCCATCCAGGACACGACCAAGAAGCTGCAGCACCGCGTCACGTACCAGCAAACAGATATGAACCAGTGCAGCACCGCGTCACTTACCAGCAAACAGATATGAACCAGTGCAGCACCGCGTCACTTACCAGCAAACAGATATAAACCAATGCAGCACCGCGTCACGTACTAGCAAACAGATATGAACCAATGCAGCACCGCGTCACGTACTAGCAAACAGATATAAACCAGTGCAGCACCACGTCACTTACCAGCACACAGATATAAACCAGTGCAGCACCGCGTCACTTACCAGCAAACAGATATGAACCAGTGCAGCACCGCGTCACTTACCAGCAAACAGATATGAACCAGTGCAGCACCGCGTCACTTACCAGCAAACAGATATGAACCAGTGCAGCACCGCGTCACTTACCAGCAAACAGATATGAACCAGTGCAGCACCGCGTCACTTACCAGCAAACAGATATGAACCAGTGCAGCACCGCGTCACGTACCAGCAAACAGATATGAACCAGTGCAGCACCGCGTCACTTACCAGCAAACAGATATGAACCAGTGCAGCACCGCGTCACTTACCAGCAAACAGATATGAACCAGTGCAGCACCGCGTCACTTACCAGCAAACAGATATGAACCAGTGCAGCACCGCGTCACTTACCAGCAAACAGATATGAACCAGTGCAGCACCGCGTCACTTACCAGCAAACAGATATGAACCAATGCAGCACCGCGTCACTTACCAGCAAACAGATATGAACCAGTGCAGCACCGCGTCACTTACCAGCAAACAGATATGAACCAGTGCAGCACCGCGTCACTTACCAGCAAACAGATATGAACCAGTGCAGCACCGCGTCACTTACCAGCAAACAGATATGAACCAGTGCAGCACCGCGTCACTTACCAGCAAACAGATATGAACCAATGCAGCACCGCGTCACTTACCAGCAAACAGATATGAACCAGTGCAGCACCGCGTCACTTACCAGCAAACAGATATGAACCAGTGCAGCACCGCGTCACTTACCAGCAAACAGATATGAACCAATGCAGCACCGCGTCACTTACCAGCAAACAGATATGAACCAATGCAGCACCGCGTCACTTACCAGCAAACAGATATGAACCAATGCAGCACCGCGTCACTTACCAGCAAACAGATATGAACCAGTGCAGCACCGCGTCACTTACCAGCAAACAGATATGAACCAGTGCAGCACCGCGTCACTTACCAGCAAACAGATATGAACCAATGCAGCACCGCGTCACTTACCAGCAAACAGATATGAACCAATGCAGCACCGCGTCACTTACCAGCAAACAGATATGAACCAGTGCAGCACCGCGTCACTTACCAGCAAACAGATATGAACCAGTGCAGCACCGCGTCACTTACCAGCAAACAGATATAAACCAATGCAGCACCGCGTCACTTACCAGCAAACAGATATGAACCAATGCAGCACCGCGTCACTTACCAGCAAACAGATATGAACCAGTGCAGCACCGCGTCACTTACCAGCAAACAGATATGAACCAATGCAGCACCGCGTCACTTACCAGCAAACAGATATAAACCAATGCAGCACCGCGTCACTTACCAGCAAACAGATATGAACCAGTGCAGCACCGCGTCACTTACCAGCAAACAGATATGAACCAGTGCAGCACCGCGTCACTTACCAGCAAACAGATATGAACCAATGCAGCACCGCGTCACTTACCAGCAAACAGATATGAACCAATGCAGCACCGCGTCACTTACCAGCAAACAGATATGAACCAGTGCAGCACCGCGTCACTTACCAGCAAACAGATATGAACCAATGCAGCACCGCGTCACTTACCAGCAAACAGATATGAACCAGTGCAGCACCGCGTCACTTACCAGCAAACAGATATGAACCAGTGCAGCACCGCGTCACTTACCAGCAAACAGATATGAACCAGTGCAGCACCGCGTCACTTACCAGCAAACAGATATGAACCAGTGCAGCACCGCGTCACTTACCAGCAAACAGATATGAACCAGTGCAGCACCGCGTCACTTACCAGCAAACAGATATGAACCAGTGCAGCACCGCGTCACTTACCAGCAAACAGATATGAACCAGTGCAGCACCGCGTCACTTACCAGCAAACAGATATGAACCAGTGCAGCACCGCGTCACTTACCAGCAAACAGATATGAACCAATGCAGCACCGCGTCACTTACCAGCAAACAGATATGAACCAATGCAGCACCGCGTCACTTACCAGCAAACAGATATGAACCAGTGCAGCACCGCGTCACTTACCAGCAAACAGATATGAACCAGTGCAGCACCGCGTCACGTACCAGCAAACAGATATGAACCAGTGCAGCACCGCGCCACTAACCAGCAAACAGATATGAACCAGTGCAGCACCACGTCACTTACCAGCAAAGAGATATAAACCAGAGCAGCACCGCGTCACTTATGATGACCTGGGGCACGAGCCTCCGTTGGGCCGGGGCTTGGACAGATAGTTCTCAGTGCTTAAGAGTTGGTCCCCGGGTTCGAGTGGAGCTCTAGGTGGTCCTAGGAGGCTGGAAGTCCTTGAGGTCATGGAGGTCCAAGGGAAGGCTGGGTGGTGATACATTCATCCAGAGCTTTGGACATCCAGGGACACTTGGCACACATTTTAAACGAAGGGAGGTGCTGGTCAAATGTCCCTCCCCCACCCGACTTAGGGCACTCATGCCGGGGCGTCCCTGAAGGTGTCTGGGTAAAATTCAGATGACCTGGGGCACAAGCCTCCATCGGGCCAGGACTTGGACGAATAGCGCTCGGTGCTTAATAGTGGTCCCCGGGTTCGAGTGGAGCTCCAGGTGGTTCTAGGAGGCAGAAAGTCCTGGAGGTCCAAGTCCAGGGTGTGTGGTGCTCCATACCCCCAGCTTAACAGTGGGTCCCCGGGTTCAAGTGGAGCGCCGGGTGGGTCCTGGAGCATGGATGTCCTGGAGGTCCTGGGGGTCATGGAGGTCCAAGGCCAGTTTGTGTGGTGCCTATACCCCCAGCTTAAGGGTGGGTCCTCGGGTTCAGGTGGAGCACCAGGTGGGTCCTGGAGGTCCTGGTGGTCAAAGTCCAGGGTGTGTGGTGCTCCATACCCCCAGCTTAAGGGTGGGTCCCAGAGTTCAGGTGGAGAACCAGGTGGGTCCTGGAGGTCCTGGAAGTCCTGGTGGTCAAAGTCCAGGGTGTGTGGTGCTCCATACCCCCAGCTTAAGGGTGGGTCCCAGAGTTCAGGTGGAGCACCAGGTGGGTCCTGGAGGTCCTTGAGGTCCTGGTGGTCAAAGTCCAGGGTGTGTGGTGCTCCATACCCCCAGCTTAAGGGTGGGTCCCAGAGTTCAGGTGGAGAACCAGGTGGGTCCTGGAGGTCCTGGAAGTCCAGGGCCAGGGTGTGTGGAGCTCCATACCCCAGCTTAAGTGCTGGTCCCTGGGTACAAGTGGAGCACCAGGTGGGTCCTGGATCATGGAAGTTGGAGGTCCCTGAAGTCCTGGAGGTCCAGGGCCAGGGTGTGTGGTGCTCCATACCCCTGGCTTAAGGGTGGGTCCCTGGTTACAAGTGGAGCACCAGGTGGGTCCTGGATCCTGAAAGTCCTGGAGGTCTTGGAGGTCCTGGAGGTCCAGGGCCTTGGTGTGTGGAGCTCCATACCCCAGCTTAAGTGCTGGTCCCTGGGTGCAAGTTGAGCACCAGGTGGGTCCTGGATCCTGGAAATCCTGGAGGTCCTGGAGGTCCAGGGCCAGGGTGTGTGGAGCTCCATACCTCAGCTTAATTGCTGGTCCCTGTGTACAAGTGGAGCACCAGGTGGGTCCTGGATCCTGGAAGTCCTGATGGTCTTGGAGGTCATGGAGGTCCAGGCCCAGGGTGTGTGGAGCTCCATACCCCCAGCTTAAGGAGGGTCCCTGGATTAAAGTGGAGCACCAGGTGGGTCCTGGATCCTGGAGGTCCAAGGCAAGGTTGGGTGGTGCTCCAAACCTCCAGAGCCTTGGACATCCAAGGACATTTGGCACACATTTGAATGGAAGGAAGGTGCAGGGCAAGTGTCCCCACATGTAGCCAGGCTTATCTCACTCCATTGTGGGTAATTTATGGGACATTTGGCAAGCATTGGATGTGGGACCAATGGGTAGAATCGGGCCATTTGTTGGGGACAGTTAGGTACAACTGGGACATTGGGTTGGCCATTTGGGGACAATCAGGACATTTGGAAACACATTTATGCCAAATGTCCCTGGTGACAATATGGAACAAATTATTACTTAGTGTCCTGACCTAAATGTCCTGAATGTACCAAAGTGTCCAGTCCGTTGCCACCTGGTGTTCAAAGTGGTATGGCGGGACAATAGGGTACATTTTCCATACGTAGCAAAAACATTATATCTCAGTGACCATTTGTGAGATCAGAATGCCGTTTCGACAGGAATGTGAGGCAGGATGACCAAAAAGTTTAGGGACCACTTTCAGATTTTTTGGAGCTTCCAGAGAGGAGTGGCGGGTGTCGGAAAGTCCGAACTTTTGGGTCGGTAAGCCATCAATGGACATGTGTGCCAAGTGTCCGACAGGGGTCTACGCTAGACCCTGTTCTACGCTAAACCTTGTTATTTGCTAGACCTTGTTATATGCTAGACCTTGTTCTACGCTAGACCCTGTCTTGCGTTAGACCCACTACTACTCAGGACTCGGGTCATTGCAGGGCTGCAATGTGCAGGACCCCATATTTGGGGTGATCGGTACCACCTGGGGGAGGAACTAGTGATTCTAGTCCAGGTCTGCGTCCCTACTGAGAGTAGATACATGCTCGCAGTCCAGTGGCGGTTCGGGATCTGGAAGACTAGCAGCTGTTTCTGGGAGGCGGCAGTATTCAGGCCTTCAGGAACATTTCCATGCAGTCACTGTAAAATCACCAGTTTTAGCTTGAATCTTGAAGGACATACAATAACAGTTTGGTTCGATCTCCTAAGTCAGCAACCCAGTGGGTCGTCATGGTAGCTGATATGGCCGCCACCAAAACAAAGTTTTGGCAATAAATTTTGAACCATATGAGGTACACATGCAAACTTGGTGTCTGTTTCATGTTCTTGATCATGAGAAAATGCTGGAATACGTAGAAAATATATAGATTATTATTAAAACTGGATGATTCAATTTCCCTTCCAACTTCGAAGTGGGAGGCTGACTTGTCCAGAACCCTTAACCAAAACACATGGACACAGATATGTTTAAACACCTTCCTAATGACTAAAAACTCAAATATGCAACTGATACAATTCAAGGTTTTACACAGAGTACATTACACAGGACAGAGGATGTTCAAGATGGGTCTGTCACCTTCAAATATTTGTTTACACTGCAATGAGAATACAACAGACAATTATCTTCACGCCTTGTGGTCTTGTCCACCTGTCCAGAGGTTTTGGCTTCAGGTATGTGATGACCTGTCAAAGTGGCTCAGGTGTAACTTTCCTGCAAGCCCCACACTGTGTCTACTGGGGGACTTGGATGAGATCAACATGGTAACCAACTATGCACATATGATACTTACTGTATTATGTATTGCAAAGAAAACTATCCTGGTAAACTGGAAATCCAAAAATAATCTGAGCATTAGCCAGTTTAGGAATTTCTTAGTAGACCATATCAGTATTGAGACGATGTCTGCCTCCTCTAAGAACCAGTTAGATGAATTCCACTCCCTCTGGTCCCCTGTGATTAGCTCCATCACTTAACGTTGGCGTAGGAGAGCGGCCTCGGCGATGTGGGGGTTGGGTGCTGGTGAGTGCTTGACAGCTATGGATCCCTGGCAGTTGACTTGGGGGGGGGTCTGGGCTGCCTCGCCGCTGGAGCAGGGCTGTATCCAGCCCAATGGGGGGCATGGGGGTCAGCGGTTGGGGCTGCTCTGCGGTGGTGGGCGGGTTGCTGGTGGGGCCCTGGCCCTGGGAAGACCCAGGTCTTCCCAGGTCGTCCCGGGGTGGGGGGTCCTGGGCCCCGGTGCTTGGGGGTGGCCCCTGCCTCCGGGGCCGGGGGACTCGGCTTGGCGCTGGGGGGGGGGGGGGGGGACGCGCCACCTCTGGTTTGGGCCGGTGCTCACGACCTGGTGTCTAGTCACTGCACCGGGGGCCGGGGCGCCTCTGCTATGTGTGTGCAGGTGTGTGTGTGTCAGTAGGGCTGTATGTGTGTGGGGGGGGAGGGGTTGCGGGGTGGCCGGGTCTTTTCCGCGCCGGGTGCCTGTCCTG
The DNA here is from genome assembly GCA_023101725.1 of Atherinomorus stipes. Lineage (NCBI taxonomy): Eukaryota > Metazoa > Chordata > Actinopteri > Atheriniformes > Atherinidae > Atherinomorus > Atherinomorus stipes. Next base: position 418,146 of record JALJCO010014344.1, on the reverse strand, counting down.
CCCAGCTGCGGTGTCGGTTGGGACTGACCTGCACGAATGATCTTGTGCGGGTTGGTCTCGCCTCGTCCGGGGGCTGGGTGTGGTGGACTCGTGGCATGGGGGGGGCTGGTGGCCCTGTGGTCCCCATCCATGGTGTATGTGGGTGGGTGTATGACTGGAGGGGGGACGTGAATGCAGGGGGATGTGTGTATGGTTGCCTGTGGGAGTGTATGGAGATGAGGGGGTCGGTGAAGGTGCATGGGAGATGAATGTTTGAGTGTGGGAGTGGTGGTGCATCGGTGGGGTTTGTGTGTATTGGGTTGGAGGGGTTTGGGTGGGGAGCGGGGATGGATCTGTGAAGGGATCGGATGCGGGGCAGCTGAGTGAATGAGGGTGGTGTGTGGGTGGGTGAATGGGCGGGGGTTCTGGTGGGGTTGGAGGATTGTGTATGTCATGGCCTGGGTGGGGATGCGGGCTTGGGCAAAGGTAGGGGGGGGCATGGGTACCAGGGGGGCGGATGTACGGGGACCAGCTGGCTATGCAGGAGGAGCGGGAGGAGGATGGGGATGGAATGGGGGAGTGTTGACGGGTGTAAAGTTGTGGGTTGTTTGAGGTAGGGTGTGGGGGTGATAGGACAGAATGGGGGAGGAAAGGGGAGGGGGGAAAATAAATAAAAAAAGGAGCTCTGCGTGCCTCTTGGGGGGTTTGCAGGGCCTGGGGATGGTGGGCCGGTGACTCTGGCCCCTCCGCTGACCTTGTTCGCTCCCGTCCCTTTTCCCCCCTCCCTGGCCTGGGGTGGTCGGGCGCCCCCAGGAGCCGAGGCTGGCCCCTCTGTGGTGAATGGCGGTCGCCTGGCTGTGGGGGCGGCCATGCCTGCCCCCTTCTGCCCTGGGGGGATCCCGGGAGGCAGGGGTACCTAATGCCGGTAATGGCTCATCTTCCAGAGGGGAATTAATACCCCCCTTGTCTCCCTTCCCAAGACCTCTCTGCCCCCCTGCTCTACCTCACACACACACACACACACATAGGGTTTTGGGGAGGGTGCGTGTCAAGCGGGCGTGGTGAGGGGGGGCACCAAAGTGCCTTTGTTTGCCGCATCTAGAGACAGCCTGCTCCCCAGTTTTAACCACACTTAGACACCTTAACACATAAACTAACAACAGTTCACAACCACTTCTGAGGGGCGGGCCAGTGTGTGGAAGGAGGGGGGGGCCGGTTGGGTGGTCATAACACATACGCGACCCCACTCCCGACATGACTTGGCACTCCCTCTCAGTTTTAACTGCAAACAATACACATCTTACACACAGTCATGAGCGGGGCGTGTTGGGGGCTTGGAGCTTGTGGCTCCTTCCCCGGCCCGGGCTACCACTGAGGAGGCACAGGGGCAGTGTGAAAGAGGAAATGTGGGAGGGAGGAACTTGGGCTGGAAGAGGGAGGAGATGTGGGTAAGTGGTTGGAGGAAAGGGGGGATGGGGGAAGGAGGGGCATGCTTGTGAGTGTCTAGTAGGGATGGTCGTGTGGGGCTGAAGAAAGGAAGGGCGGGAGTGTGACAGGTCAGAGGGAAGGGCGGGGCCGGACATGTAAGGGGGGGATTTTATGGGGTATAGGGAGGTGAGGGTGTATGTGTGGGGTGGAGGGAGGGGTTGGTGCAGTTATGTGAGGGGAGTGCATGTGTTTTAAAGGGTATCAGGAGGTGGGGGTATGTGTGGACGGTAGAGGGAAGAGAGTGTTGGGGGTGGAGGGAGGAGTGAGTGTGGGTATGTAAGGTCGGAGAGCGGAGTGGGTGGGTGTATGTGTGTGTGTGAGGGGAGTGCATGTGGGTGTTGGGGTATGTGTGTGGGGAGTGTGTGTGTGAGCGTGGTGGTGGGGTAGGGGGTGGTAGAGGAGGTGGCGCCTTGGTGTCAGGTGTGTGGGGCAGGGACGTTGGGGTGGGGGCTGGCCTGCCCTGGGGGGGGGTCGTCTAGGGGGCCGGTCCTCCGGGTTTCAGTTGGGCCGCCTGGGCGGGTGTGGGGGGGGGGGGGGGCTGCTCCTGGGCCTTGGGCCCTGGGCTCGGCGCTGTCTCTCCCCGCGCCAGGCGCTTGGTGGGGCGGCAGCTGCTGGTCTTGGTCCGCGGGCCTGGGCCCCCACCACTGAGCTCCGGCGGGGCCGCCTTTCCGCCCTTGGGGCTGCCGTCTGGGGGTGGGGGGACTGGGTCTCTGGGTGGCTGCTGGGGTCCTGGGTCTCGGGCTGTGCGGGCGTCCTCCTCCTTGCAGAGACGAGGCTGCATCTGCATGACTGTATCACCATGGAGACCCTTTATTATGCATGTTTATGCTGTGATGCTGCTTCCCATTGCGCTGACTAGGTTTTACCTCTTCTCTGTGTGTGTTTGTATGATCTGAGGATATTTAAGCCACCTGCAGGTCCTCCTGTAGAGGATTGTTAGTTTTGTTTTCCGACAGAGACCTTGGAATGTTGTTTAGGGATTTCTGTACAGATGCACCAGTGAACTGTGGAAGTGGATTCATGTTTTCTCTCCTCTCTCTCTCTCTTTCTCTCTCTCTTCCTTACTCCTTTCTCTCTGTTTCACTTTCTATCATTACCTCTGTTAACTTTCATTTCTCCTTGTCAGGCCCAGCAGTATGAAATGGAATGCTGTAATAGACAAATGTTTAATTAAAGAAATAAAATGAATAAACAGGATATCAAGTGGAGCCTTATGTTCATAAAGCTCCGCTTGGTAAAGCAAAACTGTTCAACAAAATAAAGCAATCAGATTTCCATTCTGCTGCTTTGATGCTGGACAGGACAAGTAGAAAGAAAGAAGGTATAAAAAAAAAAAAGCTGGAATACCCATTTTTATGATTAAATGCATCTGGACCCCTGATTGTAATATTCCCAAGACGATGGGAATCTGAAAATGAGTTTTACCACAAATGTTTCCTGCTCTGTAAACTTGACATCTATTTTTTGCTGTTGAGCATCAGTTTCATTAGTTTGATTTATAATTTAAGTTCTAAACACTTCTGTGTGTTGCAGTGTTTGACCGTTTGCCATCAGGATTGAGTCTTGAGTTTTCCTCTTGAGTTGGCAGGATGTCCTGTTGTCTTTGTGACTCCTTTGCTGTGTTTCCTCTTATCAAGAACAAACAGAAAATGATTTATATGGAAGACATGTGTTTGAGAACACTGCTGGGGGATAAAACTGGAGTTAAGAAGCTAACGGAAGGACCACCGTGGTGGCTGTTCCAGGGTTAAAGGCAGCAGCAGGATTAGGAAGGAGGAAGTTTGCAGACAAAGATTTGTCCTTATAGCTGAGCCATTTTCACTGAACCTGTAAAGACGATGTTAAAAAAGATTCTTAATTGGATGAAATGATACGGGCGGCTTCCAGGGGGCCTGGTCGGAGTTCCTGGGTCTGAATCAACCTTCGTCTCTTGTGATGAGAACGTCTTAATTGCAGCAGACTTCACAAGTCAGTTCAAGTTTTATTTATGGTAAATCTTTCCAAGTGGAAATAGACAGGAGCTTTGCAGCAGGCGGTGTCTGATGTGGAGATGAGCTGGAGCTCATGTCTTCATACTGTCGAGTCGCAGATGAGGCGTTCCGCATGTCCGGCTTTCCGTCTCCTGCCACCCTGCTTTCTCACATTTCTACTTGTTGATGCATCACAGCGTTTTAGGACAACTTGAAAGTCTGAGCACTTGAGCAAAACTATATGAACATACAGAAGCTTAAAGATGATGCACAGCCCGGAACATTTGGGCGGTCCCGCTTTCTGTCATTTGGGCTCTGCATGCCACCATGTTGGACTTGAATTGAAGTATCTGAGATGCAGCAGCATTGCAGACTTTCTGGTTTAATTCAAGACGTTGAACCAAAATATTACATGAAACATTTAGAAAGTGCAAGTAATTGGAGAAATTGCCATTCCGATGAATGAAATGCTAATTTTTGATACTTGGAGAGTCCTTTGGAGGCGTTCGTAGATCACCAAACGCTGGTTTCCTCCTGTGTGTGAAGCTTGGCCAGGCCTTGTCTGCAGCTGTCTTCAGTTTGTGGGTTTTCTGCAAAAGCAACCCCGGTTCCTCCTGGGTTGCTTTTGCTGTATTCTTTATAATATGATAAAAAGCTATCATTTCTAAACACTTTCTCCAGTATGGATGTGATTACCTTCAGATTAAAGCTGGGAGTCTGCATTTTAAGCCAACATTGATTATATAACTGTATCTTGAATATTTCATGGTCCAAATCCAGAATATGTCGACCTGAGTGTAAGAGTGATCAAGCTGAAGTTGCAGAAAAGCAGCATGAAATGGGATTCCTCTTTTGGATTGTAAATGTTTTCATGCAGACGAGCACGCGGATGAAGCCGGGACAACACAAAGCTAATTCTGTTACAAGGCAACATGAGGCTGAAAACTCCTTTGGAGGCAGTCTGGGGTTTTTCCTCGTCCCCACATGAAACCGTTGTCTGTGAATGACCTCATACTCTGGATTCCTGAGCGTCCTCCTCATCCATCTCATCATGTTCTCACGAAGAGCTGAGGGGCTGTTCATCCTTATCTCGTTGCTGGGTAGCATGGCAGGCTGGTTTTTAAAAGTCTGGAAGCAGGAAAATTTGTTCATAGGTGGTTAGAATATGTAAAACATGGCTCCCAGTGTCAGGGAGGCAACTCCGACATCTGATGAGCTGACGCAAGAGCACATGATTGCAGCAGAGGTAAAAGATAAACTTCACAGTTGTTTTTTCTATTAGTCCAGAGGTTTAAATGGGAACCAGTATAACGATAACGGAATGGTTTTCTGGAATGGGGTCAGGCCTTGTGCCGGGAATCAGTAAAACTCAGTGGTTGTTACCACTGTTCCTAAAGCATGTATTACAGGAAGGTTTTCCATATATCTGAAATAAGAAGCTCTTGTTCTATGAGTGTTTTTTCTGTAATATTTGTTCAAAGCAAGAGAAAAGCCTGAGCTAGAAGATCTGAGCTTCCTTTCAGGTAAGTCAGTGTTTCAGAGCAAAGGCTGGCTTCACCTGACGGGATGTTGAGGTGTCATGTCTCGACCTGACCAGTCCAGTTCTGTCCTGCTAGTTCTGTTAACTTCACTATCAGGACTAAACGCACTGACGTGTTCATGCATGGTTGGAGATGGTACGGTGATTCTCACCACCGAGTCTGACCTGTAACTGTGGGAAATGCTGGACTGGTGGCTGCTCTTCAGGGTCATAGATCACAAGTTTGAACACAGCATATTCATTCACAGGAAAACTTTTCAGTTTTTCTTGGAGTCACAAATTCATCCACTTCAATCCGATTTATTCCAGGAGCCAGTGATCGATATGAAACGATCTTAGACACACTTAGTCATTCAACATTTAGCAACATTTCACTGCCAGTGGCTCAAAACAGAATGATGATATATATGAAAAATATATGATTATTATTATGTATGAGGAAAGGCGCAGACTCCAGTCCGGTATCAGTGAACATGTTAGATGAGTGTTTAAACTGGCTGACAAATTACATGTAGCGGTCATGTATAAGCACCACGACTGAATTGAGCAGATTTATCGTTTCGGCAGCCACGACAAAGCCTAGTTCAGCATCCATCTTTATCCCATCTCTTTTCTTAGCTCTCTCCAGCCAATGAATGTCAGTCTGATGTTGATTCTTCTCTTTTTTTCATCCTTTCACCCCTTCATTTGTTCATTTACTGTCATTTGTCAGTGACCATGCATGAAAAACGTCACTCTGACTGGAAAAGATGCAGTAATTTCCATCTGTGGTCCCAGGGCAAGTAAAAATAAATATTCTATGTTTTTGCTGAACCAACATTGAAGCAGCCAGTGTGTAGATATCCATTTGCTGGTGTGTGATGCGTTGCCATAAAGCAAAATGCTGCTGTAAAGTGATTCTCCCAGATGAACAAAGTTGGGACGTGTGGTCTCTCAGCCTCGGGCAGGGGCGCCGCCAGGAATTTAGGGCCCCATGAAAGACACTCATATTGGGCCCTCCTCCCTCAAAAAATTGATGCAAGATTTAAAACTGTTATAAAGAGTATTACTGTATTTACAGTGTCAATGTATTTTTTGTATGGCTGTCAAAAAATTCATCCTGATTAATCGCATTTATCACTTCTAGAACACATTTCGGATTAAAGGTGTCTCAGCAGGAATTCTGCATTTATCTTTAGTAGACCAGACTACCAGTGTTGTATAAAGTACCCAAAAGCCATACTTGAGTAAAAGTAAAAGTACCTTACTGGAAAATGACTCAAGTAAAAGTCAAAGTCGCCTGCTAGAATATTACTTGTGTAAAAGTAAAAAAGTAGCTAGTATTTACTGTACTTAAATTATTTCTTTTTTTCTTTTTTATTCAATAAATATTATTTTATTCTTTATCTTCATTTTTATTTATATTATTATATCTTATTTCTGTTTTCTATATAACATTTTGCCCCTTTCCCCTTTCCCTTGGAGGGCCGACTTTCTTAAATCCCAACCATTTTTTTTTTTTTATCAGCCCCCCCCCCCCTCCTTTAGTTTATTTCCCCGAACACTTTTTTTTTTGGTTTTTTGATTTAAAAATAATCTTTTTATAATAATATTCAACACTTTTCCAAAACAAAAACTGAGACTGTTTTTTTTTTATACAATTTTTGCCCCTTTTGGAAGTTACAGGTTTTTTGCCCCTAATGGCCCAAAATTACACGGTATAACTTTAAGTATCAAAAGTAAAAAGTACTGTTAATAAAATGCAATCAGAAATTTGAGTTTAACATTTTCTTTATTTCTGTTTAATTTAGTTTTTAAGTTTTAATTTGGAAAGTGTAAAGAAGCTTCAATACCTCCTTACATAAACCCAACCATGTAGAAAAATACTGTACACACAAACATCCTCACAGACCTGCATGCATGCCTACCAACATTCATACCCACGTGCATTCAATATTAAATCATTCCTAATAAACTCTTGGTGCTTGAATGGGGATGCAAACAAACAAAAAACTTGACTGGTTGAACTTTAACATGACTGAAGTGCGACAGCACATGAACTGTCCATCCAGTCGTTACTGAACCCTGAAAAACGTTTTATTCAACCTCAAAAGAAGTTGTTTCTCAAAATGGTGAGAATCAGTCTGGTTCTTCTTGGGCTGAAGACCAGACCAGCGATGCTGAACAGCCGTTCACCTGCTGCTGAGGCAGGTAAAGGTGTGTTTAGCTTCAGAGACGCTGCACACGGCTGCTGCTAGTGGCTACGAGTCCCACTACAACAAAACAAAGATTCTCATTGGCTGTTATGTTCCTCGTTATTTTGTAACGAGTAACTAAGATGCTCAGGTAAATGTAATGGAGTAAAAGTATTGATTTTTCCCAGAAAATGTAGTAAAGTAAAAGTAATCAGAAATAGAAGTAGTAAAGTACAAATATAAAAAAATACCACTTAAGTAAAGTAACTAAGTATTTTTACTTAGTTACTATACAACACTGCAGACTACTGAAACCCTGTCCTTACACGTCTCCCTAAAGTCCTTCAGATGGCAGTTTAGTCCAGAATGCTGCTGATACGTCCTCACACGCTGACTTAAAGTTGTACTTCCATGGTGATGTCATTAATATTTCTGTGTTCTCCATTATTATTGAATGCATTCTGCATCGTTTCTGTTTAAAAAAACCTTCTGGTATCTTTGTATCCAGCTATATTTGTATACTAGAAGAGAGGCTTGTGGTCCAACAGCAGCTTTTCCGGGTCCTTCTCATGAATTTCCGTCTGATTGGCTGGCTCCCATCAGTGTATGAAGGAAGCTCCGCCCTCCGCTCTTATTTTGTTACAGACAGGAAATAGAGCCGACAAACAAGTTTGTTCCATCATGCTAACAAACAGTTAGCTAATTAGCTTCTCAACTCCGAAGCTACAGTCGTGCCGTCTTTACTTCTAGTGTGTAGTGGAGGGTTACCTGCCTTCCAATGGACAGATAGAAACCCCACGTGGGATACGCTATTTGCAATGTGACGTAGAAGTGCGAGGCTGTTCCCGATTCGCTCTTTTCTTCGTATTGTTTTTCTGATGAGAAAGCACAGCCGCCTGGGGGCAACGCAACGCTAGCAAGTCAGCATGTGTAAGTAAACAAGGGGAAACCCTCCGTATTTCAGAAGGAGCAAGTTTAACGGGTTTTCAGTGGAAGGAGGCCTTTAACAACTGTATTAATGTGAAGCTGAAATCAGGTCTGAGTCCCGGACGACTCCCACATTTCTGGCTTGGTTTTAGCTTTTAAGTTATAAAACAAAAGTTAATGTGTTTTCTACATATAGCAGTACTAAAGAATAAATTAATCTCTTGTTTGACAATAGGATTAATTTTGGATTGATTGTTTGACAGCCCTAATTTTTTATTGTTCCTCCATTTCTATACTTTCTGGCCAAACCTGAGAATGTGAGCCAAGAATGTAACAGTTGTTACATTTATATAATGTACCAACAAATTATATCATCTAATGACATCAATTATCAGCAGCTCAGTGTGACCTCACAGCTGGATTGCAAACAGGTATTTATGCTGCAGCTCAAGCTGCTAAAATAAATGAACCGTCTTGAGAATGATCAGGATTTATAGATGTCTTTTGATGACTGCAATTTAATCTGAATGTAAAAATCTAACTGAACTATTTAAATCGTGACTTTGATTTTAATCCAGGCTGCTGGTGGCTTCAGTGTTTTCATTTAACTGCCCAGTATCCTGTACAAACGACTACAACTACAGGACATTTTCATTTCATAGAGATCATTATGGTTTTTTTCTTTAGTTTGTTTGTTTGTTTTTTAAGTGTTTCCATTTTTATTTAAAAAATGCTTCCTTCTTATTTTTGGAATGGTAAAATGAGACAAATTCCCACAGCAGACTCTGTAATGGTGCTAACTGGTCCCAGTGTTGCTTACCTTCTTCACTGGGACAGGAAAGGGGGGCTGCTGCTGGCGGATCATCTGTTTACATATGATTCATGAGGGACAAGGTCAGTTATTTAATATAAGTACCTTGTTAAACAATAACACTGAGTGATGTTGTGAGAACTATGTTTTTCCTGGTCTGCTTATGTAAATGTAATTTTCAGCTCTATGAGTTTTCTGGCTTATTTGCTTCTGTGTTAGTTACAGAAACACAATAAGCTCATTACAAATGCTGCAGAGTCCTGCTTTCACTTTTCTTAGAAAGAAAAAAAGAGGGAAAATCACTTTGCGTTTAAGACGCACTACCCGGCATCATCGATCATGTGATCCCACTTCTACCTTAAGGAGGATTAACTAAGTTGCAATAGTCTGCAGATAACTGCTTATTTCCCTCAACAGGTTCATTTGAACAACTCAGGCAACAAACCTTTCTTTAAAAACTGGCTCACGCTTCGTTCGTCTCTTCTCTTTCTCCTTTCTTTCTGTTCTCATTTGAAAATCATACTCTGATTTCTTGGGGCGCTGCATTCTTCATCCGTGGATGGACTTTTTTCACACTGCTGCTTATTTCCACATTTTCTTGGTCAGTTGTTTCATTCGCTGTCACTTTGTCAAATCAAGAGCATGCAGCGATAAAGGCCCGATACCAGCAAACCGCTGCTGACCGGCAGGTAACTGATGCACTGAGGCAGTTCCTGAGGACCAAACCATTTCTTGCACTTTCACAGGGGTGGATTGGTCCATACATTCATGCTTTGTTTTGCTGTTTACTGCTGAAAAACCAGTGAGAACACGAAGTTAATTTATTCTACTTCTGTATTTTCTTGTTCTATTTGAAATGTATATAAACATATTATTTGTAATGAAGGTTTCATAATTTCCACATCTTTGGGGGCCCCCCACAGTCATGGGCCCTTGGAATCTTCCTAACTTTACCCCCCATACGGCGCCCCTGGCCTCGGGTGCTGCAGGGCAGCGATGGATCCAGAAATGTCTCCCAGGGAAAATGCTGTGCTGGACCGGAGTGTTGGATGACATGCCCTGCTCTGTGAAACCTTATAAATGCCAAACCTGGGAGGCATGTTTGTATTGTCGTTGCTAATTTCGAAGGAAACAGCTGCTAACGTACCACAGAGGTGGGCACATCTGGCCAGACGTTTGCTTTACAGCTCTGCTTGTTTCATTCAGAGGTGACGTTCTGTGGAAAGTCAGGAATAATTGGGTTCTGGGTTCTTTAAAGTACTCTGTGTGTATTTAGGGGTAGACGGATGGCAGACGGGGGTTTTAATAAGAATGGAGCTTTGTGGCCCAGAGATGGGCGCATCAGAAACGTGGTGGGGCTTTCCTGGGAATCTTAGGGAATGTGATGAATGTGTCCTGTTCTGCAGTAAAGGTTACACTCACAGGTATGAGGATAGCTGTCAGATATAGTCAAGTGGGGCTTCAGTGTGTATCCAGTGCTCTCCTTGTCCCCCAGCTCCAGTATGTTTCCATTCTGTGAGGCTGGGGTGGGGGGAGAGAAGGATGAGGGAGGAGCAGGTGGTTGAGTGGGAGTACACTCAGTCTGGGCTCCTCCAAGGTTGGGGAGGTCACGTTATAATGGGCTAGCTTGGCCTGCCCGTGTCAGCGAGAATGTCTCTCCCTATTTATTGGCTTGGCTGGCTGGTCATGTCTCCCGGGCAGAGCTGGCACGGAGCCTTGTTACCTCACACCGCTGCAGAGACCGGCTGAAAAACCTGCAGCTGTTTTTGTTTCACATTTAAGGCACTTAGCCTGAAGTCTGGTGCAGAGATGTTTAGCATGCATGAATCAGGAAAGATTAAGTTCCTGGGTCACTAAAGGGTCAATATGCAGATAAAACATGTTGGGCAGTGATGCACGGCCACCCTTCACTTCTGCAGAGATAATATTTACCAGCTCCGTAAGCAGCTGTAAGATGATGCTGTGTGAGGACTCGCCGTGATGTCAGAAACCCCCAACCAAAAAATTCCCCCCCCCTTCCCCAAAAAGTAAATTCCTTTTGGTCTAACCCTCCCCAGCGCTGTGTGAGACGATGGTTCAGGATAAAACCGGCGACACATCCCACTCGAATATCTGCATTTTGTTGTTGAAATTAAAATGAGACATTTTTGGTGCTTGAAGAAAGAAAACTGAAACAATTCCACGTTCTCTACGTAGCATCTTATAAATGACTGCTGTACTCGCATTTGATCAACATTTTCAGTTTAGATTGCTGTAGTTAGCTTGTTGATATTTGGATCAATGTGTCTTAAGCCCCGTTTCCACAAGAATGCACCGATCCGCCTTCTTTGTGCTCCGATCCGATAGTTGATATTTCGGTATCTGCCGATATCGATTCAGAAAAAGGAGGGAAAAACAGCATGGTATTGTTTGACGGCACCTCGTTGTGTAGAAACAGACTGGGATCTTTCTTTTCTGCAATGCAGCATCAGACTTTGCTTTAATTTTTTTTCCTGTTTTTTAAAAAAAGAGATAAATGTATTGAATTATTTATTTAACAACTGCACACACAGCATCTTAAATAAGCTTTAACAATCTTAAAGCAGCTTCGCAAGCTTGCTCACATATGTAAAGATATAACAGAACATCCTGGTTCAGTCAGTGGAGTTAAATAAATGTAAAATAATAACATGCTGAAACTGAGGGGAAACAACAGCCCGACCTCCTCAGTCACATGTCAAAATAAACAGCAACAAAACTTATTTAAAATGGTTCAGTCAGTGCAATTAGAAATTTAAAATCCAATTTGAAATAAATGGCCTAATAAAGGAGCTGAAATTGAGAAAAAAATATCTCCACCAGCTTGGTTGGTAGATATATTCAAAACAGCAAATCATCTTTTTAACATGGGTTAGTACTATAATGAAAACAGAAATGAAAGATCCACGACAAAAGCAGCTGAATAAACAAACGCTTCATCAGAGTTTAACATGGAGGTCATTTCCAAACAGCTGATTGGATTAAAAAAAAAAGCCTCTCCCACACGCTGCACTGGACATCGGTGGATTTTTACATGTGAAACATGGAAACTAAACCGCCGTAGGACTGTTTGAGCAGCGACAGGAGGAGACACGGCAGCCGGCTAGCGGCTAGCAGCTAGCAGCAGCGACTTGTTAACAAACAGCCTCCACGTGCTGCGTCGGTAACGCGTGATGTCACTTAAAGGGGCAGCGTAGAAATACACTGAATAGATCTGCAGCTATGGATCGGCTCATTTTTACCCATCCCTATTTTTATTGATCTAGGATTTTTTTTTCTGTATCGGAGCCGATCCTGATCGGAAGATCGGGGTGCATCCCTAGTTTCCACCAGCGGGTCTGGGTCTGGGTCTGGGTTGGATTAGTCCACATTTTTTTGCGTCTCCACGATAAAAACTGGGACGGGAGCCCTTCTGTCCGACCCGACATGTTCTGCTTTCTTGGTACCCTTCTGTAGGGGTACTGATCTAACTGATCCAGACTAAAGTGGTGGAACCTCAATCCGTTGATTGGTTGAAAAAATTAATCACTTCCTGTGTTACCCGGCATAAAAGCAAAGCGGGGATGACCCCTTTGTTTCTGTCACGTGTGCTGTGGTGCTTTGGTTAAAAGGTGTTGCGCTGCAATGATGTCACGCTATCACGTAGCAGCGCTATCCGGTTAATACTCTGCCTCCGTCTTGCAGACAAGCTTAACTTCCTGTCTCTGTGGAACTGGTGAAGGTTGATAAATGGAGAAACGTGTCCTCTTTGACTTCTTGATCATCAGCAAGTCTGTCACCTAGGCATGCAGACTGTTTCTACACGTGTGAAAGAACGTGTCGCTCTCAGGAATCAGTGAATTCCAGCGTGGAACTGTGATAGGATGCCACCTGTGCAACAATCCAGTGGTGAAATTTCCTCCTAAATATTCCACAGTCAGCTGTCAGCTGGATCATAAGAACATGGAAGCGTTTGGGAACGACAGCAACTCAGACATGAAGTGGTCGTCCACGTAAACTGATGGAGCGGGTCAGTGATGCTGAAGCTCATAGTGAGAAGAGGTGGCCAACTTTCTGCAGAGTCAATCACTACAGACCTCCAAACTTCATGTGGCCTTCAGATCAGCTCAAGAACAGTGACAGAGAGCTTCATGGAATGGGTTTCCATGGCGACCAGCTGCATCCATCCATACATCACCAAGTGCGATGCAAAGCGTGGATGCAGTGGTGGAAAGCAGCCGCCACTGGACTCTAGAGCAGTGGAGGTTCTCTGGAGGACCAATCACGCTTCTCCATCTGCAATCTGATGGAGGAGTCTGGGTTTGGTGGTTGCCAGGACAACGGTACTTGTCTGACTGCATTGTGCCAAGTGTAAAGTTTGGTGGAGGGGGGATTATGGTGTGGGGGTGTTTTCAGGAGCTGGGCTTGGCCCCTTAGTTCCAGTGAAAGGAACTCTGAATGCTTCAGCATACCAAGACATTCTGGACAATTCCATGCTCCCAACTTTGTGGGACCAGTTTGGAGCTGGCCCCTTCCTCTTCCAACATGACTGTGCACCAGCGCACAAAGCAGGTCCATGAAGACCTGGATGCAGAGTCTGGTGTGGAGGAACTGGACTGGCCTGCACAGAGTCCTGACCTCAACCCCATAAAACAGCTTTGGGATGAATCAGAGCGGAGACTGAGAGCCAGGCCTTCTGGTCCAACATCAGTGTGACCTCACAAATGTGCTTCTGGAAGATGGTCAAAGATTCCCAGAAACACTCCTAAACCTTGTGGACAGCCTTCCCAGAAGATGAAGCTGTTCTAGCTGCAAAGGTGGACCAACGTCATCCTGAACCCGACGGATCAGGAATGGATGTTACTGAAGCTCAGATGTGGGTCAGAGTAGGTGAGACAAGACCTTTAGCAATAGCAGGTTCTGTCCTGGGGCCCCTCCTGCTTTCAAATAAAATTTATTATTATTGTTATTATTATTATTAATATAGTGTATATGCATCTGCAGGTTCAGGTTAAGCTTTACACACAAAGTTAAAATGTGTGTCCAGGTTTTCAGAGACCAGATGTTTGTGACTGACTGAAATGTTTATTTTTCATACTCCTTTAAAGAGACTAGAGGCAGGAATTGTGAAAGACTAAACGTGCATGTCCAGTTTTTTAATACGAATGGCTGATGAAGCATTAAAAAACAAAAAAAAAAGGAGCCTACCGACGTTTCTCTCCGTTGCCTTGAACAGGCTGTGTGCCGCATAATGCTGAGATTCGGTGGCTGAATTTCACACGCTGTCTTGCGGATGTGACGTCATTGACGCTGCGTCCGCGTCCCCGACAGTTTTGATCCAGGAAAGAGATGTCGCCGTGAATTTAAACACTGTATGTGATAGTCATGGATTCTTCTGCTATCAGCAAACGATCCAGATCAACTGTAAGACACTAAAAAGTGAAACTACGAAGTAAAAGACTTTATCAGTTCAGCAAACAACGTGAAACTTCTTGGGGAAAGAGTTTACCAGGCCAGCCTGGTAAAATAAATAAATGCAAACAAGTTTTCCACAACTTACATTCAGTTCAGTTCAGTTTTATTTGTGATCACAACAAAATATTTCAAGACAGTTTATACAGATGCAGTCAAGTTAAAATCCAACTGGAGCGTTTCCGTTTTATTGTCCGTTTTTGTCGAGTTTTCATCCAACCCGCTCCATGAAAACTGTCATCTAGCTGAGGACAAAAGCCCGCATCTGATCTTCCCTTTGATACAGACCTCCACCCTGAGCTGCACCGGAAGACAGGAGGGGAAACCTCCATCAGAACCAAGACCAGGGTGGAAAACCTCCATCAGAACCAAGACCAGGGAGGAAAACCTCCATCAGAACCAAGACCAGGCAGGAAAACCTCCATCAGAACCAAGACCAGGCAGGAAAACCTCCATCAGAACCAAAGCAATAAGGGAAAACCTCCATCAGAACCAAGACCAGGCAGGAAAACCTCCATCAGAACCAAGACCAGGCAGGAAAACCTTCATCAGAACCAAGACCAGGTAGGAAAACCTCCATCAGAACCAAGACCAGGGAGGAAAACCTCCATCAGAAACAAGACCAGGGAGGAAAAGCTCCATCAGAACCAAGACCAGGCAGGAAAACCTCCATCAGAACCAAGACCAGGCAGGAAAACCTCCATCAGAACCAAAGCAATAAGGGAAAACCTCCATCAGAACCAAGACCAGGCAGGAAAACCTCCATCAGAACCAAGACCAGGCAGGAAAACCTTCATCAGAACCAAGACCAGGTAGGAAAACCTCCATCAGAACCAAGACCAGGCAGGAAAACCTTCATCAGAACCAAGACCAGGTAGGGAAAACCTCCATCAGAACCAAGACCAGGCAGGAAAACCTCCATCAGAAACAAGACCAGGGAGGAAAAGCTCCATCAGAAACAAGACCAGGGAGGAAAAGCTCCATCAGAACCAAGACCAGGAGGAAAACCTCCATCAGAACCAAGACCAGGCAGGAAAACCTCCATCAGAACCAAAGCAAGAAGGGAAAACCTCCATCAGAACCAAGACCAGGCAGGAAAACCTCCATCAGAACCAAGACCAGGCAGGAAAACCTCCATCAGAACCAAGACCAGGGAGGAAAAGCTCCATCAGAACCAAGACCAGGGAGGGAAACCTCCATCAGAACCAAGACCAGGCAGGAAAACCTCCATCAGAACCAAAGCAATAAGGGAAAACCTCCATCAGAACCAAGACCAGGCAGGAAAACCTCCATCAGAACCAAAGTAAGAAGGGAAAACCTCCATCAGAACCAAGACCAGAGAGGGAAACCTCCATCAGAACCAAGACCAGGGAGGGAAACCTCCAACTAGAACCAAGACCAAGCAGGAAAACCTGCATCAGAACCAGAGCAAGAAGGGAAAACCGCCATCAGAACCAGGACCAGGGAGGAAAACCTCCATCAGGACCAGAACAAGGAAGGGAAAACTTCCATCAGAACCAGGACCAGGGAGGAAAAACCTCCATCAGAACCAGAACCAGGGAGGAAACCTCCATCAGGACCAGGACAACGAAGGAAAACCTCCTTTAGAACCAGGACCAGGGAGGAAAAAACCTCCATCAGAACCAGAGCAAGAAGGGAAAACCTCCATCAGAGCCAGGACCAGGGAGGAAAACCTCCATCAGGACCAGAACCAGGAAGAAAAACCTCCATCAGAACCAGAACCAGGGAGGAAAACCTCCATCAGAACTAAGACCAGGGAGGAAAACCTCCATCAGAACCAAGACCAGGGAGGGAAAACCTCCATCGGGACCAGAACCAGCGAGGAAAACCTCCATCGGGACCAGAACCAGCGGGGAAAACCTCCATCTGGACCAGAACCAGCGAGGACGACCATCTGCCTGGACCAGGTGTGTTGAAGAGGACAGGACGGAACGGTCCTGCTGAGGAAGAAACCCAAATTAGAGACACAATGTTGGATTTATTTTTGGATCAGCCTGAGGCTTTCAGAGGATTTTGGGGATCAATAATGATATTATTGATCTGGTCCAGCTGTGTCGTGGAGCTCCACCAGAGTCGTCTGATTGTGGCTTTACTTCCAGCCCACCAGCCATTTATAACCCCCAGTTTTAATGAGATCAGTCAGGATGTGTGAAGCTGTTTCATGACTGTGTGCTGGTACCTGGTTCCCTTTTCCTAATCTAACTGCAGCATCTCTGCCTCAGCTGTACCTTCTCCCTGCTGCAGGAACATTTTCCCCTTTCCTGTGGGCTTCGGTGTGGCGGAGCGTCTTATTCTGATGACCGTGTCAGACAGGCTCGCCGCCACCTGGGATGCAGTGGCGTGCAGGAGATGACTGGGCAGGGAGGGTATTACTGGATGTTTGTGCAGCAGTCGGGGAGGAGCTGAAGGGTAAATGTGGGGTCAGGCTACCTGTCTATGAGGAGAACGGCGTGATTGAGATAACACCTCACAGATGGATCCGACTGCTGCCAGCCGACCCCTCTCTGATTCCATTTTTTCACACGGCAGCTGTATCCTGAAAACAACTTGAATTTGGTGTTTCCACTGTTACAGGAGCGTACGAGACAGCATTTGGGGGGAAAAACAAGTTTAATTTCATGAAATGGCTCTTTTCTTGCATAAAACAAGGTATTTATGATGCTGCAAGGAGGAAAGTAAGGCATTTAATAAACTTTTCATTTCCTGTGGAGGTAATGACATAGTGGTCCTGATATAGGGTATGGACTAATCTGGCCAATGGCCGCCAGTAGAACGTGCGCCATTGCCACGGTGGCGTTCCTGTACATGTGTAACTAGAACAGATGAGAATGGGACGTTTTTCTTCCCAACATGGAGGAAATGTGTGAAGGACGACACATTCAGGGTTGTTGGAACATCAGGAAAACTTTAATGTGGTAATAAGTGATGAAGAAGATCACGGACATTTATTTCATGAAGATTTCTGCCGTCTGTGACAAAAGTGGACGGTGCTGCTCAGTCCACTGATGTCAGTGTGTTCGTAACTTTAGCAAATTTAGCAGCACTGTATTGAAAAAAGTGTTGAGACATCTGCCTGTAGATGCAAATGATCTATGATGAGATCCCCTATTTTATCTAAAGAAGGAGCCTTGATTGTGATTAAGGTCTCTAGCCTGCAGGTTAAGGTCTTTGGCCTGCAGGTTAAGGTCTTTGGCCTGCAGTTTAAGGTCTTTGGCCTGCAGGTTAAGGTCTTTGGCCTGCAGGTTAAGGTATCTGGCCTGCAGGTTAAGGGTCTCTAGCCTGCAGGTTAAGGTCTCTAGCCTGCAGGTTAAGGTCTTTGGCCTGCAGGTTAAGGTCTTTGGCCTGCAGGTTAAGGTCTTTGGCCTGCAGGTTAAGGTATCTAACCTGCAGGTTAAGGTCTTTGGCCTGCAGGTTAAGGTCTCTAGCCTGCAGGTTAAGGTCTTTGGCCTGCAGGTTAAGGTCTCTAGCCTGCAGGTTAAGGTCTATAGCCTGCAGGTTAAGGTCTCTAGCCTGCAGGTTTAGTTATCTAACCTGCAGGTTAAGGTCTTTGGCCTGCAGGTTAAGGTCTCTAGCCTGCAGGCTAAGGTCTCTAGCCTGCAGGTTAAGGTCTCTAGCCTGCAGGTTAAGGTCTTTGGCCTGCAGGTTAAGGTCTCTAGCCTGCAGGTTAAGGTATCTAACCTGCAGGTTAAGGTCTTTGGCCTGCAGGTTAAGGTCTCTAGCCTGCAGGTTAAGGTCTCTAGCCTGCAGGTTTAGGTATCTAACCTGCAGGTTAAGGTCTTTGGCCTGCAGTTTAAGGTCTCTAGCCTGCAGGTTAAGGTCTCTAGCCTGCAGGTTTAGGTCTCTAGCCTGCAGGTTAAGGTCTTTGGCCTGCAGGTTAAGGTATCTAACCTGCAGGTTAAGGTCTTTGGCCTGCATGTTAAGGTCTCTAGCCTGCAGGTTAAGGTCTCTAGCCTGCAGGTTTAGGTATCTAACCTGCAGGTTAAGGTATTTGGCCTGCAGGTTAAGGTCTCTAGCCTGCAGGTTAAGGTCTCTAGCCTGCAGGTTAAGGTCTCTAGCCTGCAGGTTAAGGTCTTTGGCCTGCAGGTTAAGGTCTCTAGCCTGCAAGTTAAGGTCTTTGGCCTGCAGGTTAAGGTCTTTGGTGGCCTGCAGGTTAAGGTCTCTGGCCTGCAGGTTAAGGTCTCTGGCCTGCAGGTTAAGGTCTCTAGCCTGCAAGTTAAGGTCTTTGGCCTGCAGGTTAAGGTCTCTAGCCTGCAAGTTAAGGTCTCTAGCCTGCAGGTTAAGGTCTTTGGCCTGCAGGTCAAGGTCTTTGGCCTGCAGGTTAAGGTCTTTGGCCTGCAGGTTAAGGTTTCTAGCCTGCAAGTTAAGGTCTTTGGCCTGCAGGATAAGGTCTCTAGCCTGCAAGTTAAGGTCTTTGGCCTGCAGGATAAGGTCTCTAGCCTGCAGGTTAAGGTCTCTAGCCTGCAGGATCAGGTCTTTGGCCTGCAGGTTAAGGTATCTAACCTGCAGGTTAAGGTATATGGCCTGCAGGTTAAGGTATCTAACCTGCAGGTTTAGGTATCTAACTTGCAGGTTAAGGTCTCTGGCCTGCAGGTTAAGGTATCTAACCTGCAGGTTAAGGTATCTTACCTGCAGGTTATGGTCTCTGGCCTGCAGGTTAAGGTCTCTGACCTGCAGGTTAAGGTATCTAACCTGCAGGTTAAGGTCTCTGGCCTGCAGGTTAAGGTATCTAACCTGCAGGTTAAGGTATCTTACCTGCAGGTTAAGGTCTCTGGCCTGCAGGTTAAGGTATCTAACCTACAGGTTAAGGTCTCTAGTCTGCAGGTTAAGGTATTTAGCCTGCAGGTTAAGGTATCTAACCTGCAGGTTAAGGTCTTTGGCCTGCAGGTTATGGTAGCTATCCTGCAGGTTAAGGTCTCTAGCCTGCAGGTTAAGGTCTTTGGCCTGCAGGTTAAGGTCTCTAGCCTGCAGGTTAAGGTCTCTAGCCTGCAGGTTAAGGTCTTTGGCCTGCAGGTTAAGGTATCTAGCCTGCAGGTTAGATACCTTAACCTGCAGGTTAGAGACCTTAACCTTAATCACAATCAAGGCTACCTTAGGTTAAGGTATCTAGCCTCAGGTTTAGGTATCTAACCTGCAGGTTAAGGTCTCTGGCCTGCAGGTTAAGGTATCTAAACTACAGGTTAAGGTATCTAACCTGCAGGTTAAGGTCTCTGGCCTGCAGGTTAAGGTATCTTAACTACAGGTTAAGGTATCTAGCCTGCAGGTTAAGGTATCTAACCTGCAGGTTAAGGTCTCTAGCCTGCAGGTTAAGGTCTTTGGCCTGCAGGTTAAGGTCTTTGGCCTGCAGGTTAAGGTTTCCAGCCTGCAAGTTAAGGTCTTTGGCCTGCAGGTTAGGGTATCTGGCCTGCAGGTTAAGGACTCTAGCCTGCAGGTTAAGGTCTTTGGCCTGCAGGTTAAGGTCTCTAGCCTGCAGGATCAGGTCTTTGGCCTGCAGGTTAAGGTATCTAACCTGCAGGTTAAGGTATATGGCCTGCAGTTTAAGGTCTCTGGCCTGCAGGTTAAGGTATCTAACCTGCAGGTTTAGGTATCTAACCTGCAGGTTAAGGTCTCTGGCCTGCAGGTGAAGGTATCTAACCTACAGGTTAAGGTCTCTAGTCTGCAGGTTAAGGTATTTAGCCTGCAGGTTAAGGTATCTAACCTGCAGGTTAAGGTCTTTGGCCTGCAGGTTATGGTAGCTATCCTGCAGGTTAAGGTCTCTAGCCTGCAGGTTAAGGTCTTTGGCCTGCAGGTTAAGGGATCTAGCCTGCAGGTTAGATACCTTAACCTGCAGGTTAGAGACCTTAACCTTAATCACAATCAAGGCTACCTTAGGTTAAGGTATCTAGCCTGCAGGTTAAGGTATCTAGCCTGCAGGTTTAGGTATCTAACCTGCAGGTTAAGGTCTCTGGCCTGCAGGTTAAGGTCTCTGGCCTGCAGGTTAAGGTATCTAAACTACAGGTTAAGGTATCTAACCTGCAGGTTAAGGTCTCTGGCCTGCAGGTTAAGGTATCTAAACTACAGGTTAAGGTATCTAGCCTGCAGGTTAAGGTCTCTGGCCTGCAGGTCAAGGTATCTAAACTACAGGTTAAGGTATCTAACCTGCAGGTTAAGGTCTCTAACCTGCAGGTTAAGGTCTCTAGCCTGCAGGTTAAGGTCTCTAGCCTGCAGGTTAAGGTCTCTGGCCTGCAGGTTAAGGTATCTAAACTACAGGTTAAGGTATCTAAACTACAGGTTAAGGTATCTAACCTGCAGGTTAAGGTCTCTAACCTGCAGGTTAAGGTCTCTAGCCTGCAGGTTAAGGTATCTAACCTGCAGGTTAAGGTCTCTAGCCTGCAGGTTAAGGTCTCTAGCCGGCAGGTTAAGGTATCTTACCTGCATGTTAAGGTCTCTAGCCTGCAGGTTAAGGTATCTAACCTGCAGGTTAAGGTATATGGCCTGCAGGTTAAGGTATCTAACCTGCAGGTTAAGGTCTCTGGCCTGCAGGTTAAGGTCTCTGGCCTGCAGGTTAAGGTCTCTAGCCGGCAGGTTAAGGTCTCTGGCCTGCAGGTTAAGGTATCTAACCTGCAGGTTAACGTCTCTAGCCTGCAGGTTAAGGTCTCTAGCCTGCAGGTTAAGGTCTCTGGCCTGCAGGTTAAGGTCTCTAGCCGGCAGGTTAAGGTCTCTAGCCTGCAGGTTAAGGTCTTTGGCCTGCAGGTTAAGGTATCTAGCCTGCAGGTTAGATACCTTAACCTGCAGGTTAGAGACCTTAACCTTAATCACAATCAAGGCTACCTTAGGTTAAGGTATCTAGCCTGCAGGTTTAGGTATCTAACCTGCAGGTTAAGGTCTCTGGGCTGCAGGTTAAGGTCTCTGGCCTGCAGGTTAAGGTATCTAAACTACAGGTTAAGGTCTCTGGCCTGCAGGTTAAGGTATCTTAACTACAGGTTAAGGTATCTAGCCTGCAGGTTAAGGTATCTAACCTGCAGGTTAAGGTCTCTAGCCTGCAGGTTAAGGTCTTTGGTTGCAGGTTAAGGTCTTTGGCCTGCAGGTTAAGGTTTCCAGCCTGCAAGTTAAGGTCTTTGGCCTGCAGGTTAAGGCATCTGGCCTGCAGGTTAAGGTCTCTAGCCTGCAGGATCAGGTCTTTGGCCTGCAGGTTAAGGTATCTAACCTGCAGGTTAAGGTATATGGCCTGCAGGTTAAGGTCTCTGGCCTGCAGGTTAAGGTATCTAACCTGCAGGTTTAGGTATCTAACCTGCAGGTTAAGGTATCTAACCTACAGGTTAAGGTCTCTAGTCTGCAGGTTAAGGTATTTAGCCTGCAGGTTAAGGTATCTAACCTGCAGGTTAAGGTCTTTGGCCTGCAGGTTATGGTAGCTATCCTGCAGGTTAAGGTCTCTAGCCTGCAGGTTAAGGTCTTTGGCCTGCAGGTTAAGGTATCTAGCCTGCAGGTTAGATACCTTAACCTGCAGGTTAGAGACCTTAACCTTAATCACAATCAAGGCTACCTTAGGTTAAGGTATCTAGCCTGCAGGTTAAGGTATCTAGCCTGCAGGTTAAGGTCTCTGGCCTGCAGGTTAAGGTATCTAAACTACAGGTTAAGGTATCTAACCTGCAGGTTAAGGTCTCTGGCCTGCAGGTTAAGGTCTCTAAACTACAGGTTAAGGTATCTAAACTACAGGTTAAGGTATCTAACCTGCAGGTTAAGGTCTCTGGCCTGCAGGTTAAGGTCTCTAAACTACAGGTTAAGGTATCTAGCCTGCAGGTTTAGGTATCTAACCTGCAGGTTAAGGTCTCTGGCCTGCAGGTTAAGGTATCTAAACTACAGGTTAAGGTATCTAACCTGCAGGTTAAGGTCTCTGGCCTGCAGGTTTAGGTATCTAACCTGCAGGTTAAGGTCTCTGGCCTGCAGGTTAAGGTATCTAACCTGCAGGTTAAGGTCTCTAGCCTGCAGGTTAAGGTCTCTAGCCTGCAGGTTAAGGTCTCTAGCCGGCAGGTTAAGGTATCTAACCTGCAGGTTAAGGTCTCTAGCCTGCAGGTTAAGGTATCTAACCTGCAGGTTAAGGTCTCTGGCCTGCAGGTTAAGGTCTCTGGCCTGCAGGTTAAGGTCTCTAGCCGGCAGGTTAAGGTCTCTGGGCTGCAGGTTAAGGTATCTAACCTGCAGGTTAAGGTCTCTAGCCTGCAGGTTAAGGTCTCTAGCCTGCAGGTTAAGGTCTCTGGCCTGCAGGTTAAGGTCTCTAGCCGGCAGGTTAAGGTCTCTGGCCTGCAGGTTAAGGTATCTAACCTGCAGGTTAAGGTATATGGCCTGCAGGTTAAGGTATCTAACCTGCAGGTTAAGGTCTCTGGCCTGCAGGTTAAGGTCTCTAGCCGGCAGGTTAAGGTCTCTGGCCTGCAGCTTAAGGTATCTAACCTGCAGGTTAAGGTCTCTAGCCTGCAGGTTAAGGTCTCTAGCCTGCAGGTTAAGGTCTCTGGCCTGCAGGTTAAGGTCTCTAGCCGGCAGGTTAAGGTCTCTGGCCTGCAGGTCAAGGTATCTAACCCCCCGTTGAGCTCGAAGTGGCTTTTTGTGGTGATTCATCATTATTTACCGACATTTAAAGGGGAAGTGGGTAGCCTAGTGATAATGTTGCGGGCACGGAGGACCCGGGTTCAAGTCCCCGTCATGCCACTCAGACGAAGCACTGTGGACCCCTGAGCAAGGTCCTCAACCCCCACCAACTGCTACCCAGGCGCCCCGAGTAGCAGCCCACTGCTCTCTGGTACCACTGTACAGAGATGGGTGAAATGCAGAGTCCTAATTTCCCCTCAGGGATCTCAACAGTACATCAAATTTATTTGTTATGGTGTCGTATAATAGTGACGTCATCAAAGCCGTTGCAGTGAAAATGTCTGAAAATAATGACGGAGCCTCTGATCACATCAGCAGGGAAAAACACTCTTCCAGGACAGACGCCCAAAGCGTATCTATGACGCAATTTAAAAACCCCTCAGGATGAACTTCTGGAGTGTGGATGTCATTTCTGGATCTTTATTCCACTTTTATGCGGCACCAGTTCCTGACTGATGTGGTGATGCAGGTGTTGATACGAAGGCGCAGTCATACCATGTTTTCCGTGGTCACGTTTTATTCAATCCTGGTGACGTTTAATAACATGTGGGAATGCGATAAACGAGTCGTGGTGTTACAAATGTGTGCAAACGACAAACGGCTTGTGGCCAGTTGCTATGTCACGCCTGTTGACGTGTAATTGCGGAAAAAGGTTTTCCATTACACTTTTGCAAAAAACTTCTTTATGGAAACGTCTGAATTTATGCCTCATGAAAGTGTTTTTTTAAATGTAGGTGTTTCCATTTGTGGTTTTTAATTGCAATATTAAGGTTTTGCGCAATTCCAGGTGTAATGGAAACACAGCTAATGTCTAAGATAGATACAGACATGAGCCCTGCCTCCTCCTTCACTGTCTGCTCTACATCACCATGTAAGGACAGAAACGAGGAGAAACTCCGGTCATCTCATATTTTAGCTGTTCCTGCTGAATGTACTCATCCAAAGTGATTTTCTGAACCTGAGGTCTGCTAATTCGTCTGTGCACTCCAGAACAATTTAATGGGTTAGATCAAATTAGCAAGTGTAGATATATCAAAGCGATGGCTGAATAATATCTGGGTAATTGCTCCCTTCCCTCCTCCCTCTCTGGGCTGGGACTGGTCTTATCAGCTCTTTGTCTCTCTACCTCCTGGAGCTTGGGATCTCTCCCGGGGCTTGTCTCTGTCTTATCTCGGCCTCACACTTCACGGAGACGAAGTTCTTAGAGGGCTGTGCCCGGCAGATAGCGACTGACCTGTGTCTTCCCTCTGCAGCGCTGCAATCAGTGAAATGACTGACTAGATTTATCCCCGCCAGCCTCCTCAGCTGTGCTGCAGACGCAACGTTGCCTTGTGAAGGTGGGTGTGTTCCTCTCTGTGGGTGCACCTGCCTCCTGTGATGAATGAGGAAAGCTGTCGACTCAGGTGCTGCGTCTTTGAAGCTGCTGCCCGGTGGGAAGTTTGAACTTCAGGCTGCAGGGCTGCACCCCCTCTGGTGAAAATGTCAAACGCAGAAAGCCGAGAGAAGTTAAACGACTCCGTAAACCTGACGCCCACCACCCGTTTAAAACATTTCTTTCCATCTTCCTGCTTTGATTGGCTGTTTGATGTGTGCAGCCTTCGCTGTTTCCAAGCAGCTAATCAAGCTGGAGAATCTTCCAGAAGGAACGCTGTTGAGTTTTTATTGATGCTTCACTGTCAAAGCCAGCGCCCGCTCCCTCTTCACAGAGAGGAGGAAAACAGCCTTTGTTTCCTCTTATCAAAGTCAATCTCATTTTTCTTTGAACGTTCCTCCCCCCAGACTGAACCGTGTGCACGTGGGGATTTGAGATGCCATTTCCTTTTATCATCACGTTAAAATGTCTGTTGTCTTGCCTCCATCTGGGCGAAGCGCAGGTAGAAGCCGCTGCGTGGAAAATGCAGATTGCTGCTTCAGCATCTCCCGTCTCCTCTCAGAGTTGTGCTGCAGCCTGATGAGTGTGTTGTCATTGAAAAGAAAGTGTGAGGTAGATCCGCTTAAACGCCAGCTAAGCCTGTTTGGGTCTTATCAGGAGTCACAGTGTGTTTTATTTGCTGATTAACCCTGATGGAAGTTTGACGTTCCACCAGCAGAAGATGGGCTGGATGTTGGACGTGTGTGTGTGTGCTTCCTGCTTCGCCTGACTGGGATGGGAACGTGCATTACAGCAGTGTCCGTTCTGGTTGTTGTCTTCATGACAGATGGCGGCGCCGACAGCGGAGAGCTGGACCTGAGCGGGATAGATGACAGCGAGATCGAGCTGGTACGTAGCCACCACCCCATTCACATGTTCACTTTAACATTTACAGTACGAATCCACAGCTTTGAAGGAGTGATGACATGGCGTGTAAACTGTTGGCCGCTGTCGTCATGGTTACTGAGGTCAAGCACACCTGAATTTAAATTTGTCCAGTAATGAAAGACAGGAGGCAGAGGAGCTGGTGAAGTTCAGGAAGTAGTGGAGTTGTGGTTAGAGCCTTTGATTATTTCTACCAGAGGTTGCTATGTTGGGGACCACAGGAGTAAACTGGAGTAGAAGTACAAAATGTTTGGACCTGCAGGTTGGACTTCCATGTTCAGGGGCCTCATTTGGAAAGCTTTCTTCTCCATGCAAAGTTTCTGATCTATACAAACAAACCTGACATGAGAGTGTGCATCTGCATGCAAACTCTGAACCTTACGCATGAACACTTTGGAGGCGGGAAACTGGTGGCGCTGCTGGTGAGATGATGAACTTCAGCCATGTTCATGCATTTAACCATCAGACAGTAGACTCTCGTAAACCTGGGTGTGTTCCTGGACTGAGCCATACAATCCATAAGCATCATAGCTACAGTATGCTACATCTTCAGTGATAGCAACGGCACTTATTGATAGGTTAACTGTAACAAGGTGTGTGTACTGTAGCAATAATTGTAATTACTGATTAAACTTACTGCGTGACACTTGTGTATAATGCTTCACAATGGATGTGCTGCACTGCTGTCAAAAGGAGGATCAGGATGGAGAGGTTTTAGAGAACACAAATATCTCCTGAGACATTAATACTGACTGATATACCAATAGATTCCCCAGAACAACCTTTCCCGAACTGGGGATTCCTATAGATCATTTCAGAGGGTCGCCAGACCGTTATAATTGCTGTAAGCTAAATCAATTTAGAATTTTTATTAGGGCTGTCAAAATAAATCTGCTAATGCAGGGAGATTAATCTGTAATATTAACACATTCATTTTCTAAGAAATAAATAATAGCCTAACTCATAATAAAAATCACAATTTGCAATATCTTGGTCGGCTAAGTTGTTTTTCGTCATACACTACTTACTGTACTTGCAGTTGTGTACATAATCCACCATAAACTACGTCATCTTCCTAATTCATGAAGATGCCGACAGTTTTCCAGCCTCCCATGAAGAGATGCTGCAGGATGATTTGACATATGGCACAATAAAGTGCTTAGCCGTCACGGGGGTCACCAACACCAACATCTGGTATCTTGAGGGTCGTAGCTTAAAAAGTTTGGGAACTCCTAGATGTGTTGAACTGGACCCGAACGACCTGCAGGAACCGTTAAATCCCCGTGCTCGTGCAGCTGTTGACCACAACGCACTCTGTCGTGGAGCGAGCCATCGGTGTTTAGATGAATGACGTGAGTACCACTAACATCATTCACCGCTAACGTGCCGTCACTTCTGTTTATCTGTGATTCCACTGTGAAGTCCAAATAAAATCTTTTTATGAGCCTCCACCACCAACAAACACCTCCATGTCAGTCTCCATGAAACTGTTATCATGTCTTCTCACTCACCACCATCAAGCTTTAAATGCCAAAGATCGCCTGGCTTATTCATATGCAGAAATATCCATAAGGTGCTTTGCACTGGCCTTTAGACAAGGAAAGTTTATTTGTACACCACATTTCATGTACAGGACAATTCAAAGTGCTTTACATAAAACATTATAAGCATTACAGCAGAGTGCAAAAGGGAAAGAAAAAAATTAAGATAAAAAAAAGTGGAAGCATGATTTAAGATTTAAAACATTAGCAACATTTAAGATTAAAAACAGAGAATATAGAACCACTAGGATTTCAACTTTTGAGTAAAATCTACGTAAATGCAGCTGAGAACAGGTGGGTCTTCAGCCTGGATTTAAATAAACTGTTTCAGCTGATCTGAGACGTTCTGGAAGTTTGTTCCAGACATGTGGAGCATAGAAGCTGAACGCAGCTTCTCCAGGTCTGGTTCTGACTCTGGGAACTGATAAAAGGCCGGATCCAGATGACCTGGGGGTCTAGTAGGTTCATACTGGGTCAAGAGGTCGCTGATGTATTTTGGGCCTAAACCATTCAGAGCTTTATAGACCAGCAGCAGAACTTTAAAGTCTATTCTCTGATCAATCAATCAATCAAGTTTATTTATAAAGCACTTTTCATACCATTAAAAAGCAACACAAAGGCTCCACACAAAGTGGAGCCTTATGTTCATAAAGCTCCGCTTGGTAAAGCAAAACTGTTCAACAGAATAAAGCAATCAGATTTCCATTCTGCTGCTATGATGCTGGACAGGACAAGTAAAAAAAAAAAAAAAAAAAGCAACACAAAGTGCTTGACATAGCAAAAACAAAATGTGAATTCAAATAAAAACAAGCCTTCACACATCCAGATACAACGCAAAACACACACATGCACACACCCAACCCCCTCCCAATTCCACACCTAACTACAAACCCCCAACTCCTCTCTTCTAAGTGAACAGGTATAAAAACAGTAACTGTAAAAACCATCTGGCATGACACTGCTGTGAGGAAACCATATCTTGGGGATCCATTCGCACCAGGAGCCAGCCCCCCCTAGCCACATAAGGCCCAGCTGCAGGGACCACCAGATCATGACAGGCCAGGGTCCACTAGCCTGGTCCACCAGCCTGACTAACGCCATGTATGAGATACACGGCAAGTCAGGCTGGATTCCCTCCATTGGAGAATGATTCCACTCCGGTAAAAAAATTGACCGGACCAATCACAGCGCAGCAGTAGAATTATTAACAGATGAACGTTAAACTCCTCCGACGTCTCCACCGTTGTTTCTGCTCTGTTTTGGTGCGTAACTATCAGCTTCCGGGTCATAGTCACATGACGTGCGACACAAACGCTTTCTCATATTAGTAGTTCAGCAATAAACAATGCTGACATGTAACAGAGTATTTATGATAATAATTATTCTATGTAAATATACACAAGAAAACTACATTAAATAGAGAAAAACAACGTGTAAACGCTGACTTCAGGCGTCGCCATAGCAACGTAGCAACTGAGTGCCGAGCTACGCCAGCTACAGTCACTTCTGATTGGTTCTCTCCGGTTCACTTCCTCCTGTTAGTCCCGCCTCTCGTCTCACATTGGAAATCAGTCTCCAGCGGAGGAACCAGACTGACCTGCCGTGTGTCTCATACATGGCGTTAGTCAGGCTGGTGGACCAGGCTAAGGGTCCACACCACAGCCGCAGGGCTGCAGTGCAGGACCCCAGACACCAAGAAAAGGGCATCCACCACAGCCGTTACCCCCCAGACCGAGCAGGCAGACCTCCTGGAGCGAAGGATCCCCATGAGGAAACACGGGGGGAAGTTAAACATTTTTAGAGTTAAACCAAAAATAAGTAGATAAATAAATAATTCAAATAAAAGCTAGATAATAAAATACACATAAAAGGAATGAATACAAACAGAATCAATTTGAATATTGTAAAACCAAAGTTAAAAATAAATGGACCGGCAGCCAGTGTAAAGACCTCAGAACTGGACTGATGTGGTCCACTTTTCTGGTCTTAGTGAGAACTCAGGCAGCAGAGTTCTGAATGAGCTGCAGCCGTTTAAAAGGACTAGAAGCAGGAACATGCATGTCCATGTTTTTAATACTAATGGATGATGAAGCGCTAAATACCAAAAATAACGTTTCCACCACGTTTCGCTCCGTTGCCTTGAACAGGCTGTGTGCTGCATAAAGCTGCAATTCGGTGTCTGAATTTCCCGCGCTGCCCTGCAGACGTGACGTCATTAACGCTACATCCGCAGTTTTGATGCAGGAAGAAGACGGTCGCGGTAAATTCAAACACTGTAAGCGATAGTTATGGATTCTTCTGCCGTCAGCAAACGATCCAGATCAGCTGAAAGACACTAAAACGTGGACCGACGAAGAAAAAGGTTAGTAAATAACATTATGCGAGTTTCGTTTCTTAATCTTGCCTCAAGTCCCTTTAACTGATTTTTTAGGTAGACCAGTAAAGACGCTGTTACAGTAGTCAAGCCGACTGAAGATGAATGCATGGACTAGTTTTTCCAGATTTTCCTGAGACATCAGATCTTTGATCCTTGAGATGTTCTTCAGATGATAGTCGGCTGATTTAGTGATCGCCTTGATGTGTTTTGCAAAGTTTTGGTCAGAGTCCATCACGACACCCAGATTTCTGGCCTGGTTGGTGGTTTTTAGGTCATAATGAACCTGTAGTTTTGTTTTTCTCCATCTGCGCTCAGCTTTCCGACACTCTCTCTTTCCAGTTTTCACCAGTGTGGAATTTCTCCATGGAGACTTTTTCCTTCCAGAGATAACCTTCACCTTAATAGGAGCAATAGAATCCATGACACTCAGCATGTTAGCATTAAAGTTAGTGACCAGCTCATTGACTGAAGCCCCTGACAGGGCAGGTGTTAGAGAGAAGACCTGGTTAAAAATCTCACTGGTATTTTCAGTTATACACCGTTTTGTTATCACCTCCTTTGAGACATTTGTGTGCACTGAGATAGTACTCTCAAAGAAAACACAGCAGTGATCCGACAGCCCCACATCACACACCGTGACCTTAGAAATGTCCAGACCCTTCGAGATCAGTAGATCTAAGGTGTGTCCTCTATTGTGTGTGGGCTCTGTGACATGCTGGGTCAACCCGAAGTTGTCCAGAGTGTTAATCAGGTCTTTGGTCCCTTTGTCCTGATGACAGTCATAATGGATGTTAAAATCACCAGTGATAACAAGATGGTCAAAGTCCGCACAGATCACAGACAACAGTTCAATAAAATCATCATTAAAATCTGCACAGTATTTGGGCGGCCGATAAATATTTAAAAACATGACTCTGGATGAGGCCGTCAGCTGTAAAGCCACGTATTCAAAAGAAGGGAAATCCCCAAGAGATAACTGTTTACACTGGAATGAGTCCCTAAATAAGACAGCGACCCCCCCACCTCTCCTGTTCACTCTGGCTTCACTGATGAAACTGAAGTTAGGGGGCGTGGCCTCAAAAAGAGCTGAATGACAGAATGTGGGTGTGGGGATTGCTTGTTTTATTTTCCAGCAGAGACCTTGGAATGTTGTTGAAGGGTTTTTGTATTGAAGCATCAGTAAACTGTGGATTTGGATTCATATTTTTTTTCTCTCTCTCTCTCTCTCTCTCTCTCTCTCTCTCTCTTCCTCACTCCTTTCTCTCTGTTCCCCTTTCTATTCCTGCTTCTGCTAACTTTCTTTTCTTTCATTTTTCTCTTGTCAGGCCCAGCAATATGATGTAAAATGCTGTTATAAACAAATGTTTAATTAAAGAAATAAAATGAATAAACATGATATCAAGAGGAGCCTTATGTTCATAAAGCTCCCCTTGGCAAAGTGAAACTGTTCAACACAATAAAGCAACCAGATCATCATTCTGCTGCTACGATGCTGGACAGGACAAGTTAGAAAAACAAATAAATAAAATAAATAAAGGGGAAAGTGCTTGGATTTGTGCACACGGATTTTAAAAATCAGAACATTTTTCACATGCAAACTTTGGGTTTTAGGCACACGTAAAGATAATTTGGTAAAGATCCTTTTCTGAATGAGGCCCAAGGTTCCTCCACATCAGAGATCTTCCTGCATGAGTCAGCCCGGTCCACCATTTATTGGTTGAGTCGGCTAAATGAATATTAATACCCTGTAATAAATGAGAATATGTTTTTGTTATTGAGATGGAGATAAAAATCCTGGTTTAGAGCAGTAATCTCTGTATGTCTGCTCCCTCTGCCTCTCTAGTATCTGCTGAGTGACAAGGAAATCAAAATCAAGACAGCGCTGTGGATGGCAGAAAACTCCGACTACCTCAAAGAGCAGAAAGGTACTTTGGGTTGGACATGATAAATCTGCTCGGCATTTTATCAGTGAAATGAAGTTAAAGCTCAGACTGAAGCTTCCAGTGTGGAGCTGGTGGGTTTTCTGTGGTTCCTGTTGGCTTTGTGGGCTCAGACTGTTTATTGTTTTCAGAAAAGGAAGCAAAGATAGCGAAGGAGAAGGAGCTCGGCATCTACAAGGAGAAGAAGGTGAGCCAGGCGGCCTGAAAACCTTGTTTGTTGCAGTTTTGACAGAAAGTTGATGGGATTCAGGGAAATTGTCCGACATTCAGTCTGAAGTTAAAATGGATACAGAGCATGCTTTCAGGAGGAGGTTGAGTCAGGCAGAAAATGGCAGATGGGCCATAAATGTCAGCAGAATCTGAATAAAAGCTGCACCCCCCAACGCTGTCATAAACCCATTACTCTTCAAACAGTCTCTAAATCTCAGACAGAAAATTTTTCAACATGTTTCAAATTGTTCTTCTAAGTTACATTTTTGACGTGGCGTGCAGCATTTCAACAGAAATGAAGCCTTCTGATGTTCCCTGTTAACTGTCAGCCTTTAAACACATGTTGTCTCCGTACACCCGCTACCTGCACCTGCAGCACTTCTGTGTGGAATGAAAGGAGGCATTAATCACTTTTATTAGACCTTCAAAACCAAATTTCCTCCTTTAGTCTTCATCATTAACTCATGGTTTTATTGATTATTGTGTCTGATTTTATGACTGTATTTGATATTATATATGATTTATTTTTTTAATAATTATTTTATCATTTTCAATCCAACCCACTTTATTTCTAAACCACATTTAAATAACAAATGCTACAAATTGAGCATCATACCTAAGTAATAAAATCAATGTGTAAAAATAAAGAAATAGATGAAGAAAGAAAAGAAAAAAGAAAACAGGTTAAAAACATTGACAATTAAAAAGATAAAAGTAAATGAATAAACATAAAAAGTTAAAATGATCAAATAAAACATCAGAGGACCATACAAATAATGCAGTGTTAAAATCCAGAGTGTTCTTGTGTTTGTGGAAACTTGGCACAACGACAGCATCCTGGACCATGCTATCCAGCTAAAACGGCTAACATGCTTCCGGGCGGACAGAGTGCTCGTCAAGCGGGGAAGACTCGTGGCTGGGGACTGTGTTTGCATCATCGATGCCTGGTGCTGCAACGCTGTGGTGGTTTGCAGACACTGTTCACCACTGGGGGAGTGAATGATCATCATTCTACCTGCCCAAGGAATGTACTGCTATCCTGTTAGCAGCCGTCTACATCCCCCCCAGCTCCGCCAACAACAGGAGTGAGGCACTGAACGAACTCCACCAGCACATCAGTGAGCAGCTAACAGCCCCCCCGATGCCTTCCTCATACTGGCTGGGGACTTCAACCATGCCAACCCCAAGAGTGCGTTTCCACAACTACATGGACATGTTAGCTTTCCGCCAAGAGATAACAACATCCTGAACAATGTTAACACCACTCAGAAGGGAGCCTACAACCCCCACCCCCTCCGCCCCCCCACACCTTGGAGCCTCAGACCACTCCACTGTTGTGCTAATCGCTTCATACAGACTGCTGGTTAAGGTGACTAAACCAGCCAGGAAAAGATCCAGGTGTGGCCAGAGGGTCATCAGAAGCTCTCCAGGACTGTTTCGACACCACCGACTGTTCAGACACACAGCCACTTACGACATCGTAGACCTCCTGGAGTACACCAAGACCGTCACGGCCTACACGAGGAAGTCCATGGACGACATCGTAGACCTCCTGGAGTACACCAAGACCGTCACGGCCTACACGAGGAAGTCCATGGACGACATCGTAGATCTCCTGGAGTACACAGAGACTGTCACGGCCTACATGAGGAAGTCCATGGACGACATCGTAGACCTCCAGGAGAACACAGAGACAGTCACGGCCTACATGAGGAAGTCCATGGACGACATCGTAGACCTCCAGGAGAACACCAAGACCGTCACGGCCTACACGAGGAAGTCCATGGACGACATCGAAAACCTCCACGAGAACACTGAGACCGTCACGACCTACACGAGGAAGTCCATGGACGACAGCGTAGACCTCCAGGAGAACACCAAGACCAATACGGCCTACATTGGGAGGTGCACAGACGACATCATAGACCTCCAGGAAAACATCGAAACTGTCACTGCCTACATGAGGAGGGGCACGGATGACATAGTAGACCTCAATGAGAACACTGAGACATCACGGCCTACATTAGAAGATGCATGGACGACATCGTAGACCTCCAGGAGAACACCAAGACCGTCACGGCCTACATGAGGAAGTGCACGGACGACATCTTAGACCTCCAGGAGGACACCGAGACCGTCATGTCCTACATGAGGAAGTGCATGGACGACATCGTAGACCTCCATGAGAACACAGAGACCGTCATGTCCTACATGAGGAAGTCCTTGGAAGACATTGTAGATCTTCACGAGTACAGCAAGGCTGTCAAGGCCCACATGAGGAAGTGCATGGACGACATCGTAGACCTCCAGGACCATCTCCACCTGGGCCAATCAGGAACCCTGGTTAACAGAGGTGGTCCACAGCCTCCTGAAGGCTCGGAACACTTCCTTCAGAGCTGGGGGGGACGAGGCGGGCCTGAGGACAGCCAGGACCAACCTTTGGGGGATCAGAGAGGCCAAGAGACAGCACTCCAGGAGGATCGCCGACTGCTTCAGGGACAGCAGAGACTCCAGGAACCTGTGGGGGGGCATCCAGACCATCACTGACTAAAAGCCCCCCCCCATCCAGACCTGCGACAACGTCCCCTCCCTGCTGAACCAGCCGAATGACTTCTTTGTTCGCTTTGAGGCAGACAACAGCCCTCCAGCACAGAGGATCCCTCCTCCCTCCGACGACCAGGTGCTGTCAGTGTCTTCAGACAGCGTGAGGACACTCAGAAGGATCAACGGCGGGAAAGCCCCCGGTCCCGATGAGATTCCTGGTTGTGTCCTGAGAGACTGTGCTGAGGAGCTCACAGACGTCTTCACTGACATCTTTAACATCTCGCTGAGACAAACGACAAAGAAGTCGCCCCCCACCTGCCACAACGACTACTGCCCCGTCACACTCACTCCCATGATCATGAAGTGCTTCGAGCAGCTCGTCATGCACCACATCAGGTCTGCCCTCCCCTTCACTCTGGACCCCTACCAGTCCAACCGCTCAACTGATGATGCCATCTCCACCGCCCTCCACTCAGCTCCCACCCACCTGGAGACCAAGGACTCACATGTCAGAATGCTGTTCATGGACTTCAGCTCAGCATTCAACACCCCCCCCAGCCTGACTGTGCCTCAGGTTCCTGCCTGTTAGAGCCAGCACCTGCTCCTGGTGTTACTGGTCATCATCATTAGCTGGAAGACTTAATTAACATGGAGGCGGAAAATTGCCGACAGCCTCTCTGTGCCTGATAAGATACTGCAGATAGTTTAAGGGAAAATCTGCTGGTTAGGCGTTGCTCCCTCTGGTTTATGGATCAGAGCCTCCTCAGCTAAAGAGCGACTCTAGCTGGAAGAACGAGAGATCTTCTGCTGAATGGAACCAGATAATGTTAGATCAGCCAGGAAGTGACTGACCGCATGTCAGTGTGTTTACAGGTGCCATCGGGATGTTTGTTGGATATCAATATCCATGTATCTCAATAATATGCAGATTCAGCCTGGCCACCGAAACCAAAGTTTATAGTCTATTTAATACTTAAAAGTACTGTGGAGTGTGTGTATAATACTTAGTGAGAAAGTAATACTAAGAATAATAATATACTATTAGTAAAATAGCATTGTAATAACAATAACTATAATAGTATAAATATGTAATAGTATAGTAATAATTAATAAAATTGATACTTAATTACTTAATATTACTTAATTAATAGTAAGATGCGATACATACTAAAGATAAAACCTCCTTTCTGAAACAGAGAAGGGCCCCCACGAAGAGACGCCCCCCAATCAGAGCCAACAACGCTGAAGAAGCCATCGAGAAGATGTTGGAGCAAAAGAAAATCTCTAACAAGATCAACTACGATGTGCTGAAGGATCTCAACATCAAGCCTGGTGCCAGTCCGGCTCGTAAGACCGAGTCCCCGAAGGAGGAGGCGTCTGATGCCAGGCTGCCAGGACGCAGCCGTAGACCTGTTCGAGCCCCCCTGACCCTCAGCACGCCGCTCAGTTCGCTGGGCAAAAGGTAGGACACGCGTCTCCCACCAGGACGAGAATGATGTCTGTGGTCCGGTCTCTGGCCTGGTCTTGTCTGGTCTCTGGTCTGGTCTGGTCTGGTCTCTGCTCTGGTCTGGTCTCTGCTCTGGTCTGGTCTCTGGTCCGGTCTCTGGTCTCTGGTCAGGTCTCTGGTCTCTGGTCAGGTCTCTGGTCTCTGGTCCGGTATCTGGTCTCTGGTCCGGTCTCTGGTCTCTGGTCCGGTCTCTGGTCAGGTCTCTGGTCTCTGGTCCGGTCTCTGGTCTATGGTCCGGTCTCTGGTCAGGTCTCTGGTCTCTGGTCCGGTCTCTGGTCTCTGGTCCGGTCTCTGGTCTATGGTCCGGTCTCTGGTCAGGTCTCTGGTCTCTGGTCCGGTCTCTGGTCTCTGGTCCGGTCTCTGGTCTCTGGTCCGGTATATTCCTAACAGTGTACTGGTGTAAATCTTGAGCAGATGGAAAGTGAGCGTGTTCCCTGCAGGTAGTGCAGCTAGCTGCGGTAATGCTAGCAGGAGGCTAACGCGCATACCGTTACATCCTAGAAGGAACTGTTTCTTAAAGGTGCCATGACATCAAATTTCACTTTTCTGGGGTTTTGGGTGTATAATATGATCTGTTGTGCACTGATGAGGTCATGTGAATGTCAGAGTGAGAATCAAAGTTCCTGTTTATGGGTGTCAACTTG
Source organism: Atherinomorus stipes (assembly GCA_023101725.1). Lineage (NCBI taxonomy): Eukaryota > Metazoa > Chordata > Actinopteri > Atheriniformes > Atherinidae > Atherinomorus > Atherinomorus stipes. The sequence continues at coordinate 382,092 of JALJCO010014344.1, read as the reverse complement.
TGTCTATCTGCTCATGAGACACGTTGAATCAGACAGCAGACTATCACAAGTTCACTGTTTATAGTCTCTACAGCTTTGACTCTCTGCTCAGACTACCAAGTGAATCCAGACATTCACATAACTATCATTCTACGTAGTTCTATCATTCTACGTAGTTCCATCATTCTACGTAATTCCATCATTCTACGTAGTTCCATCATTCTACGATAATTCCATCATTCTACGCTAAATCCTCCGCCACCGCCTTCTGATGTCACACCTTTAATCATGCGTCACGGTTCTGATTCACACCTTTCATCTGCGAGCGCTGGTTCTATGTCACACCTTTAAATCGGCGTCTCCACTGTTCTGATGTCACACCTTTAAATCGGCGTCTCCGACACGTTCTGATGTCACACCTTTAAATCGGCGTCTCCGACACGTTCTGATGTCACACCTTTAAATCGGCGTCTCCGACTCGTTCTGATGTCACACCTTTAAATCGGCGTCTCCGTCTCATCTCACACCCTTTAAATTGGCGTCCTGACTCTTTCTGATGTCACACCTTTAAATCCGTCTCCACTTCTATTCACACCTTAAATGCGTCTCCGACTTTCTGATGTCACACCTTTAAAATCCCTCCGACCGTTCTGATGTCACACCTTAAATCGTCTCCGACTCGTTCTGATGTCACACCTTTCAATCGCCCCCCTCCGACTCGTTCTGATGTCACCACCTTTAAATTGGCGTCTCCGACTCTTCTGATGTCACACCTTTAAATCGGCGTCTCCGACTCTTCTGATTCACACCTTTAAATCGGCGTCTCCACTTCTATGTCACACCTTTAAATCGGCACCCACCTCACACACACACTCCCCACACACCTTCCCCAACACGTCTGATATTCACACCTTTAAATCCGTCTCCACCCTTCTGATTCACACCTTTAAATCACTCTCCGACTCTTTCTATGCACACCTTAACCGCACCCCACTCTTCTGAAGTCACACCTTTAAACCGCTCCCCCACACGTTCTGATCTCACACCTTTAACAGCCCCGCCCCCGACTCTTCTGATTCCCACCAAATCACGCTCCACTTTCTGTTCCACACCTCCCATCCGCGTCCCAACTCTTTCTGATGTCACACCTTTAAATCGGCGTCTCCGCCTCTTCTGATTCACACCTTTAAATCGGCGTCTCCACCTTCTATGTCACACCTTTAAATCGCGTCTCCACTCTTTCTATTCGCTCTTTAAATTCGTCTCCGACTCGTTCTATTCACACCTTTAAATTGCTCTCCGACACTTCTATTCACACCTTTAAATCGGCTCTCCACACTCTGATTCACACCTTTAAATCGGCGTCTCCACTCTTCTATGTCACACCTTTAAATTGGCTCTCCACACGTTCTATTCACACCTTTAAATCGGCGTCTCCACTCGTTCTATTCACACCTTTAAATCGGCGTCTCCACACGTTCTATTCACACCTTTAAATCGGCGTCTCCGACTCGTTCTGATTCACACCTTTAAATCGCTCTCCGACACGTTCTGATTCACACCTTTAAACCTCTCCACACTCTATGTCACACCTTTAAATCGCCTCCGACACTTCTATGTCACACCTTTATCGCGTCTCCGACTGGTTCTATTCACACCTTTAAATCGGCGTCTCCACTGGTTCTATGTCACACCTTTAAATCGGCGTCTCCGACTGGTTCTTTTCACACCTTTAAATCCTCTCCGACACTCTATTCACACCTTAAATCGCTCTCCCCTTCTATTCACACCTTTAAATCGGCGTCTCCACTGTCTATGTCACACCTTTAAATCGGCTCTCCACTGGTCTATGTCACACCTTTAAATCGGCGTCTCCACTGGTTCTATTTCACACCTTTAAATCGGCGTCTCCACTGGTCTATGTCACACCTTTAAATCGGCGTCTCCACTGGTCTGATGTCACACCTTAAATCGCCTCCACTGTTCTGATTCACACCTTTAAATCGGCGTCTCCACACTTCTATTCACACCTTTAATCGGCGTCTCCACACTTCTATGTCACACCTTTAAATCGGCGTCTCCGACTCTTCTATTCACACCTTTAAATCAGCGTCTCCACACTTCTATGTCACACCTTTAAATCGGCGTCTCCGACACTTCTATGTCACACCTTTAAATCGGCGTCTCCACTCTTCTGATGTCACACCTTTAAATCGGCTCTCCGACCGTTCTATTCACACCTTTAAATTGGCGTCTCCACTCTTTTTATGTCACACCTTTAAATCGGCGTCTCAACTCTTCTATTCACACCTTTAAATCGGCGTCCTCCGACTCTTCTATTCACACCTTTAAATTGGCGTCTCCGACTCGTTCTATTCACACCTTAAATCGCGCTCCACTCGTCTATTCACACCTTTAAATTGCTCTCCACTCTCTTTTCACACCTTTAAATTCTCTCCACACTCTATTCACCCTTTAATCGGCCTCACTCTTCTATGTCACACCTTTAAATCGGCGTCTCCACTCTTCTATGTCACACCTTTAAATCGGCGTCTCCACTCTTCTATGTCACACCTTTAAATCGGCGTCTCCACTGGTCTTTCACACCTTTAAATGGCGTCTCACTGTCTATGTCACACCTTTAATCGCCTCCACTGGTTCTGATGTCACACCTTTAAATGGCGTCTCCAACACGATCTGATGTCACACCTTTAAATCGGCGTCTCCGACACGTTCTGATGTCACACCTTTAAATCGGCGTCTCCGACACGTTCTGATGTCACACCTTTAAATCGGCGTCTCCGACTGGTTCTGATGTCACACCTTTAAATTGGCGTCTCCGACTCGTTCTGATGTCACACCTTTAAATTGGCGTCTCCGACACGTTCTGATGTCACACCTTTAAATCGGCGTCTCCGACACGGTCTGATGTCACACCTTTAAATCGGCGTCTCCGACTCGTTCTGATGTCACACCTTTAAATTGGCGTCTCCACACGTTCTATGTCCACCTTTAATCGCTCTCCACTCGTTCTATGTCACACCTTTAAATCGGCTCTCCACACTCTATTCACACTTTAAATCGCTCTCCACTCCTATCCACCTTTAAATCGGCGTCTCCACACTTCTGATGTCACACCTTTAAATCGGCGTCTCCACACCTATGTCACACCTTTAAATCGGCGTCTCCACACTCTATGTCACACCTTTAAATCGGCTCTCCACTGTCTATTCCACCTTTAAATCGCTCTCACTGTCTATGTCACACCTTTAAATCGGCTCTCCACTGGTTCTGATTTCACACCTTTAAATCGCCTCCACACCTATGTCACACCTTAAATCGGCGTCTCCACACCTATGTCACACCTTTAAACGGCGCTCCACTGGTCTATTCACACCTTTAAATCGGCCTCCACTTCATGCCCCTTAAATCGGCGTCTCACCTTTTCACACTAAATCGCTCTCACTCTATTCCACTTTAAATCGCTCTCCACTTCTATTCACACCTTTAAATCGCTCTCCACTTCTATGTCACACCTTTAAATCGGCGTCTCCCACTTCTATTCACACCTTTAAACCTCTCCACACTTCTATGTCACACCTTTAAATCGGCGTCTCCACTCCTATGTCCACCTTTAAATCACCTCCACACTCTATGTCACACCTTAAATCGGCTCTCCACACTTCTATGTCACACCTTTAAATCGGCGTCTCCACCTCTATGTCACACCTTTAATCGGCGCTCCACTCGTTCTATTCACACCTTTAAATTGGCGTCTCCGACTCGTTTTTGATGTCACACCTTTAAATCGGCGTCTCAGACTCGCTGATGTCACACCTTTAAATCGGCGTCTCCGACTGGTTCTGATGTCACACCTTTAAATTGGCGTCTCCGACTCTCTATGTCACACCTTTAAATCGCGTCTCCGACTCGTTCTGATGTCACACCTTTAAATTGGCGTCTCCGACTCGTTCTGATTTCACACCTTTAAATTGGCGTCTCCGACACGTTCTGATGTCACACCTTTAAATCGGCGTCTCCGACTCGTTCTGATGTCACACCTTTAAATCGGCGTCTCCGACTCGTTCTGATGTCACACCTTTAAATCGGCGTCTCCGACTCGTTCTGATGTCACACCTTTAAATCGGCGTCTCCGACTGGTTCTGATGTCACACCTTTAAATCGGCGTCTCCACTGTTCTATGTCACACCTTTAAATCGGCGTCTCCACTGTTCTATGTCACACCTTTAAATTGGCGTCTCCGACACGATCTGATGTCACACCTTTAAATCGGCGTCTCCGACACGTTCTGATGTCACACCTTTAAATCGGCGTCTCCGACACGTTCTGATGTCACACCTTTAAATCGGCGTCTCCGACTGGTTCTGATGTCACACCTTTAAATTGGCGTCTCCGACACGTTGTGATGTCACACCTTTAAATCGGCGTCTCCGACTCGTTCTGATGTCACACCTTTAAATCGGCGTCTCCGACTCGTTCTGATGTCACACCAACATTCATTCTGTGCGTTTTCGCGCCGTCACTGCCCAGCGGCGTCCAGAGGTTTGGACCTGCGCTTCTCTATCCGGGACGCGCCCGTGACGCGGTTCTGGCAAACGGATGTGAACCAGGTATGAACACCGCGGGTGTTTGAACGCATCAAGTTGATGAAGGTTAGCCGTCGATGGGGGGGTCACTGAGGAAACGGCAGACAGGTGCATTGTGGGCCTTTAAACAAAGAATAAATTGTAAACTTGTTTCCATGCTCTTCATTAACGAGGATTATTCACAAGAGTTTAAAGCATCTTTCTTACGCTACGATATTTAGTGCTCGTCTGGCTGTCGGGGGGGCAGTAAAGTGAATAAATGCTTAAAGCAGAACTCAGTAACTTCAGCTCGGGGCTCCCCCTAGTGGCGTCCTTTCACTGTCGTGTTCAAACCCCCCCCCCTCACCCCCACAGCACACAACGGCTTCTCTACCTGTCTTTCCTCTATTTTGATCGCTGGATATATTTCTAAGCGTTTACTAGCTTGTTATCTACTTTGCTGCGTTGGTAGCAGCACCACGTCTCCCTCTCTCAAAGCAAAGTCCTGTCTCTTCTGAAACGGGACGTTTTACCCGCGATTTGCGGGTAAATATCCGTGGATTATATTTTTCTCTGTGTTGGCGGGCAGCAGGTAAGAAACGAACTTTATTTACTTTTGCGGACGTGACAAGTGATTATTGAGCCTGAAGCAGTGATGCTTCACCCGGCGCCCAGGCAGCGCAGCTACGTGAATCCTCTGTCCAGCAAAGAGTGGATGAGAGCCAGGAGCCGTGTTTAGGTGGTGTGAAGCTAAAGAAATGTTTTCTTCCAATTAGCGCTGGTAGTCTGGTTCAAATCAGGCTGGAAGCAGCTCGGTAGATAGGGGACCTGAGTACCGTACAGCGGTTTCTGTTGTCGCAAGTTCTGCTCGGGTCGATGCAGGCAAAGTTGTTTTTAGTTGCCCGCAAGCCAGAGGCCCCGGCGGGAGGGGGGGGGGGAACATTGAATCGCTCCGTAAACACTTTGTTTAGCCCCACGGGGATTCCGAAAAGCATTTATTGAGGTAAAAAAGTACTGAGTTTCCCCTTTAAATAAGCTCGTGAAATGAAATGTAAACTTTCATTCCCATAATATCATAATTATTAACGATTATCAGCCACCGGAGCTGCAGGTGGGTGATAATCGTACTTGATGTTGAAACTCTACACCGCTTTATAGGAATCCAAGTGTCCTGAGTGGGTACCATCCAGGATTTACTCGAAACTACATCATAGTATATTTGTAGAGACTAAACAGTACTACATCAGTACTACATCAGTACTACATCAGTACTACATCACATCTCCTGTGAGCACGCCGATGCAGGTTCATGAAACTACGGAAGCCGCGGCAGACGAGATCGCGCGTTCTCTTTTTCTTTCTTTCTTTGTTTTAAATCAACATCAACCCCTCTTGGACCCTCTTGTGTTTGTCCCGGTTTGTCTGCAGCTCTGTCGCTCTTAGCACAATGTAAACAGATAATTTCTTCTTCTACGCTTGTATTATTGGCAGAGTAGGCTCTGAACGCCGAGGCTTCCGTAGTTTCGTGAACGCGCATGTGTGCTTCGCGGAAGTACGATGTAGTACTGATGTAGTACTGATGTAGTACTGTTTAGGTTCTAAAAATCTACTAAATGATGGTTTCCGGTAAATTCTGGACGCTACCCACTCAGGACACTTGGATTACATTGGACGAGCAGTATGGAGGAATATTGACAAGTTTTTGTGGACTTTTATGGACCTTTTTGGCTCGGACCCCGGTGAACTCCATTATATGAAAGTTGGGGGGAAACGAGAAGCCTTCCTGATCGCCGGCTGCATTTGAGATATTAAAAAGTGCTGCAGAGTCTTTCTCACCATGAGGGGAAGTGGAAGATAAAGTTACATCATTCTGTGGGTGGAATGTTCCTTTAAGAGTCTGCGGTGATGCGGAAAGATGAGAAGCCTTCTGCTCTCTGATTGGACAGTTTGATTGATCTTCATCCAGTGAGATGAAGGTTTAAAGACGGGGACAAATTTGCAACGTGAGAGCGTTGCATGCAGTGTTGATGTTTCATGTATGAACGGGATGCTCGCAGAACCTAGAACGGATCCTTCCCTGGAAATTTGCATGTGACTTGAACTTTTCAGTCAGATTATTTTACAGGATTGTAAACTTTATTTCCAAATGCAAACTGAAATGATTTGCAGCCATTCATTTCCAGCTGCAGAATCTCTGTGGCTGGATCTGGATCCCAGGACACTACGGTGTCCGTGGTAAATTCGTCCGTGTGCTTGGAACCCTCCTCTGGTGAACATCATCATCGGCCGTGTCATAGATGGGGTGTCCCTGACACACATGGATCCATCTGTGATGGTGACGGGGTCTGCCCAGCCCTCCATTATGATCCAGGATGTAGAGAACCGATGAACTGGAGAGGAGATGGATGGCGGCAGCGAGGTCAGACCGAGCCGGTCTGGCTTCACCCTAACGAGGACGGGCTCCGTCCCATCCTCTCTCCGACCGGAGGACAGATGCCGGCCGGCGTTGCTCTGGACTCCTGCGGGAGAGTCGTTTTCTCCCAGAGCTGCATCCTGTCTGCCTGGACTCGTCCTGGACTCAGGACTGGCCTTCACAGTCCACATCTACCGAGCCCTTCAGACACATTTGGTGGGTTCTCTGCCGAGGACAGCCAGGTTTTTCCGCTGTGTTTGGGGAAATTGGTTTCCTTTGGCTGTGTTTAGACCTCTTTCAGTGATGTTGGTTTTAGGAACCATCTTTGAGCTTTACAGGACTTCTATAGAGGCAGCTGTTTGGAGATTAAGGGCATGTAAAACCTCATAAGTGGCCCCCTCCCTGGTTTTGTGGTTAGTTGAGCTCCATTCATCCGGTTGCAGTTTGGAAGCCTGAGTAAAGCCTGTCCTGAGCTCTGTGATGATGGCATGTATCTGGGGCCCGGCTTGGGTAAATCTGCTGTTTATTGCAGTGGGAGTCTCTCTAGCATCAGCTCCTTTCCATGTAAAATGAAATGTTTTAATAAATCGCTGTTGAACAGAATTGGTTCATCATTTGTGTGTCTGCAGGATGACGGGGATAAAAAGAGAAAAAAGAAGAGACCCAAATGGTTTTGTTATTTTATCCCGAAGCCTGTGACAGAGGAAAACGGGTCATGGAGACAATAACAAGCCAATAACATTAATATGGAGACGGAAATTTTCTCCAACAAAAGTTTTCTAACAGAGCAGGGAGATGCTCAGAAAAGAAATGCTTAAACAAAAGACAGCTATGAACCCCCAAAAGGGTCAGAAGACCCGAAAATCACCGGAAACTGTTGTGAAAACCAAACAATGGAGTCAGTTTGTGACCAGAATCAAACAGCAGCTTCTCCTCGCGCTGGAAAAACGTCGTCTTTTTGACCAGATGATGTCTCACCTCACTGGCAGATGAGAAGTGGAGCAGCAGCATGGGGAAGCTGGAAGCGGTGCGGTTGGACCAGCTGTTATCCCGCAAATACGAGTTCAGAGATGGAGGTTAGCTTAACAGCATGAAAGGACGAGGATGCATGTGGTAGACATGTTTGTTTCCTCACTGACCCTAACACACAGAGATCAGACTTCCACTAAGCAGGAGCAATAAAACAAATAATCCTGTATGAGCTCTCTAATTGCAAAAATGTGATATACGAGAGCAAAAATGGACCCTAAAGTAGCGTTTGGGGTCATTTAGATAGGGTATTGATTAAGTTTGCTCAAGATTACATAAAGATTAGAAAGTAATTACATTAATGCCCAGCAAAAATTCCCCAAAAGATGGAAAATTTCAGAGAACGTTGTAAACTCTTTGTAACCGATTGTGTTCCAAAAAATGAAGCAATGTTTGGATCCTCACAGAGAATGAACGTTAGTCAGTGAAGACATCTCACAACGTTTCCCACATCCAGGCTACGATCTAACATTGTATTCCAACATGGAATCCGGGAAACCTGGAATCCTGGAAACATGGAATACGGGAAACATGGAATCCTGGAAACATGGAATCCTGCAGACCTGGAATACGGGAAACATGGAATCCTGGAAACATGGAATACGGGAAACATGGAATCCTGGAAACCTGGAATCCTGCAGACCTGGAATACGGGAAACATGGAATCCTGGAAACATGGAATACGGGAAACATGGAATCCTGGAAACCTGGAATCCTGGAAACATGGAATACGGGAAACATGGAATCCTGGAAACATGGAATCCTGGAAACCTGGAATCCTGCGGACCTGGAATACGGGAAACATGGAATCCTGGAAACCTGGAATCCTGGAAACATGGAATACGGGAAACATGGAATCCTGGAAACATGGAATCCTGGAAACCTGGAATCCTGCAGACCTGGAATACGGGAAACATGGAATCCTGCAGACCTGGAATACGGGAAACATGGAATCCTGGAATCCTGGAAACCTGGAATCCTGGAAACATGGAATACGGGAAACATGGAATCCTGCAGACCTGGAATACGGGAAACCTGGAATCCTGCAGACCTGGAATACGGGAAACATGGAATCCTGCAGACCTGGAATACGGGAAACATGGAATCCTGGAAACCTGGAATCCTGGAAACATGGAATACGGGAAACATGGAATCCTGGAAACCTGGAATCCTGCAGACCTGGAATACGGGAAACATGGAATCCTGCAGACCTGGAATACGGGAAACATGGAATCCTGCAGACCTGGAATACGGGAAACATGGAATCCTGGAAACCTGGAATCCTAGAAACATGGAATACGGGAAACATGGAATCCTGCAGACCTGGAATCCTGGAAACCTGGAATCCTGCGGACCTGGAATACGGGAAACATGGAATCCTGGAAACATGGAATCCTGGAAACCTGGAATCCTGCAGACCTGGAATACGGGAAACATGGAATCCTGGAAACATGGAATACGGAAAACCTGGAATACTGGAAACATGAAATACAGGAAACATGGAATACCGGAAACCTGGAATACGGGAAACATGGAATACGGGAGACCTGGAATCCTGCAGACCTGGAATACGGGAAACATGGAATCCTGGAAACGTGGAATACGGGAAACCTGGAATACGGGAGACCTGGAATACGGGAAACATGGAATCCTGGAAACATGGAATACGGGAAACCTGGAATCCTGCAGACCTGAAATACGGGAAACATGGAATCCTGGAAACGTGGAATACGGGAAACGTTGAATCCTGGAAACATGGAATACTGGAAACCTGGAATCCTGCAGACCTGGAATACAGGAAACCTGGAATCCTGGAAACCTGGAATCCTGGAAACTTGGAATACGGGAAACCTGGAATACGGGAAACCTGGAATACAGGAAACCTGGAATCCTTCAGACCTGGAATCCTGGAAACCTGGAATCCTGGAATACAGGAAACATGGAATACGGGAAACATGGAATACGGGAAACCTGAAATACAGGAAACCTGGAATCATGCAGACCTGGAATACGGGAAACCTGGAATACGGGAAATCTGGAATCCTGCAGACCTGGAAACCTGGAATCCTGGAAACATGGAATACTGGAAACCTGGAATACGGGAAACATGGAATACTGGAAACCTGGAATACGGGAAACCTGGAATACTGGAAACCTGGAATACGGGAAACCTGGAATACTGGAAACATGGAATACTGGAAACATGGAATATAGTAAACCTGGATTACTAGAAACCTGGAATACTGGAAACCTGGAATACAGGAAACTTGGGAGACAAATTTTAGTCTTGCTTTTCAGCAGCATTTGGTGGCGGAGCATCAGCACATGCTGAGGATTTGATCTTCCCTGTAACCCCCCGGGGTCCTTTATTCCAGGTTTCCTGTATTCCAGGCTTCCTTTATTCCAGGTTTACTGTATTCCAGGTTTCCTGTATTCCAGGCTTCCTTTATTCCATGTTTCCCTTTATTCCAGGTTTCCTGTATTCCAGGCTTCCTGTATTCCAGGCTTCCTTTATTCCAGGCTTCCTGTATTCCAGGCTTCCTTTATTCCAGGCTTCCTGTATTCCAGGCTTCCTGTATTCCAGGCTTCCTTTATTCCAGGCTTCCTGTATTCCAGGCTTCCTTTATTCCAGGCTTCCTGTATTCCAGGCTTCCTGTATTCCAGGCTTCCTTTATTCCAGGCTTCCTGTATTCCAGGCTTCCTTTATTCCAGGCTTCCTGAATTCCAGGCTTCACGGGTAAACTGGAAGCACTGTAAAGAGGAACGTGTTGTGTGGTGGGGGGCATGTTGCAGGGAGAATATGTGGTAGTAAATTGTAAGTCGGGGATTTGAGCCGCTCCAGTTGGCTAATGGCCGCCTCCTCCTCGGGAGGCAGCATCTCCATGAATGAAGATCTTCTCCAGCCTCTTGTTCCGGCCTCCCTGGAAAAACCCCCGTCTTGTGTTTTTAAGAATGGGCGCTCTCTCCTGAAACGCTCCACCTGTTTAATTTTTGAGAAGTCCGTTCCTGTCTTGACAATGAATCATTCATCCAGGCTGTCTTCCTGAATGACCGGCTCCATCCATTTACCCAGAAATGGCTGAACTCGGCACTTTTCCACCGAATGCACAGCCCGAGGTTTTCCACCGCTGGGCCAGCGAGCGGGCTTTCTGTGCTTGCACGGTCGCTGCAGCTCTGGCATGGGGAAGGAAAATAAAAGACTGAATTGAGCTCGTCCAGCAGCCGCTGAGCTCAGACTGGTGTGATTCAGGCCGGTGGGGAGGACGGGACCGTGGAAAAGGTCGTGCTGCTGGTGTCGGGGAGACCTGTAAGTGCAGGAGGCCTGCTGACAGTGCAGCCATTGTGACGCTTTCTGGGCCTGGCTGAGGGGCCATACTGAGGCATTGTGCTGCTCCTGCCTCCCCCTCCCTCCCCCAGCTGCTCCTGGCTGCCCCGGTGCTCCGCTCTGGGCTCCGCTCTGGTACACTTGAGCTTTTGCTTGACATCAGCCTGGAGTTTTTCATTGTCCTCCACTTTGATCTTATTTTTGTGCTGAGTTACGTTTCTGAGCATCACATACGTTCTTTGGCAGGTGAACTGTGTCGCAGATTCTGGCAGTAAAATGCAGAAAAGTTTGGACTGTGAGAGCAGAGCAGAGATGATGCTGCTCTTCATCAGGTCTTCAGTCTCTCCCGGACCGTGCAGGGACCTTTGGAGGAGCAAAGGCAGCACGCATCTGAAACTGACCTTACACTTTAACTTGTTAAATTACAGCAACCAATATTCATGAAGAACTTAACGTGGAATAACAACACACCAACCCTGTCCACGCCTCGTGTGTCGCTCAGGAGGCAGTTAAAGCAAAAGTAGTCCATGTTGTAGCTGATGTGTGCTGACGAGCCTCCTCTGTGGAGGTGGTTGCTGAGGAGGCTGTGGAGGAATAAGTGGACAGGAGGACCAGCTACATGCACGACTCCACTGCTTCCTGTCTTTCATTACTGGACAAACTAAATGATCCAGGTGTGTCTGGCAACTTACTGAGGTCAAAACACCTGGATTAATCAGTTTGTCCAAAAATGAAAGACAGGAAACAAAGGAGCTCTACTATGTTCAGGAAGTAGTGGAGTCGTGCATAAAGCCAATAAAGCTAAAAAATATCCCTTAAAGCTGATCAGTGATAAAACCCAGCAATGCCAGTGAATGCAGCACAGCAGCATCATTGTTCTCTGCAGCGTGGATCACTGTTCTCTGCAGAGTGGATCACTGTTCTCTGCAGAGTGGATCACTGTTCTCTGCAACGTGGATCACTGTTCTCTGCAGAGTGGATCACTGTTCTCTGCAGAGTGGATCACTGTTCTCTGCAACGTGGATCACTGTTCTCTGCAGCGTGGATCACTGTTCTCTGCAGTGTGGATCACTGTTCTCTGCAGAGTGGATCACTGTTCTCTGCAGCGTGGATCACTGTTCTCTGCAGAGTGGATCACTGTTCTCTGCAGCATGGATCACTGGTCTCTGCAGAGTGGATCACTGTTCTCTGCAGAGTGGATCACTGTTCTCTGCAGCGTGGATCACTGTTCTCTGCAGAGTGGATCACTGTTCTCTGCAGCATGGATCACTGTTCTCTGCAGAGTGGATCACTGTTCTCTGCAGAGTGGATCACTGTTCTCTGCAGAGTTCTCTACAGCATGGATCACTGTTCTCTGCAGAGTGGATCACTGTTCTCTGCAGCATGGATCACTGTTCTCTGGAGAGTGGATCACTGTTCTCTGCCCAGAGTGGATCACTGTTCTCTGCAGCGTGGATCACTGTTCTCTGCAGAGTGGATCACTGTTCTCTGCAGCGTGGATCACTGTTCTCTGCAGCGTGGATCACTGTTCTCTGCAGCGTGGATCACTGTTCTCTGCAACGTGGATCACTGTTCTCTGCAGCATGGATCACTGTTCTCTGCAGCGTGGATCACTGTTCTCTGCAGCGTGGATCACTGTTCTCTGCAGCGTGGATCACTGTTCTCTGCAGAGTGGATCACTGTTCTCTGCAGCGTGGATCACTGTTCTCTGCAGAGTGGATCACTGTTCTCTGCAGCGTGGATCACTGTTCTCTGCAACGTGGATCACTGTTCTCTGCAGAGTGGATCACTGTTCTCTGCAGCATGGATCACTGTTCTCTGCAGCGTGGATCACTGTTCTCTGCAGCGTGGATCACTGTTCTCTGCAGCGTGGATCACTGTTCTCTGCAGCGTGGATCACTGTTCTCTGCAGAGTGGATCATTGTTCTCTGCAGCGTGGATCACTGTTCTCTGCAGAGTGGATCACTGTTCTCTGCAGCGTGGATCACTGTTCTCTGCAGAGTGGATCACTGTTCTCTGCAGCGTGGATCACTGTTCTCTGCAGTGTGGATCACTGTTCTCTGCAGAGTGGATCACTGTTCTCTGCAGCGTGGATCACTGTTCTCTGCAGAGTGGATCACTGTTCTCTGCAGCATGGATCACTGTTCTCTGCAGAGTGGATCACTGTTCTCTGCAGAGTGGATCACTGTTCTCTGCAGAGTGGATCACTGTTCTCTGCAGAGTTCTCTACAGCATGGATCACTGTTCTCTGCAGAGTGGATCACTGTTCTCTGCAGCATGGATCACTGTTCTCTGGAGAGTGGATCACTGTTCTCTGCAGCGTGGATCACTGTTCTCTGGAGAGTGGATCACTGTTCTCTGTAGCGTGGATCACTGTTCTCTGCAGCTTAGATAACTGTTCTCTGCAGAGTGGATCACTGTTCTCTGCAGCATGGATCACTGTTCTCTGGAGAGTGGATCACTGTTCTCTGCAGCGTGGATCACTGTTCTCTGCAGCTTAGATAACTGTTCTCTGCAGAGTGGATCACTGTTCTCTGCAGCATGGATCACTGTTCTCTGGAGAGTGGATCACTGTTCTCTGCAGCATGGATCACTGTTCTCTGGAGAGTGGATCACTGTTCTCTGTAGCGTGGATCACTGTTCTCTGCAGCTTAGATAACTGTTCTCTGCAGAGTGGATCACTGTTCTCTGCAGCATGGATCACTGTTCTCTGGAGAGTGGATCACTGTTCTCTGCAGCGTGGATCACTGTTCTCTGCAGCGTGGATCACTGTTCTCTGCAGAGTGGATCACTGTTCTCTGCAGAGTGGATCACTGTTCTCTGCAGAGTGGATCACTGTTCTCTGCAGCGTGGATCACTGTTCTCTGCAGAGTGGATCACTGTTCTCTGCAGCGTGGATCACTGTTCTCTGCAGAGTGGATCACTGTTCTCTGCAGCATGGATCACTGTTCTCTCCAGCATGGATCACTGTTCTCTGCAGAGTGGATCACTGTTCTCTGCAGAGTGGATCACTGTTCTCTGCAGAGTGGATCACTGTTCTCTGCAGCGTGGATCACTGTTCTCTGCAGCATGGATCACTGTTCTCTGCAGAGTGGATCACTGTTCTCTGCAGCATGGATCACTGTTCTCTGCAGAGTGGATCACTGTTCTCTGCAGAGTGGATCACTGTTCTCTGCAGCATGGATCACTGTTCTCTGCAGCGTGGATCACTGTTCTCTGCAGCATGGATCACTGTTCTCTGCAGAGTGGATCACTGTTCTCTGCAGCATGGATCACTGTTCTCTGCAGAGTGGATCACTGTTCTCTGCAGAGTGGATCACTGTTCTCTGCAGCATGGATCACTGTTCTCTCCAGCATGGATCACTGTTCTCTGCAGAGTGGATCACTGTTCTCTGCATAGTGGATCACTGTTCTCTGCAGAGTGGATCACTGTTCTCTGCAGAGTGGATCACTGTTCTCTGCAGAGTGGATCACTGTTCTCTGCAGCGTGGATCACTGTTCTCTGCAGAGTGGATCATTGTTCTCTGCAGAGGTCTCTGCAGCGTGGATCACTGTTCTCTGCAGAGTGGATCACTGTTTTCTGCAGAGTGGATCATTGTTCTCTGCAGAGGTCTCTGCAGAGTGGATCACTGTTCTCTGCAGAGTGGATCACTGTTCTCTGCAGCGTGGATCATTGTTCTCTGCAGAGTGGATCACTGTTCTCTGCAGCGTGGATCACTGTTCTCTGCAGCATGGATCACTGTTCTCTGCAGAGTGGATCACTGTTCTCTGCAGAGTGGATCACTGTTCTCTGCAGAGTGGATCACTGTTCTCTGCAGAGTGGATCACTGTTCTCTGCAGAGTGGATCACTGTTCTCTGCAGAGTGGATCATTGTTCTCTGCAGCGTGGATCACTGTTCTCTGCAGAGTGGATCACTGTTCTCTGCAGCGTGGATCATTGTTCTCTGCAGAGTGGATCACTGTTCTCTGCAACGTGGATCAATGTTCTCTGCAGCATGGATCACTGTTCTCTGCAACGTGGATCACTGTTCTCTGCAGCGTGGATCACTGTTCTCTGCAGCGTGGATCACTGTTCTCTGCAGCGTGGATCACTGTTCTCTGCAGCGTGGATCACTGTTCTCTGCAACGTGGATCACTGTTCTCTGCAGCATGGATCACTGTTCTCTGCAGCGTGGATCACTGTTCTCTGCAGCGTGGATCACTGTTCTCTGCAGCGTGGATCACTGTTCTCTGCAGCGTGGATCACTGTTCTCTGCAGAGTGGATCACTGTTCTCTGCAGCGTGGATCACTGTTCTCTGCAGAGTGGATCACTGTTCTCTGCAGCGTGGATCACTGTTCTCTGCAACGTGGATCACTGTTCTCTGCAGAGTGGATCACTGTTCTCTGCAGCATGGATCACTGTTCTCTGCAGCGTGGATCACTGTTCTCTGCAGCGTGGATCACTGTTCTCTGCAGCGTGGATCACTGTTCTCTGCAGAGTGGATCATTGTTCTCTGCAGCGTGGATCACTGTTCTCTGCAGAGTGGATCACTGTTCTCTGCAGCGTGGATCACTGTTTTCTGCAGAGTGGATCACTGTTCTCTGCAGCGTGGATCACTGTTCTCTGCAGTGTGGATCACTGTTCTCTGCAGCGTGGATCACTGTTCTCTGCAGCGTGGATCACTGTTCTCTGCAGAGTGGATCACTGTTCTCTGCAGCATGGATCACTGTTCTCTGCAGAGTGGATCACTGTTCTCTGCAGAGTGGATCACTGTTCTCTGCAGAGTGGATCACTGTTCTCTGCAGAGTGGATCACTGTTCTCTGCAGAGTGGATCACTGTTCTCTGCAGAGTTCTCTACAGCATGGATCACTGTTCTCTGCAGAGTGGATCACTGTTCTCTGCAGCATGGATCACTGTTCTCTGCAGAGTGGATCACTGTTCTCTGCAGCGTGGATCACTGTTCTCTGGAGAGTGGATCACTGTTCTCTGTAGCGTGGATCACTGTTCTCTGCAGCTTAGATAACTGTTCTCTGCAGAGTGGATCACTGTTCTCTGCAGCATGGATCACTGTTCTCTGGAGAGTGGATCACTGTTCTCTGCAGCGTGGATCACTGTTCTCTGCAGCTTAGATAACTGTTCTCTGCAGAGTGGATCACTGTTCTCTGCAGCATGGATCACTGTTCTCTGGAGAGTGGATCACTGTTCTCTGCAGCATGGATCACTGTTCTCTGGAGAGTGGATCACTGTTCTCTGTAGCGTGGATCACTGTTCTCTGCAGCTTAGATAACTGTTCTCTGCAGAGTGGATCACTGTTCTCTGCAGCATGGATCACTGTTCTCTGGAGAGTGGATCACTGTTCTCTGCAGCGTGGATCACTGTTCTCTGCAGCGTGGATCACTGTTCTCTGCAGAGTGGATCACTGTTCTCTGCAGCGTGGATCACTGTTCTCTGCAGAGTGGATCACTGTTCTCTGCAGCATGGATCACTGTTCTCTCCAGCATGGATCACTGTTCTCTGCAGAGTGGATCACTGTTCTCTGCAGAGTGGATCACTGTTCTCTGCAGAGTGGATCACTGTTCTCTGCAGCGTGGATCACTGTTCTCTGCAGCATGGATCACTGTTCTCTGCAGAGTGGATCACTGTTCTCTGCAGCATGGATCACTGTTCTCTGCAGAGTGGATCACTGTTCTCTGCAGAGTGGATCACTGTTCTCTGCAGCATGGATCACTGTTCTCTGCAGCGTGGATCACTGTTCTCTGCAGCATGGATCACTGTTCTCTGCAGAGTGGATCACTGTTCTCTGCAGCATGGATCACTGTTCTCTGCAGAGTGGATCACTGTTCTCTGCAGAGTGGATCACTGTTCTCTGCAGCATGGATCACTGTTCTCTCCAGCATGGATCACTGTTATCTGCAGAGTGGATCACTGTTCTCTGCATAGTGGATCACTGTTCTCTGCAGAGTGGATCACTGTTCTCTGCAGAGTGGATCACTGTTCTCTGCAGCGTGGATCACTGTTCTCTGCAGAGTGGATCATTGTTCTCTGCAGAGGTCTCTGCAGCGTGGATCACTGTTCTCTGCAGAGTGGATCACTGTTTTCTGCAGAGTGGATCATTGTTCTCTGCAGAGGTCTCTGCAGAGTGGATCACTGTTCTCTGCAGAGTGGATCACTGTTCTCTGCAGCGTGGATCATTGTTCTCTGCAGAGTGGATCACTGTTCTCTGCAGCGTGGATCACTGTTCTCTGCAGCATGGATCACTGTTCTCTGCAGAGTGGATCACTGTTCTCTGCAGAGTGGATCACTGTTCTCTGCAGAGTGGATCACTGTTCTCTGCAGAGTGGATCACTGTTCTCTGCAGAGTGGATCACTGTTCTCTGCAGAGTGGATCACTGTTCTCTGCAGAGTGGATCATTGTTCTCTGCAGCGTGGATCACTGTTCTCTGCAGCGTGGATCACTGTTCTCTGCAGAGTGGATCATTGTTCTCTGCAGAGGTCTCTGCAGCGTGGATCACTGTTCTCTGCAGAGTGGATCACTGTTCTCTGCAGCGTGGATCACTGTTCTCTGCAGAGTGGATCACTGTTCTCTGCAGAGTGGATCACTGTTCTCTGCAGAGTGGATCACTGTTCTCTGCAGAGTGGATCACTGTTCTCTGCAGCGTGGATCACTGTTCTCTGCAGAGTGGATCACTGTTCTCTGCAGCGTGGATCACTGTTCTCTGCAGAGTGGATCACTGTTCTCTGCAGAGTGGATCACTGTTTTCTGCAGCGTGGATCACTGTTCTCTGCAGCGTGGATAACTGTTCTCTGCAGTGTGGATAACTGTTCTCTGCAGCGTGGATCACTGTTCTCTGCGATCAGCGATCCACTCTCCACTCAGAGAAATGACACATATTTGTGCTTTAATGCAGTTTGATTTTACTTTGCACCAGTTACTGTAGGTTCTCAGTTTTATTTATTTATTACTGTTATATTTAATTTATGTGTAAATGTTTGTTTGTTTTATGAAGATCCCCATCAACTTCTGTTTTAACAGTTGTTATTCTTCCTTTTCAATGATTTCATGTTTCAATGAGAAGTGGAGAAATTCTCAGTTCACATTCTTTGCTCTTAGTGTTTCTATTGTATCGGTCCAAAGTGACGGGTGTGGATGTGGGTGCAGTTTCAGTGAAAGAACTGAGGGGGGAGAGAGGCCAGTGGAGCCAGACGTGACTCTGAGGGAGAGTACGGCAGACGTCGGCCTCTCAGTCTGCTTTTAGAAACTCAACCAAACAGTGGATTATTGAAAACAGCCTTCCTTCATTATAAAGAGTTGCCCTCAATGTTGCAGAGTTTTCACTGTTGCCATGGTAATTAACATGTAAGTAACCGTTGGAGTGCTTCAGGGTATGGTTTTAATTATAAATGCTCCGTCACCAACACCCCAAACACAGCAAAGGAAATGCACATCCAATAATACTTCTGCAGCTGAGTGTTTGTTCCACGCTGACACCAGCACGTGAACACAGACAGGCAGCTTAAAGCAAAACTCGTCCACAACTTCATAAAAATGAAGAGCAGCAACATCAAGAAAATCTGGGCTTCCATTACTCCCAGGCAATGCCACGGGCTGGTTGCCTCAATGCCACAGGCTGGTTGCCTCAATGCCACGGGCTGGTTGCCTCAATGCCACGGGCTGGTTGCCTCAATGCCACGGGCTGGTTGCCTCAATGCCACAGGCTGGTTGCCTCAGTGCCACAGGCTGGTTGCCTCAATGCCACGGGCTGGTTGCCTCAATGCCACAGGCTGGTTGCCTCAATGCCACGGGCTGGTTGCCTCAGTGCCACAGGCTGGTTGCCTCAATGCCACGGGCTGGTTGCCTCAATGCCACAGGCTGGTTGCCTCAATGCCACAGGCTGGTTGCCTCAATGCCACGGGCTGGTTGCCTCAGTGCCACAGGCTGGTTGCCTCAATGCCACGGGCTGGTTGCCTCAATGCCACAGGCTGGTTGCCTCAATGCCACAGGCTGGTTGCCTCAATGCCACGGGCTGGTTGCCTCAGTGCCACAGGCTGGTTGCCTCAATGCCACGGGCTGGTTGCCTCAGTGCCACGGGCTGGTTGCCTCAGTGCCACAGGCTGGTTGCCTCAATGCCACGGGCTGGTTGCCTCAGTGCCACAGGCTGGTTGCCTCAATGCCACGGGCTGGTTGCCTCAATGCCACGGGCTGGTTGCCTCAGTGCCACGGGCTGGTTGCCTCAATGCCACAGGCTGGTTGCCTCAATGCCACGGGCTGGTTGCATCAATGCCACGGGCTGGTTGCCTCAATGCCACAGGCTGGTTGCCTCAATGCCACAGGCTGGTTGCCTCAATGCCACGGGCTGGTTGCCTCAGTGCCACGGGCTGGTTGCCTCAGTGCCACGGGCTGGTTGCCTCAATGCCACGGGCTGGTTGCCTCAATGCCACGGGCTGGTTGCCTCAGTGCCACAGGCTGGTTTGCCTCAATGCCACGGGCTGGTTGCCTCAGTGCCACAGGCTGGTTGCCTCAATGCCACGGGCTGGTTGCCTCAATGCCACGGGCTGGTTGCCTCAGTGCCACGGGCTGGTTGCCTCAGTGCCACGGGCTGGTTGCCTCAATGCCACAGGCTGGTTGCCTCAATGCCACGGGCTGGTTGCCTCAGTGCCACAGGCTGGTTGCCTCAATGCCACGGGCAGGTTGCCTCAATGCCACGGGCTGGTTGCCTCAGTGCCACAGGCTGGTTGCCTCAATGCCACGGGCTGGTTGCCTCAATGCCACGGGCTGGTTGCCTCAGTGCCACGGGCTGGTTGCCTCAATGCCACGGGCTGGTTGCCTCAGTGCCACAGGCTGGTTGCCTCAATGCCACGGGCTGGTTGCCTCAATGCCACAGGCTGGTTGCCTCAGTGCCACGGGCTGGTTGCCTCAATGCCACGGGCTGGTTGCCTCAGTGCCACAGGCTGGTTGCCTCAATGCCACGGGCTGGTTGCCTCAATGCCACGGGCTGGTTGCCTCAATGCCACGGGCTGGTTGCCTCAGTGCCACGGGCTGGTTGCCTCAATGCCACGGGCTGGTTGCCTCAGTGCCACAGGCTGGTTGCCTCAATGCCACGGGCAGGTTGCCTCAATGCCACGGGCTGGTTGCCTCAGTGCCACAGGCTGGTTGCCTCAATGCCACGGGCTGGTTGCCTCAATGCCACAGGCTGGTTGCCTCAGTGCCACGGCCTGGTTGCCTTAAAGGTGCCATGACATCAAATTTCACTTTTCTGGGGTTTTGGGTGTATAATATGATCTATTGTGCACTGATGAGAATCAAAGTTCCTGTTTATGGTCTGTCAGCTTTGTCTCTCTGCTCAGAAACAGTTGAATCAGACAGCAGGCTATCATTCTACGTAGTTCTATCATTCTACGTAATTTAATTGCTCCAATAAGAGCACACTATCAAGTAAACAGCGCCCCCCCCTCTCTCTCTCTCTAACGGTTTATGCACCGTCCGCTCCCCCCCTCCCCCTCCCTGTCTGACTCAGCTGCATGTATGGAGCTAGTAGTAACTTCTGTGCAGTCAGGTCTGGGTTTTCAAACAAATGGATTTAAAAGAAAACTCCTGCAGCAACACTGAGGGAGGGGGCCACAACCTTGGCATTACCTGTAAGTAGGGTTGCACATCTCTCTATGATAAACGATTCGATGTGCATCTAGATGCACAGGTTACGATTCGATTCAAAAACGATATCCTTTTATAAACAGACCGATTCAATGCGAATCGATTTGATATAGTTGACGAACGATACGATTTTATTCTAAAGCTGTAGATTTTTTTTTTAATAAAGAAGCCAATTCTATGAAAGGGATAGGACAATATTTTCTTTAGCAGTATTATGTACACATATGCCCAAGCATTGTGACTTTATGGCACTGGCAAAAAACAAACAAACAAAACAAAAAGAATAAACAAAACTGGACAACAAATTCACTGTCATTGTATTTATTTTTAGACATGGACCAAAAAAAAAAAAAAAAAATTACCGGCTGAATTACCGGATTAGAACTCCAGAGGTAAGAGTTGCACAGAATAGTACCAACAAAGTGCAATATTTCAGAGTTTTAAAGTGTTTAACACTAGAGGTAGGTAACCAAGGTAATTAAAGTGCAATATTTTAATGTAAACAACTTTTATAGCTGTAAACAAACTTGAAACAATAACCTTATAATGATGACCCCTGGTGGTCATCTCAAAATGTCACTTCAGGTCTGGGGAACCAGAATGAAAGGACAATGCAGCAAACACATTTTTGTCTCAACAATTATTAACAGTGAGAAGTGCTTTAGTAAAATACTTTTAAAAAATAAATGCATGTGTATAAAATAAATCAAACTGCTGCTTTTTGACCTGAGAAAGGAAAACTGAACTAAAGTGCTGTCTTACATTTATATGTCAGTTAAGTCTGATGGGCAAGTCAATCGATATTGCTTTTACCTCACACACAGAAGTGGCTCACTTTCAGTATGACTGTGCATTTTCTGTTCTTTTATTCATCCTCACTGTCTTCAGTTTTCTTGGAGGGCAGATTTTTCTTAAGGAAAATTAACTGATCCACATGCTCATGTTTGAGTAGACTGCGTTTTGTGGAAACAATATCTCCCGCCGTACTGAACACTCGTTCTGATGCCACACTGGTGGCTGGGATACAGAGGTATCTTTTAGCAAGAGATGATAGCAGTGGCAAGTCCTGCTGCTCTTTCCACCACTGAAGTGGGTTTTTCTGCAGAGGCAATGGATCACGCTCTCTGTACCTTTTGACTTCTTCACTGGCCTTGTCTCTTACAGATGTTGCTGGCATCCTCACTTCAAAGTCTTTTCCCAACAGCTGGTCCAATGCTGACATTCTCTTCCTTTTGACAGGAGGGTCAGCATCTGAAATAGAAAGCAATTACCATATATTACAGGTTTTATTTTCCATACCTCAGTGTTGCTTTTTATACGTGACTTGACGATTTCATGCATCTTCATCTGACGTTCAGAATGAATTACAACACACACTAAATGTAAAAGTTGTACTATCATTATTAAACCATTTCTTTTCATACTGTTTCTCTCATACTTTTGAGTATTTGTTATTGTAGTATTGTAACATTTTATAGTTGCAGCATGAGTTTAAGCCAATATTAACTTTTTTTTGATCACACAAACCTTGTGGCTCATCTTGGGACTGAGGTGTATCAATGCTGATGTCCAGATCTTGAAGGGCAGGTTCAGTCTGACATGGATTTGTCTCCAGTGGGCCTCTCTGGACTGGATTCCCTGTTGCCAATGCCTAGAAAAGAATTTTTTTAAAAAAAAACAGTCTGTAGTGTACAAAATCCAATAAACAGTAACAGCAGTCAGAATAAGTCCAGTGACAGAAGACTAGATGGATGCACTCTATGCACTTTGCATTGAGTAAATGATGCATTGGGGGATTTACCTTGTTATGCAGGGATGTAGCTTCTGCTGTTATGCTTGTGAATGTCCGCTCAGCATCATGGTCCGTCAGGAAGGGCAGAGACTTGAAGCGGGGATCCAGAGCGGCTGCAGTGTAGAAGAGATCATCCAGGCCAGTATAGCGCTTCTCCAAGTCATTTCTGAATGCTTGTTTCATCTCTCTGATTACCACAGAGTCTTCATCTGATGCTTCAAAGTTCTTTTTAAGCTTTGCTCTGACAGGGGAAATCATTGATAGTGTGGGCCGCTTGTCTTCACTCATACTGGTGGTCACAAGTTTGACCGGCGCCATCAGCTTGACGATGTCTTCAATATCACAGAAGTCTTTATCCTTAAGAGTGTTAACCTCTTCACCTTTTCTGAGGTCCCTGGACATGAGTGCAGCAGAAACGGCAGGCTGTTGTTCTAGTACCCGTTCAAGCATGTTCTGGGTACTATTCCATCGGGTGGACACGTCTTGAATGAGTTTGTGGACAGGCAAGGCCAGTTGTTTTTGTTTTTCTTGAAGAATTTCTGCTGCCCTGACACTGCGGTGAAAAAAGCCAACCACTCTCCTCACCCTTCCCAGCAACCTTGCAACTGCGTCCACTTTGAAGGCTTTCTGTGTGGCCAGATTTATTGTGTGCGCAAAACACATCAGGTGAGGGCTCATCTCTGCTTCCACGCCAGCTAAAACCATGTTTGTGGCATTGTCAGTCACAGAGCTGGCTCTTTATCAAGAATGTTCCAGTCAGCACATGCCTGTTTCAATAAAGCACCTACATTCTTCCCAGTGTGTGATCCTTTGAATGCCCTGGTCTGTAAAACATGGACATTTAATTTCCAATCCGGAGCGATGTGGTGAGCCGTGATAGTTACATAAGACTCCGTAGCACAGGACGTCCACGCGTCGGTTGTTATTGCCACTCGCTCTGCACTTGCCAGCTCTTTTTCAACTTGGCTCTTAACTTGGGCGTACAACTCTGGCATGCATGTGTTGGTAATATGATTTCGGGACGGTATCTTATACCTGGGTTCTAATGTGTGAACCAGGTCCTGAAATCCTTCCCACTCAACTATATTGTAAGGACATAATCCCTTGGCGATAAAACGCGTGATTGAGGTCGTAATTTCCTTAGCGCGTGCTGAATTGTGTCCAAGTTGCTGGAAAAGGTTGGGAATGGCGTTCCCTGTTCTTGGCCGTGTGTTACTGCTTGCTGCACGTCCCGGCTTGGTGAACTCACCATACTCTTGGCCGTGTTTCCTCCTTGCATGCTGGTCGAGATTTGTGGTGCTGCCAGTGTAAGTTAAGGATGCTCTGCACAGTTTACAGATAGCAAGGTTTCTGTCGAGCTTCCCGTCCTTCTTATAAAACCCAAAAACGGTCCACACTTTGGATTTTTTGTTTCGCAGATGCGTTGAAAATCTTTCTCGGTGTATTTCCAGCATCACCTTCATCGCTCAGGCTGACGCTGTCGTTCTTGACATCATCCATTCTCCGTGTTTTTGTGCTAATGCCGGCAGCAGCAAGGCACTAGTAGGCAGCTACCGAGTTTCGCGGGGATCTTCAGCTCTCGCGTTAATACCGGCTAGGCAGCTACAGAGTTACGCGGGCAACTTCAACTCTCGCGTTGATAAGAGACGTGTTTGATGGTGTAATGCCGCCAACCGATTCTAAGTGTCGCGATATCCGATCCGGGACTCTACAACCGATTCATCTGGGAATTCATGGCTAGTTCGTATCGATTGAGGAGGCTGCTACCGATGTCGCCGTATCTCTCCCTTATACAACCGGATATCCGGTCACATCGGTTTATCGTTCACAACCCTACCTGTAAGTTTATTTATTTTCTAAATGCTGTCTTGTCTGATAAACGTAGCTCACACTGTCTGAACTGCCCATGTTGCTAGCAGTTAGCCTTTAGCAAACTCCGATCGCAGTTTGACCTAGATTCTCCAAATAAGGTCATAGCGAAATAAGGTTTAGCCAATCAAAATGAAGTCAACGTGGTCTACGGGTAAAGCTCCATATCATCACCGGACCCAACTGTATTACTGAGGAAGTGAGGTCTGGCGTTTCAAAACAATACTCCGCTGTAAAAAATGCCGTTTTTTTCTTTGGAGTATTTACATATAAAGTAATGCCAACAACATAAACTAGTTTTTAACTGTTATGTCATCACTCCTTTAATGCCACAGGCTGGTTGCCTCAATGCCACAGGCTGGTTGCCTCAATGCCACGGGCTGGTTGCCTCAATGCCACGGGCTGGTTGCCTCAATGCCACGGGCTGGTTGCCTCAGTGCCACAGGCTGGTTGCCTCAATGCCACAGGCTGGTTGCCTCAATGCCACAGGCTGGTTGCCTCAGTGCCACAGGCTGGTTGCCTCAATGCCACAGGCTGGTTGCCTCAATGCCACGGGCTGGTTGCCTCAGTGCCACAGGCTGGTTGCCTCAATGCCACGGGCTGGTTGCCTCAATGCCACGGGCTGGTTGCCTCAATGCCACGGGCTGGTTGCCTCAGTGCCACAGGCTGGTTGCCTCAATGCCACAGGCTGGTTGCCTCAATGCCACAGGCTGGTTGCCTCAGTGCCACAGGCTGGTTGCCTCAATGCCACGGGCTGGTTGCCTCAATGCCACGGGCTGGTTGCCTCAATGCCACAGGCTGGTTGCCTCAGTGCCACGGCCTGGTTGCCTTAAAGGTGCCATGACATCAAATTTCACTTTTCTGGGGTTTTGGGTGTATAATATGATCTATTGTGCACTGATGAGAATCAAAGTTCCTGTTTATGGTCTGTCAGCTTTGTCTCTCTGCTCAGAAACAGTTGAATCAGACAGCAGGCTATCATTCTACGTAGTTCTATCATTCTACGTAATTTAATTGCTCCAATAAGAGCACACTATCAAGTAAACAGCGCCCCCCCTCTCTCTCTCCTAATGGTTTATGCACCGTCCGCTCCCCCCCCCCCTCCCCTCCCTGTCTGACTCAGCTGCATGTATGGAGCTAGTAGTAACTTCTGTGCAGTCAGGTCTGGGTTTTCAAACAAATGGATTTAAAAGAAAACTCCTGCAGCAACACTGAGGGAGGGGGGCCACAACCTTGGCATTACCTGTAAGTTTATTTATTTTCTAAATGCTGTCTTGTCTGATAAACGTAGCTCACACTGTCTGAACTGCCCATGTTGCTAGCAGTTAGCCTTTAGCAAACTCCGATCGCAGTTTGACCTAGATTCTCCAAATAAGGTCATAGCGAAATAAGGTGTAGCCAATCAAAATGAAGTCAACGTGGTCTACGGGTAAAGCTCCATATCATCACCGGACCCAACTGTATTACTGAGGAAGTGAGGTCTGGCGTTTCAAAACAATACTCCGCTGTAAAAAATGCCGTTTTTTTCTTTGGAGTATTTACATATAAAGTAATGCCAACAACATAAACTAGTTTTTAACTGTTATGTCATCACTCCTTTAATGCCACAGGCTAGTTGCCTCAATGCCACAGGCTGGTTGCCTCAATGCCACGGGCTGGTTGCCTCAATGCCACAGGCTGGTTGCCTCAATGCCACAGGCTGGTTGCCTCAGTGCCACGGGCTGGTTGCCTCAATGCCACAGGCTGGTTGCCTCAGTGCCACGGGCTGGTTGCCTCAATGCCACCGGCTGGTTGCCTCAGTGCCACGGGCTGGTTGCCTCAATGCCACGGGCTGGTTGCCTCAATGCCACAGGCTGGTTGCCTCAATGCCACAGGCTGGTTGCCTCAATGCCACAGGCTGGTTGCCTCAATGCCACAGGCTGGTTGCCTCAATGCCACGGGCTGGTTGCCTCAGTGCCACAGGCTGGTTGCCTCAATGCCACAGGCTGGTTGCCTCAGTGCCACAGGCTGGTTGCCTCAATGCCACAGGCTGGTTGCCTCAGTGCTACAGGCAGGTTGCCTCAATGCCACAGGCTGGTTGCCTCAGTGCTACAGGCAGGTTGCCTCAATGCCACGGGCTGGTTGCCTCAATGCCACGGGCTGGTTGCCTCAATGCCACAGGCTGGTTGCCTCAATGCCACAGGCTGGTTGCCTCAATGCTACGGGCAATAAACAAATGAATACTTGAAATCATTTAAATTGTGGGGCCCTGAATCTACAATCTATGAAGGTTGAACTTTTTCAATGGTATTATGGAAATGAAACACCTTTTCCATGATATTCTCATTTTTTGGAAAGGGTCTACATTCCAAATTCAGCCTTGTTCTCAGGGCTGGGCGATATTCCAGTATGATATTTACGTGCGAGAGATGTGATATTTACATTTACCGTTATATCGCACTATTCATTTTGCAAATGTTTTGTTTCATTTTTTCGGAATGACCCGGCTGCACCTGGACTGACAACAAAGGTGTCACCTGATTATTTAAACCGTCTGTCTGGAAGACGATCCTCACCAAGACTTCTACAAAGAAATCATAAATGTTCAGCCACCTATCTTGAATTATTTCCATCGAACAAACATTTCTAACCGTGTTTTGTTACTTCCATCTCTGTAGTGCCGCTGTACCTTTAAGCTAAACATATTTCAATACCTAACAGGTGTTTGATATGAAATGAAACATTCAGATAAATGAGGGTAAAAGTACCGGGATATATCGTATATCGTCAACTAAAACAAATGTATCCTGATATGATATTTGGTCCATATCACCCAGCCTTGTTCTCACCAGGCTAAAAACTCATAAACAGTTACATCTCTGCCTGGTGTGATGCAGAGCTTCAGCCATCCTGATCGCTGCCTTCGGTCTTCCAGCATGGAAAGTAGTTCTAGCTCTGTTAATCATAGCTGAGACACGACTGGGACTGTGTCTCACGATGAAGAAACGTTCACTATCTGCTTTATGAGATGAACCCTCCTAGTACCGGGTTGGATCCCCCTTTTCCTGACGGTGGAGGTCGTTGGAGTACAGTGAAGTGAGTTCCAGAAAGCAGCTGGAGATGATGTCATCCTTGTGACATCATCATCCTGCTGGAAGCAGCATCAGAGGATGCTCCACTGTGGTCATGAAGGGATGGACGTGGTCAGCAACAATACTCGGGTAGTTTCCACGATGTTTCCAGCAGATTCTGAGCCGAGCATCTGGATGTGGAGCTGAAATGGAGACTCATCAGACCAGCAGATGCACCCGCTCTGGTCTGCTGCTGCATTCTGGTCCAGACACCTGCTGCTCACTGGATATTTCCTCTTCTTCAGACCGTCTCTGGAAACCCTGGAGATGGTTGTGGTGGAAATCCCAGTAAACACTCAGACCAACAACCTTTAAATCCCCTTTCTTCCTCATTCAGAGTCTCAGCTTGAGCTTCAGGAAGCCGTCTACACCACGTCTACATGAATGGATGTGTTGAGTTGCTGCCATTCTCCACTCATACTTTTTCTTCCTACTTCTTAGTTTTTGATCTCTCTCTTCCTCCTCTCGACCTCCTCCTTCCTCCTCTACATGTCCTATTCTCTTGCCTGCTTCTCTAATCCCGTCTGTGTGTCAGTTAAAGCCTCCAGCAGCAGCTACAGGCCTGCATCACTCTGCCCCATCAGCTTTGTGTTTCTACAAGTCGCTAACAAGGTCTTTGTCTTTCTTGTGCTCCCTCTGTTGTCCTCACCCCTCCTCTCCTCTCCTTTAGTCTCTTTCATCTTTTCTCTTGATCTCCGTTGAAGTGTTTGTACTTTACAAACATGCTGTAGAACTGCTTCTCTTCATTCAGACGAGTTTAATACAGGACATGAGAACGAGCAGCAGAGCCGCGACTGATGATGCTCTGGAGACTCTGCTGATGTCTCACTTATGGTTTTTAAAGATTTTGAACATTTTTATTTGACTATTGTTCATGAACCAATACAGAACTGTCTGAGCTGTAACCTGTTATCAGTCTGCTCAGCTTGACAGACGTATTGTCCATTTTACTGGTACTTCAGTGGAAAGCAGGCTTTCTGTGGTCTTTAGTGGCCTGGGGAGCTCCTCCTGTCCATCTGAAAGATGCCGTGCACCTTTGCACCCAGACCTCTTTCATGTCTTTAACTCTTCAGACCCTTACCTACCAGCTATTCCAGTCCAGGTCTGCATGAACTCTTTCATATGGGTGGCAGAATATCAGCATCTTCTGTTGAGGTCCTAATCTTTGCGATCCAACTCAACACAATGGAATTTGGCAGTGCAGTCTGCTGATTAGTTGAAGCTCAGCAGGAGAAGACCACCATGCTGGGACCTGCTCCATGTTTGGATTCGCTGGGTTTCTGGTCATTTGCAGCCACATGCCAGGAAGAGAGAAGACAACCTGCTAGATGTCCACCATCGTCGTCCTTTCCTCCTGCTTCTTTCTTGGAATTTGAAGTCCTGCTGCAATGACATCATGGTGCTACGTAATGCAATGAGATGCATTCGGACCGATCCGGACCGGGCTGGCTAGTGGGAACGGGACTGTAGACATGTTTCATCTACATGCTACGGACTGGATGCAGGAACTGGCTGATTTCTGCTGCTATGCTGCAGCATTTATTGTTCTGCTGTGGAAAGCTAATTTGGGTTTACAGTAGAAACATTCTGGCTTTTGTTGTCTCCGGTTTCATCCATCGTGCTGTCAAATGAAGCAGCTGCAAACATGGCAGAGCCGGAAACATGCTGCTTCATGCAGACTGTGCCAGTAACACCACACTGTTGATTCAGCAGCTCAGTGGAAAACAGAACAGAACCGTTCACTCTTCTTTTTATTATCTTCCTGTCTGGCGTTTCTTCCTCTGAGACCTTGAAAATAGCTTAAACTACATCAGGTCACAGACTGAGTCTCTTGTCTGTAGAGTCAGTTTATCTCATCTGGTCTTTATCCCTCCCTGTTCCACCCTTACTCCTCCTCCCTCACTCCACCACGAGTTTCCCTCTCTCTCTCTGCAGGTCTACTGACTCGTCCCTTCAGGGACACCAATCTGCTGCTCTAATTGACAGTCTTTAAGTTCAAATGTACCATGCACGCATTGACTTGTCCCCCTTTCTGTTCCTCCTCCCTGCGTCTCCGCCTCCTTCAGCCAGCTGCCAAACAGACCCACCCTGTTCCTTCCGTCCCTACTGGAAGATGGAAATGCACTCTTCCAGAAATAGCCCAGATGATTGCCCTCCTGTGATGTTTTTCTCCTCCTTTACACGTCTCTGGTCTTCTTTTCCAATTCCAGGCTTTTCTTCTGCTATTCTTAGAGAACTCGTGTGACTCCAGAAACAAAGACGGCAAAAAGAAAATTCCAGTTCTAGTTTTTCCCTTCAGAGGGAGGAGAGCTGGGACAGCCGTTCTGGTCTGGGTTGGTTTTCAGAGTCACAGACTGAGCTGGTGCTCGAGGGAAAACTACCAGACTCAGCGTTTCTCTGGCCAGATGTTGCTGCCACCATTTCTCCATGGCTGGGCCCGACAGTTATTGGCAGGAGAGAGATCTTTCCTGGACTGGTTGTCAACCTAATGGAGCAGGTGTTTGTCAGAGAGTCTGCAAGTTTGGTTGCCTGCAGAACCCTGAACAGACAAAGAAACAGAGGGATGAAGAACCCTAAACAGACAGAGGAACAGAGGGATGAAGAACCCTGAACAGACAAAGAAACAGAGGGATGAAGAACCCTGAGCAGACAGAGGAACAGAGGGATGAAGAACCCTGATCAGACAGAGGAACAGAGGGATGAAGAACCCTGAACAGGCAAAGAAACAAAGGGATGAAGAACCCTGATCAGACAAAGAAACAGAGTGATGAAGAACCCTGAACAGACAAAGAAACAGAGGGATGAAGAACCCTGAGCAGACAGAGGAACAGAGGGATGAAGAACCCTGATCAGACAGAGGAACAGAGGGATGAAGAACCCTGAACAGACAGAGGAACAGAGGGATGAAGAACCCTGAACAGACAAAGAAACAGAGGGATGAAGAACCCTGAGCAGACAGAGGAACAGAGGGATGAAGAACCCTGAACAGACGGAGGAACAGAGGGATGAAGAACCCTGATCAGACAGAGGAACAGAGGGATGAAGAACCCTGAACAGACAGAGGAACAGAGGGATGAAGAACCCTGATCAGACAGAGGAACAGAGGGATGAAGAACCCTGAACAGACAGAGGAACAGAGGGATGAAGAACCCTGGTCAGACAGAGGAACAGAGGGATGAAGAACCCTGAACAGATGTAGGAACAGAGGGATGAAGAACCCTGATCAGACAGAGGAACAGAGGGATGAAGAACCCTGATCAGACAGAGGAACAGAGGGATGAAGAACCCTGGTCAGACAGAGGAACAGAGGGATGAAGAACCCTGGTCAGACAGAGGAACAGAGGGATGAAGAACCCTGAACAGATGTAGGAACAGAGGGATGAAGAACCCTGATCAGACAGAGGAACAGAGGGATGAAGAACCCTGAACAGACAGAGGAACAGAGGGATGAAGAACCCTGATCAGACAGAGGAACAGAAGGATGAAGAACCCTGAACAGATGTAGGAACAGAGGGATGAAGAACCCTGATCAGACAGAGGAACAGAGGGATGAAGAACCCTGATCAGACAGAGGAACAGAGGGATGAAGAACCCTGATCAGACAGAGGAACAGAGGGAAGAAGAACCCTGATCAGACAGAGGAACAGAGGGATGAAGAACCCTGAACAGACAGAGGAACAGAGGGATGAAGAACCCTGGTCAGACAGAGGAACAGAGGGATGAAGAACCCTGATCAGACAGAGGAACAGAGGGATGAAGAACCCTGAACAGACAGAGGAACAGAGGGATGAAGAACCCTGATCAGACAGAGGAACAGAGGGATGAAGAACCCTGATCAGACAGAGGAACAGAGGGATGAAGAACCCTGATCAGACAGAGGAACAGAGGGATGAAGAACCCTGATCAGACAGAGGAACAGAGGGATGAAGAACCCTGAACAGACAGAGGAACAGAGGGATGAAGAACCCTGATCAGACAGAGGAACAGAGGGATGAAGAACCCTGATCAGACAGAGGAACAGAGGGATGAAGAACCCTGATCAGACAGAGGAACAGAGGGATGAAGAACCCTGATCAGACAGAGGAACAGAAGGATGAAGAACCCTGGTCAGACAGAGGAACAGAAGGATGAAGAACCTTGAGGGACTGCGTGGGAAATTCGGCCGCCGAGTCGCAGCACATTATGCAGCACACGGCCTGTTGAAGGCAGTGGAGAGACGTGGGCCTGTCTTTATGGTTTTTAACGCTCCATCAGCCATTAGCAGTAGAAACTGGACATGCGTGTGTTCTTAACACCCCCCTGGCTCCTTTCTTTAAACACATTCAGGCTTCTTATTCTGGGTTTTGTAAGTTTTGTGAAGCTCTGAGTCATCGTTGCCGTACCTGCTCACATGGCTGTTTGTCCAGGCTAAGCAGGAAGAGTTTGCGAACTAAAACCTGGTTGTGGTGAAGCAGGAAGTGGAGGGTTCTGAAGCAGGAAGTGGAGGGTTCTGAAGCAGGAAGTGGAGGGTTCTGAAGCAGGAAGTGGAGGGTTCTGTGTTGGGCCAGAATCCAGGGTGTCATTTATAACCGCTGCGGACACACAAGACACGGCCCGAGCCTGCGATCGCCAGATTCCAGGCGGATGTTGTGATTTATAAAAAGCAAACTTGACGGGAGAATATGGGCCTCTCACGCAGACTCTGACCCATGCCTTTACTGGTTCTGGCCACTGGGGAAACTGGGCAGTTGTGCTTGAAAGCTTTCCATTAAAGAAAAGGCTGAATTCAGAAAAGTTATTCAAATAACAAAAAACTAAAGTACTTCTAATAATAAAACATTCTAAATCATAATGTAGTACAGTAAAACATTGATTTTGAATTGTGGTTTTAATTAATCAAAACAACAACAACAAAAAAAACAAAACAACTGAAACTGCCTCAGACAATTTAGAGCCCCCCCACCCCCCAAAAAAGGGAAACAAAACACACACCCCAGAATTTCCTACGACCAGAACTTTGTAGAAACCCCAGCAGATGAACAGTGACCAGCCTCTCATCTGCATATCCTCTCTCCATCTGGGCTTTCAGGCGTTGAAGCAAACACATCAGAAACTGATTCCATGTTTCCTCTTTCTCCTCCAACCTTTATTTCTGCTACTGTTCACCACCTTCACAGCACTAACTTCAGCTTACCTGTTGTTGTTTGTATTACCAGCACAGTCCATCAAAGATGTCGTCTTTCCTTATTGGTCACCAGACTGGCATTGAAAGGTTGACATCTTTGGATGTTTGGCAGTTTTGAGCAGGGCCAACGTTAAAGAGATTTACGCAGAGCAAAATAAGAAAAAAACATCACTGTCCAACATTTTTCATCGCAGTTTGATTGTAGATGGATGTTTCATCCGTGATAATTGTTTGAGAAACTAGAGGTTGAGTTCCGCAGTGTTTTAGGAGATAGTCTGTTAGAGACCTTGTGCCAAATACAGTAACAGTCCAGTAAATCTGCCCAGAAATTCATCATACTCATGTGGACCAGTATTTAGATTTAATGGTAAAAATAAGGCAGAACCAAATGAGGGTAACAAATCCGTCCTGAAAGAGGGGTCCTGCAAGATGTTCCGGATCAAGTTTCAACTCAGCATCGCTCTGCTGTAGTTGGCGGGATTATCAGGCTCCGGATACCATGACCACCCCACACAGTTTACAGCCGCCAGGAGGCTGATAAGCCTGCTGAAAAAGAGCTACTATATATATATCTGAAGTCTTTAAGATGTACCCCCCCCCCACCCCACGAAAACCATTTGTGGCGGAGCACGGAGACATGACAGTGTGTCTGACTGTGGACGTCCAGCTCGGCGTGCAGCGGTGACGTCAGGTCAGCCTCCAGCCTTTGTTCATGAGTGCGCTGTAACTAAAGGAGCAGCCAGGCCTGAAATGAGGAGGGGGACTTGAAAACTGGGCCATTTGGAAATCCTCCCAGTTTTTATCTGTGGCTTCCCCACATTCTACAGAAAAGCAGCGCAGCCAGCAGCAGAGCTGTCGATGCTGCAGCCGGCAGCACAGCTGTCGATGCTGCAGCCGGCAACAGAGCTGTCGATGCTGCAGCCAACAGCAGAGCTGTCGATGCTGCAGCCAACAGCAGAGCTGTCGATGCTGCAGCCAACAGCAGAGCTGTCGATGCTGCAGCCAACAGCAGAGCTGTCGATGCTGCAGCCAACAGCAGAGCTGTCGATGCTGCAGCCAACAGCAGAGCTGTCGATGCTGCAGCCAACAGCAGAGCTGTCGATGCTGCAGCCGGCAACAGAGCTGTCGATGCTGCAGCCGGCAGCAGAGCTGTCGATGCTGCAGCCGACAACAGAGCTGTCGATGCTGCAGCCGACAACAGAGCTGTCGATGCTGCAGCCGGCAGCAGAGCTGTCGATGCTGCAGCCGGCAGCAGAGCTGTCGATGCTGCAGCCGGCAGCAGAGCTGTCGATGCTGCAGCCGGCAGCAGAGCTGTCGATGCTGCAGCCGGCAGCAGAGCTGTCGATGCTGCAGCCGGCAGCAGAGCTGTCGATGCTGCAGCCGGCAGCAGAGCTGTCGATGCTGCAGCCGGCAGCAGAGCTGTCGATGCTGCAGCCGGCAACAGAGCTGTCGATGCTGCAGCCGACAACAGAGCTGTCGATGCTGCAGCCGGCAGCAGAGCTGTCGATGCTGCAGCCGACAACAGAGCTGTCGATGCTGCAGCCGACAACAGAGCTGTCGATGCTGCAGCCGGCAGCAGAGCTGTCGATGCTGCAGCCGGCAGCAGAGCTGTCGATGCTGCAGCCGGCAGCAGAGCTGTCGATGCTGCAGCCGGCAGCAGAGCTGTCGATGCTGCAGCCGACAACAGAGCTGTCGATGCTGCAGCCGGCAGCAGAGCTGTCGATGCTGCAGCCGGCAGCAGAGCTGTCGATGCTGCAGCCGGCAGCAGAGCTGTCGATGCTGCAGCCGGCAACAGAGCTGTCGATGCTGCAGCCGGCAGCAGAGCCGCGATGCTGCAGCCGGCAGCAGAGCCGCGATGCTGCAGCCAACAGCAGAGCTGTCGATGCTGCAGCCGGCAGCAGAGCTGTCGATGCTGCAGCCGACAACAGAGCTGTCGATGCTGCAGCCGGCAGCAGAGCTGTCGATGCTGCAGCCGACAACAGAGCTGTCGATGCTGCAGCCGACAACAGAGCTGTCGATGCTGCAGCCGGCAGCAGAGCTGTCGATGCTGCAGCCGGCAACAGAGCTGTCGATGCTGCAGCCGGCAGCAGAGCTGTCGATGCTGCAGCCGGCAGCAGAGCTGTCGATGCTGCAGCCGGCAACAGAGCTGTCGATGCTGCAGCTGAACTCGGCCCGTCAGGCCTGCAGACGTTGGAATACTCCTCTTTTGTCCCGCTCTATCTTTATTCAACTTCCCTTCACTTGTTGTTCCTTCACAGATGATATTCAAGCTTCATTTTCTTCCTGCTAAGTCCCCCCCCCCCCCCCCCACGCAGCTACTGCCAGTTGTCAGCCAGTAGCTAAACGGCCTCCTTCAATCGCCTTCTCAGCTCAGGCTTAGTCTCATTGGCAGTAAGCAGATTAGAAACAAGCTGCTAAGCCCAGCAGAGACTGATAGGCTAGCAGAGAGAGACAGGGGGGGGGGGGAAGGAAGGAAGGATGTGATTAACAGATGGACTGTAATATAATGTAAAATCTCTGGCTTAAAGTTGACTGATGTGTTAATGAAACTGGTGAAAGTGAAGGCAGGAGAAGCTGCCTGGCTTGGGGGGGTCACATCACACACCCCTGCACGCTCAGAGTCATGAAGCGTTTCAGCCTCAGCCGTGCTGCTTTCTGTAAGCAGGAGAACAGTCTGGGAGGAGGTGGATGGATGGGTGGTAGGATCACTCTGGTGTTTCCTCTCAGCTCTGCTGCCATGTTTGATGTGACGTTTACTTCCAGCCGGACCTGGATTATGTCCATTCTGGCCTCTCTAGCACATTCAGAAGGTTCAGGTCTGGACCAAGCGGCAACCTCCGGTGGCCAGCAGTGATGCAACCCGGAAATGGACATTTTCTGTAATATTCCCTTCATCCACTAGGGGCTGGCTCCAAGAGCGAGCAAATCCCCATAGACTCCCATGTTAAAAACGCCAACTTCACAGCAGAAATAAACAGGTTTACAGCCTGGTTCAAAAAATCATTTTAGGTTTATTAGGTCAAGTTTACCTTCGTGTCAACTGTGAGGGGGGTGAATTTTTTTTATAACTCATTCGTTTAGATGTTATTTATTCTTCAAATTACACATAATTAAGGGCGTGTCCTTATGATTGACATGCGGCAGACCGGAAGCTCCGCCTGCCGACCGGAGGCTCCTAGTTAGCTCCTTCTTTGCTCTTAATAAGGTCTCAGTTTGTTACAGAGTCGCACAACGGCGGTGTTTAGTCAGCGAATATCAAGTCTAAGCATGTCTTACCTTAACCATGCTGCTTAGGGGGCTTATCTTTGTTAGCTCCTCTTAGTTTCGTGTTAGCTCAGTTAGCGTTTAGCCCACAGTACGTCAGCTGTCAATCATTTGCCCCGCGGCCGCGCTGTGCCCATTTTAGTATTTTCCTGGAGTGACGACGTACGTGACACGGCAAGATGGCGACGGTAAGACACGCCCAACTGGCTTCACATTTCTCTATTCAGAAGAGACCGGAAGCTACGTCCAGTAATTATATACAGTCTATGGTCTGGACTCTGTGGTCCCCGGTCCATGTGGACCCATACCAGGACCCAGGATCCTGGTATTCTGGTCCTGGGCCATTTATGGAAGAACCTGGTCAGGTGTGGCCATGTGACATTTTTGACCTTTGACCTGACCTCCACAGGCCAGTGCAGTAGACACCAGGTACCGACCGCAACATCAGATCCACTGGGATCCTACAAGGCTTTAATTTAAAGCCACAAAGGTTTTCCTCCTTTTCTGGCACCAAACACTCCAGACGCAAAGTTGGACGCTGGGTCACTGAAAAGTCAGGTGCTTGATTTCCACCCTGACCAGCGTCAAGGGCGTCAGGAGGAGCCTCTACTTTTCTTTTTCCTGTCACCGGTCTGTCTGCACCATGGCAGATGCAGGAGAGATGTGTGATAAACAAATAAGGTAAGGGAATATCGTACGTCTCTGCTCTGTGTCTGGTTCACCAGGTGATTCCAGGTGTTCTAAGTCTGATAAATTTCATCGTTTACTCCAGGAGCTGCTGATGAGGGCACTTTCAGCTGTCTGATCCGGCCCAGTTTAACGTCCCACTGTCCCGATGCCCCGATGCGGGGCAGCATTATCAGTCCAGTTTAACGTCCCGATGTCCCGATGCGGGGCAGCATTATCAGCCCAGTTTAACGTCCCGATGTCCCGATGCGGGGCAGCATCATCAGTCCAGTTTAACGTCCCGATGTCCCGATGCGGGGCAGCATTATCAGCCCAGTTTAACGTCCCGATGTCCCGATGCGGGGCAGCATTATCAGCCCAGTTTGATGTCCCGATGTCCCGATGCGGGGCAGCATTATCAGCCCATTTTAACGTCCCGATGTCCCGATGCGGGGCAGCATTATCATCCGTGATGACGACGGTTTCATCCTCAAAACATTTCAGAAAACAACCATGAGACCGCGCAGAGTTGTCAGACCCCTGCTGCCAGAATCCAGATCGTTCAAGTCCAGTACGTTTGAGGAAACCCATGAGGCCGTACCCTAAATGCACGTAAAAACTCCTAGAAATAAGGTCCAGGTTGGAAAGAAAGAAAAAGAAAGAGTAATCCTTTCATCTCTGGCAGCTTGTCATTTAATGTGATATTATTATTGGGCTGAACTGCTGGAATTTCACCCCCCTCTAAAACTTGTGTGATGTGCAGCTAATGGTAAGTTGTAATGTTAGTGGTAAGTTATTAGGCATGTGATAAAACATCGATGCAGTGAAACATCGCAATATTTTGTGTTGCAGTTTCATATCTATATTTAAAAATGATGTTTCAATATTTTTTTTACTAACGAAATCTTGCGAGATTTTATCATTCAATAATGAAATCTGACGAGGTTGTTCTATTTGCAACAGTCCAGCATGTAGAACGTCTCTGCTTTCCACTGATATCTACGTGGATCTGCAGGTTCAGGTTAAAACTTTACACACCGTGGAAAGTGCAAGTTAAAATATGTGTCCAGGTTTTCACAGATCACCAGTTAACAATAATACTTTAAGCTAATACAGGAAGTGTCTGCACGACACATTTTACGTCAGCGTAATCGATTAGGTCGACGCGTTGTGTGTAATTGATTGACAGTATTTTTTCAGTCATTTCAGATGGATTCCCTTTGGTGAATACATTCAGAATGTCTTCAGATAGATGTTGTGGTGTATCGCAGATAAATTTATTGCAATATAGGATAAGATAAGATAAGATAAAGATACTTTATTGATCCCCGAGGGGAAATTCATGTTTCAGTACAACCCGTCCAAGACACACAAACACAAGAACATAACCAGACAGGATCAGGCAGAGCGTGGTCATGCAGCCCCTCACAGGATCAGGCAGACCGTGGTCACGCAGCCCCTCACAGGATCAGGCAGACCGTGGTCACGCAGCCCCTCACAGTATCAGGCAGACCGTGGTCACGCAGCCCCT
Organism: Atherinomorus stipes; assembly: GCA_023101725.1. Classification (NCBI taxonomy): domain Eukaryota; kingdom Metazoa; phylum Chordata; class Actinopteri; order Atheriniformes; family Atherinidae; genus Atherinomorus; species Atherinomorus stipes. The sequence goes on along the minus strand of JALJCO010014344.1, from coordinate 343,730 downwards.
CACAGGATCAGGCAGACCGTGGTCATGCAGCCCCTCACAGGATCAGGCAGACCGTGGTCACGCAGCCCCTCACAGGATCAGACAGACCGTGGTCATGCAGCCCCTCTCAGGATCAGGCAGACCGTGGTCATGCAGCCCCTCACAGGATCAGGCAGACCGTGGTCACGCAGCCCCTCACAGGATCAGGCAGACCGTGGTCATGCAGCCCCTCACAGGATCAGGCAGACCGTGGTCACGAAGCCCCTCACAGGATCAGGCAGACCGTGGTCACGCAGCCCCTCACAGGATCAGGCAGACCGTGGTCATGCAGCCCCTCACAGGATCAGGCAGACCGTGGTCACGCAGCCCCTCACAGGATCAGGCAGACCGTGGTCACGCAGCCCCTCACAGGATCAGGCAGACCGTGGTCACGCAGCCCCTCACAGGATCAGGCAGACCGTGGTCACGCAGCCCCTCACAGCAGACCGTGGTCACGCAGCCCCTCACAGCAGACCGTGGTCACGCAGCCCCTCACAGCAGACCGTGGTCACGCAGCCCCTCACAGCAGACCGTGGTCACGCAGCCCCTCACAGCAGACCGTGGTCACGCAGCCCCTCACAGCAGACCGTGGTCACGCAGCCCCTCACAGGATCAGGCAGACCGTGGTCACGCAGCCCCTCTCAGGATCAGGCAGACCGTGGTCATGCAGCCCCTCTCAGGATCAGGCAGACCGTGGTCACGCAGCCCCTCACAGGATCAGGCAGACCGTGGTCATGCAGCCCCTCACAGGATCACAGGATCAGGCAGACCGTGGTCATGCAGCCCCTCACAGGATCAGGCAGACCGTGGTCATGCAGCCCCTCACAGGATCACAGGATCAGGCAGACCGTGGTCATGCAGCCCCTCACAGGATCAGGCAGACCGTGGTCACGCAGCCCCTCACAGGATCAGGCAGACCATGGTCACGCAGCCCCTCACAGGATCAGACAGACCGTGGTCATGCATCCCCTCACAGGATCAGACAGACCGTGGTCACGCAGCCCCTCACAGGATCAGGCAGACCGTGTTCATGCAGCCCCTCACAGGATCAGGCAGACCGTGGTCATGCAGCCCCTCACAGGATCAGGCAGACCGTGGTCACGCAGCCCCTCACAGGATCAGGCAGACCGTGGTCATGCAGCCCCTCACAGGATCAGGCAGACCGTGGTCATGCAGCCCCTCACAGGATCACAGGATCAGGCAGACCGTGGTCACGCAGCCCCTCACAGGATCACAGGATCAGGCAGACCGTGGTCATGCAGCCCCTCACAGGATCAGGCAGACCGTGGTCACGCATCCCCTCACAGGATCAGGCAGACCGTGGTCACGCATCCCCTCACAGGATCAGGCAGACCGTGGTCACGCAGCCCCTCACAGGATCAGGCAGACCGTGGTCATGCAGCCCCTCACAGGATCAGGCAGACCGTGGTCACGCATCCCCTCACAGGATCAGGCAGACCGTGGTCACGCAGCCCCTCACAGCAGACCGTGGTCACGCAGCCCCTCACAGGATCAGGCAGACTGTGGTCATGCAGCCCCTCACAGCAGACCGTGGTCACGCAGCCCCTCACAGGATCAGGCAGACCGTGGTCATGCAGCCCCTCACAGGATCAGGCAGACCGTGGTCATGCAGCCCCTCACAGGATCACAGGATCAGGCAGACCGTGGTCACGCAGCCCCTCACAGGATCAGGCAGACTGTGGTCATGCAGCCCCTCACAGGATCAGGCAGACCGTGGTCACGCAGCCCCTCACAGGATCAGGCAGACCGTGGTCACGCAGCCCCTCACAGGATCAGGCAGACCGTGGTCATGCAGCCCCTCACAGGATCAGGCAGACTGTGGTCACGCAGCCCCTCACAGGATCAGGCAGACCGTGGTCACGCAGCCCCCCACAGGATCAGGCAGACCGTGGTCACGCAGCCCCTCACAGGATCAGGCAGACCGTGGTCACGCAGCCCCCCACAGGATCAGGCAGACCGTGGTCATGCAGCCCCTCACAGGATCAGGCAGACCGTGGTCACGCAGCCCCTCACAGGATCACAGGATCAGGCAGACCGTGGTCACGCAGCCCCTCACAGGATCAGGCAGACCGTGGTCACGCAGCCCCTCACAGGATCAGGCAGACTGTGGTCATGCAGCCCCTCACAGGATCATGCAGACCTTGGTCACGCAGCCCCTCACAGGATCAGGCAGACCGTGTTCATGCAGCCCCTCACAGGATCAGGCAGACCCTGTTCACGCAGCCCCTCACAGGATCAGGCAGACCGTGTTCATGCAGCCCCTCACAGGATCAGGCAGACTGTGGTCATGCAGCCCCTCACAGGATCAGGCAGACCGTGGTCATGCAGCCCCTCACAGGATCAGGCAGACCGTGTTCATGCAGCCCCTCACAGGATCAGGCAGACCGTGGTCATGCAGCCCCTCACAGGATCAGGCAGACCGTGGTCATGCAGCCCCTCACAGGATCAGGCAGACCGTGTTCATGCAGCCCCTCACAGGATCAGGCAGACCGTGGTCATGCAGCCCCTCACAGGATCAGGCAGACCGTGGTCACGCAGCCCCTCACAGGATCAGGCAGACCGTGGTCACGCAGCCCCTCACAGGATCAGGCAGACCGTGTTCATGCAGCCCCTCACAGGATCAGGCAGACCGTGGTCACGCAGCCCCTCACAGGATCAGGCAGACCGTGTTCATGCAGCCCCTCACAGGATCAGGCAGACCGTGGTCACGCAGCCCCTCACAGGATCAGGCAGACCGTGGTCACGCAGCCCCTCACAGGATCAGGCAGACCGTGGTCACGCAGCCCCTCACAGGATCCTCACAGGATCAGACAGACCGTGGTCACGCAGCCCCTCACAGGATCAGGCAGACCGTGGTCACGCAGCCCCTCACAGGATCAGACAGACCGTGGTCACGCAGCCCCTCACAGGATCAGACAGACCGTGGTCACGCAGCCCCTCACAGGATCAGGCAGACCGTGGTCACGCAGCCCCTCACAGGATCAGACAGACCGTGGTCACGCAGCCCCTCACAGGATCAGACAGACCGTGGTCATGCAGCCCCTCACAGGATCAGACAGACCGTGGTCATGCAGCCCCTCACAGGATCAGGCAGACCGTGGTCACGCAGCCCCTCACAGGATCAGGCAGACCGTGGTCATGCAGCCCCTCACAGGATCAGGCAGACCGTGGTCACGTAGCCCCCCACAGGATCAGGTAGACCGTGGTCACGCAGCCCCTCACAGGATCAGGCAGACCGTGGTCACGTAGCCCCCCACAGGATCAGGTAGACCGTGGTCACGCAGCCCCTCACAGGATCAGGCAGACCGTGGTCACGCAGCCCCTCACAGGATCAGGTAGACCGTGGTCACGCAGCCCCTCACAGGATCAGGCAGACCGTGGTCACGCAGCCCCTCACAGGATCACAGGATCAGGCAGACCGTGGTCACGCATCCCCTCACAGTATCAGGCAGACCGTGGTCACGCAGACCTCACAGGATCAGGCAGACCGTGGTCACGCAGCCCCTCACAGGATCAGGCAGACCGTGGTCACGCAGCCCCTCACAGGATCAGGCAGACCGTGGTCACGCAGCCCCTCACAGGATCAGGCAGACCGTGGTCACGCAGCCCCTCACAGGATCAGGCAGACCGTGGTCACGCAGCCCCTCACAGGATCATGCAGACCGTGGTCACGCAGACCTCACAGGATCAGGCAGCCCCTCTCAGGATCAGGCAGACCGTGGTCATGCAGCCCCTCACAGGATCAGGCAGACCGTGGTCACGCAGCCCCTCACAGGATCAGGCAGACCGTGGTCATGCAGCCCCTCACAGGATCAGGCAGACCGTGGTCACGCAGCCCCTCACAGGATCAGGCAGACCGTGGTCACGCAGCCCCTCACAGGATCAGGCAGACCGTGGTCACGCAGCCCCTCACAGGATCAGGCAGACCGTGGTCACGCAGCCCCTCACAGGATCAGGCAGACCGTGGTCACGCAGCCCCTCACAGGATCAGGCAGACCGTGGTCACGCAGCCCCTCACAGGATCAGGCAGACCGTGGTCATGCAGCCCCTCACAGGATCAGGCAGACCGTGGTCACGCAGCCCCTCACAGGATCAGAGCCCCTCACAGGATCCTCACAGGATCAGGCAGACCGTGGTCACGCAGCCCCTCACAGGATCAGAGCCCCTCACAGGATCCTCACAGGATCAGGCAGACCGTGGTCATGCAGCCCCTCACAGGATCAGGCAGACCGTGGTCACGCAGCCCCTCACAGGATCAGGCAGACCGTGGTCACGCAGCCCCTCACAGGATCAGAGCCCCTCACAGGATCCTCACAGGATCAGGCAGACCGTGGTCATGCAGCCCCTCACAGGATCAGGCAGACCGTGGTCACGCAGCCCCTCACAGGATCAGGCAGACCGTGGTCACGCAGCCCCTCACAGGGCGCCTTTGCAGAAAGAAAACGGTGACATGAGGAAAGATGGTTGGTGGTAAAAAAGAGGTCTCCGAACTCTCCACATATACAGGTGGAGACCTTGGAGACAAAAAAAACACACCAGTACAGAGAAGCACGAACTCGACAGTCACAACATGGACACATGGTGGGTATGTCGACTATTGCAGAATCGTGTATCGTGATACTATCGTTATCATAGGCAAAGTATTGTGATAGTATCGTATTGCGAGGTACTTGGTGATACCCAGCACTGTAAGTCATGTTAGTGATTGGTTGTAATGGTAGTGGTAGGTTATCTTGTAATGATGGAAACTTGTGTGCTGCCAGTTTGTTTCTCCACGTGCTGGAATGGGGGTGGGGTGGGGGGGCTTGACGTGTGTGTTAGGAGGGTGTACGATCATTTATAAGAGCGCTGCATATGGACCTATTGTATTCCTCAGAGGGTGATGATTTATATGGAGCTGCTGTGACGCATGCTGAGGCCTGACCGGGTGTCAGGAGCCACTCCCTGCTGCTGTGAATGGTCGCCATGGTGACAAGAGGCTGCCAAAAAGTCTGCCGCTGCAGGCCGCCGGCAGCTCTGTTGATGGCCGTTTGACATTTGACCTCCTGAAGTGTCTGCTGTGAGCGGAGATTAATCATGGCTGTGGCTTACATCTCTAGAAATGGCTCCTCTGGGAACACATGATTACATCTCTGCTGCGTTATTGTCTCTGGAACAATGTCTTGCTCCTGGATATTAGGAAAGCATAACAGTCCTTTCATTACTCATCATATGGCTACCTCATTCATGCAGATAGACGGGACAGGAAGCTCAGATAAAGTAGATCACTTATATGCTGGCAGTAATCCTGGAAAACAGTCTCGGCATGCTGGAAAATGGAAGAACAGAGTTAAAGTCATCAGTGTCTCATTCTAAATGATTCGGTGCTTCACAGCATCTTCTAAGGGCCCGTTCACAAAGCGTAGACCGCTAGACTCGGTCCGATTAAGGACTCTGCTCGGCGGGGGTGGGGGTGGTCTTCCGGACCGAATTGCACCGTAGCCAAACGAGCCAAACCTTCTGAATAATGTTCCCAGTCTCTCCAGAGGTGGCGCTGCATTCAGATTCACCGTAGGAGAGGACAAGACGGCATCTGTGATGACTGAGGAGCAGCTGTCGCTCTACATCACTGCTCTGACTAACAAGCGCTGTGGAGGAAGAATATTCCAGATATTCCAGCAGACGTGACCGCACTTCCATGTGGCACACTGCAAAAACTCAAATCTTACCAAGCAGATTTTCCTCATTTCTAGTCAAAATTTCTCATCACACTCAAAATAAGACAAAATCACCAAAAGAGAAGCATTTCAGTGAGATACAGGAAGTTGTTTTAAGGTCACGCATCTTATTTAAATACATCTTATTGAGAACATTTTGCTTGTTCCATTGGCAGAACTTTTTTGGTTATTACAAGCAAACAAATCTTGGCCACTCTTGAAATAAGAGAATAAAGATTTAGGCAGTAGTTAGTTGTTCTTATAAAGCTGTAACTCTGTAACGCCGTTACCTTTATGAACTGTGTTGGAAACTATGTTTCCAACTTTTTAAAGTTTAGAACCAGCATTGGTCAGATTTTAGTTTTTGTGTCAGATTTCAAAAGAATAGTGGAAGAACAAGCATTTATTGATTCATCTGTAATTGAATATTAGATGAATGAATGATGCATTGACTGAAGTGCATTGATCATCAGCTGCAGATCATTTACAGAAGATGGCTGACCCTGGATGTGTCGGATCGGATCCATCGGTGTATCCTTTTTTTTTTTTTCCTTTCCTTTTCTACTTGTCCTGTCCAGCATCATAGCAGCAGAATGGAAATCTGATTGCTTTATTCTGTTGAACAGTTTTGCTTTACCAAACGGAGCTTTATGAAAATAAGGCTCCACTTGATATACTGTTTATTCATTTTATTTCTTTAATTAAACATTTGTCTATAACAGCATTCCATATCGTACTGCTGGGCCTGACAAGGAGAAATGAAAGTTAACAGAGGTAATGATAGAAAGTGGAACAGAGAGAAAGGAGTAAGGAAGAGGAAGAGAGAGAGGGAGAGAAAACATGAATCCACTTCCACAGTTCACTGGTGCATCTGTACAGAAATCCCTAAACAACATTCCAAGGTCTCTGTCGGAAAACAAAACTAACAATCCCCTACAGGAGGACCTGCAGGTGGTTTAAATATCCTCAGATCATACAAACACACGCAGAACTACGCAGAGAAGAGGTACAACCTAGTCAGCGCAATGGGAAGCAGTGTCACAGTGTCAACATGCATAATAAAGGGTGCTCCGTGGTGATACAGTCATTCAGATGCAGCCTCGTCTCTGCAAGGAGGAGGAAGCCCGCAAGGCTCACGACCCAGGCCCCCAGCAGGCCCAGATCTGAGCCGCCCCCCCAAAAGAACGGACATGCATCCCCCAAAGGGCGGCAAAAGGCGGCCCCAGCCAGAGCCCCCCGCGGTCTGGGGGCCCAGGCCCCAGCGGGCCAAGACCAGCAGCTGCCGACCCCACCAAGCGCCAGGCGCCCCCCGGGACAAAGACAGCCCAGGAGCAGCCCCCCCCACCCGACCCGGGCAGCCCAACCCAAACCCAGGAGGACCGGACCCCCCAGACGACACCCCCCAGGGCAGGCCAGCCCCCACCCCAACGTCCCTGCCCCACACACCTGACACCAGGATGCCATCACTGCTACCACCCCCTACCCCACCACCACGCTCACACACACACTCCCCACACACATACCCCAACACCCCCATGTACTCCCCCCCCACACACACACATACACCCCCCCCACTCCGCTCTCCGACCTTACATACCCACACTCACTCCTCTCTCCATCCCCAACACTCTCCTCCCTCTACTGTCCACACCTACCCCCACCTCCTGATACCCTCTAACACACACATGCACTCCCCCCACATAACTGCACCAACCCCTCCCTCCACCCCACACATTCGCCCCCACCTCCCTATACCCCCAATACCCCATACAATCCCCCCATACATGTCCGGCCCCGCCTATCCCTCTGACCTGTCACACTCCCGCCCTTCCTTCCTTCAGCCCCTCACGACCATCCCTACTAGACACTCACGAGCATGCCCCTCCTTCCTCCATCCCCCCTTTCCTCCAACCACTTACCCACATCTCCTCCCTCTTCCAGCCCAAGTTCCTCCCTCCCACATTTCCTTTCTTCACTCTTTCATTGTTCTCACATACCCCCTCACTCTTGCCCTTGCCCCCGTTTCTCCTGAGTGGTAGCCCGGGCTGGGGAACGTTCCTCCCCACCCCACCCACCCCTCTTCCCTCACCCCCGGACGCAGCAGGCCAGGCACCCCCTGAGCCGGCAGATCCCCCCGCAATGCAGCCGGCCTTAACCACTAGCGCATGGAGCAGCCACTACTCCCCCTCTCCCCAGTGGCATACCTCCTTTTCTACCTCCCCCGGGGTAGAAAAGGACCCTGCCCCCCCCCACCCCCGCTCATGACTGTGTGTAAGATGTGTGTTGTTTGCAGTTAAAACTGAGAGGTAGTGCCAAGTCGTGTCGGGTGTCTAGTTCACTGAGCATCCAGGTTTTGGTATCAGTGAAGGCATGTCATCCATGGGAACTCCTTTTCTGCAGCTTCTTGATGGTTCAGAGAGGATGACCATAAATTTGAAATGATGATGCTCGCTGGCTTTTGGCCTCTCTGATGTTAAACTTAATCCTCATAAATTATCAGGCTAATTGTGTATCTGCTCCCATAATTGCGATTTTTTTTTTGCTGTGCTTTGTAATTTGGAGCTGGAAGCTGACAAAATGCAACATTCCCACAATGCTTCAGTCTTTCTGCATGGGAGACAGCAGATGCATGCTAGCGTCCTGCTGGTGGTCACGTTTCTCTGAGGCTGCATACCGTTGATCATCATGGAGGTAGAAGTAGAAGTACTCGTGATCATGGAGTATACCTGCAGTAGAAGTACTCGTAATCATGGAGGTATACCTGCAGTAGAAGTACTCGTGATCATGGAGGTATATCTGCAGTAGAAGTACTCGTGATCATGGAGGTATATCTGCAGTAGAAGTACTCGTGATCATGGAGTATACCTGCAGTAGAAGTACTCGTGATCATGGAGTATACCTGCAGTAGAGGTACTCGTGATCATGGAGGTATATCTGCAGTAGAAGTACTCGTGATCATGGAGGTATACCTGCAGTAGAAGTACTCGTGATCATGGAGGTATACCTGCAGTAGAAGTACTCGTGATCATGGAGATATACCTGCAGTAGAAGTACTCGTGATCATGGAGGTATACCTGCAGTAGAAGTACTCGTGATCATGGAGGTATACCTTCAGTAGAAGTACTCGTGATCATGGAGAATACCTGCAGTAGAAGTACTCGTGATCATGGAGTATACCTGCAGTAGAAGTACTCGTGATCATGGAGTATACCTGCAGTAGAAGTACTCGTGATCATGGAGTATACCTGCAGTAGTACTGGTGATCATGGACGTATATCTGCAGTAGAAGTACTGGTGATCATGGAGTATACCTGCAGTAGAAGTACTGGTGATCATGGAGTATACCTGCAGTAGAAGTACTGGTGATCATGGAGTATACCTGCAGTAGAAGTACTCGTGATCATGGAGTATACCTGCAGTAGTACTGGTGATCATGGAGTATACCTGCAGTAGTGCTGGTGATCATGGAGTATACCTGCAGTAGAAGTACTCGTGATCATGGAGTATACCTGCAGTAGTACTGGTGATCATGGACGTATATCTGCAGTAGAAGTACTGGTGATCATGGAGTATACCTGCAGTAGTACTGGTGATCATGGAGTATACCTGCAGTAGAAGTACTGGTGATCATGGAGCATACCTGCAGTAGAAGTACTGGTGATCATGGAGTATACCTGCAGTAGAAGTACTGGTGATCATGGAGTATACCTGCAGTAGAAGTACTGGTGATCATGGAGTATACCTGCAGTAGTACTCGTCTCTGTCCTGCATTGGCTCCTTCTCAGCAGCAGTAACAGGATGGGAGCTCGGGGAGATGATCCTGCAGCGATGCTTCTTCAGAGCCTCAGCGTCTACGGTCACATGGAAATTAACGATGGGGGATAAAAGGAAACTTAATCCTGTGAAATTATGGTGCTTGTGCCTGAGATCTGATTTATTTTTAGAGTTTATTTTGAAGAATTGAGTGGGACTCTGCTGCCACAAGGCCAGGCTTTGAAAGTGTCCCTCCATTTAACTCTTTGATCTTTCAGACTTATGTCTGTGTCTGTGTGTGTGTGTGTGTTCCTGTACTTGCTACACTGTGAGGACCATTTGGATATTTTAACCAACAAAGTGAGGACATTTTTGCTGGTCGTCACGAACAAAGCCTCAGAAAAACCCAGTTTTGAGGGTGAAGATTTGGTTTTAGAGTTTAGGTTATAAATAGGTTTAGGTCGGATGAGGACAAGGGTTACAGCAGGTTTAGGCAATCAGTTGTGGTGATTAGGGTTAGGGGCTAGGGAATGCATTATGTCAATGAAAGTCCTCACAAAGAAAGTGTGTGTTCACATTAACAGCGTGTGATCCTCCCCATTTGTCTGATTAGCGGTGTGTAAGACTGTGATCCTCCCCCTCTCGTCCTCTTCCTGCCCGGCTGCGTTCATGTTCTGCATGAGGCAGGATTGATGCGGGAGGTTAGAAGAACCGGTAAAACGTAGCTGGTGTTTGATCTGATCTGGTTGTGAACCAGGTCTGCAGCAGATTAGCTGCACCGCTCAGATCTCCATGATAACTTAGATGGACCTGGATCACCAGGACGTTCCAGCCTTCATCTGCTCTCTAGGTCTGAGACATAACTGTGGATAAACTGAAGGAAGAAATGGTTCTTCTCCGTTTTTTCACATTTCTTCCATTTTTACTTCCATTTTAAAGCTGTTTGTTGAAATCAAGCAGACGACACGGACGTGATGTCGTACTGAGCTGAAACTGGCTCAGATGAGAATAAAACTGCAGCAGCACATTTTCATCTCCAGGCCGACATGAATCCTTTCCCTTCGCTCATCCCTCCCACAGCTGAGCTCTTCCTCGTCACATCTCTCATTAATGTGTGTGTTTTTAGCCCGTAGCCGTTAGCAGCCACCCCGTCTCCCTGCATCTCTAATCTCCGTTCACAAGACCAGTCACGCTCCCCAGAATCTGCAGAGGAAGAGCAGAGCACCACGGTGGCAGCCCGGCGCTCGCTGACCCAGAAACCCCATCCATCACCGCCTTCATCTGACGGCCACGGATGGCTTCGTGGCTTATTAAAAAACACCCTTTGTCTGTCAGTGAGTACCAGTTTATCTCATCAGCGTGAAGACGGAGAAGGAAATCCCTCCAGAATGAGGTTCTTCCCAGGAAGATCAAAGCCACCGTGCTGGGGTGTGGAGCTGCAATTAAACTTCCCAACAACCAATTTTCTTAATCAGCTTCAAACCAAAGTAGGAAACGTCCTGTTTGAAAGCCCCGGTTGTTAGCTGCAGTTATAACTCTTATTTCTAATCATACTTTAACGTACTGACCGTTTGTGTCTGGATTCTTTTATTTCACTGATATCTTCAAACTTCCAGATGTGTTTCTGTAATAGCTGATGTCAGAGCACCAGCTTTCCAGTGGTCAGCCTTCAGATTCAAAGCTGCTTCTGCTCCTTTTCCCTGATCTCGCCATGGTTGGGGCGTTCGCCACCATCGTGGCAGGTGTTCCCGCTGGGATCAGTTTGCTTTTGGCAAATAAAATTGAGAGTTTTATCATGTTGGTCTAAAGCGATGCAAAGAGATTAATCTGTTGAATTAATGCATTATTTTCTACCTGTGTGAATGACAAAGTTATCTCTCAAACCATATAAATAACTGAAATGCAGAGCCCTAATTTCCCCTCGGAGATCATAACAGTTTATAAAAAAAATAAAAACGATATAATCCTCCATATTTATGAAGTTTCCAACGTTCTCAAACCTACATTTAGAACTTTTATCATCGGCTGTTGTTGAAGGTCGGCTCGCAGATCTTGGAAAAACAGTTCGAAGAAGCTACAATGCACATCATGTGACATGTCTGAAGCCCAGGAACATGCTGTTCCCCGGGTTCACGAGCGAACGGACCCAGTGGAAGTTACCTTTCGGGTCGTTGCTCAAAGGTTTTGGGAATATGTGGTAGATGGTCGTCCACAACACCAAGACTACAGCTGATATCCCAGATAGCAGCGCTCGTCTCTACTTATCAGGAATCAGAGTTTTTCCACCATTATTTATAGACCAGTTTCAGGGCCAGAACCATGGGCGCCACCATGTCCACTAGTTCCTGCCAAGGACCTGTGGTTACCATGGTTACAGGGTATTTTACACTGAGGACAAACACAGGTTAACAACACACATATAAAGAGCTCCCAAACTCGATGATTGAAAAGTGGATCTTGTGAAACCCAGAAAGGTTTCTGGGACAGTATGTCGGTCTGCGGCTGCAGCAGCTGTTATATGTTGCTCACTTACAGTATATCTGTCTACGTATCGGGCCGACATCGCGCACCATCAGGCTCCATGGTCATGCGCAGGCTGTCTGTTTTCGGTGCACATTTCTAAGGCCACAGAACAGCTCGGCGCGTTTCCTGCTGAGTCCGTGACATCATCTTTTAGATGAAGTCCAGTATCTGTTCTTCATGTCAAACACTGCATCTGCTGACAAAGCTGCCATTGATTAGTGGAAGGAGCTTCTGTTGGACCTTCTAATGACCTGGTGGACCGATGATGTGCTCGCTTCACCTGTCATGGGTGAACTGGACTTCGTTGTGATCTGAACCCCACATTTGTAGCAGAGCCTCGTCATGCTGACGCCTCCTGTGCTGCTTCCCTGGCGGTTGGTGAACAGTTTCCTCTGCTGATGCCTTCTTCTGGTTTATGTGGCATGACTCATACCAATGATTCAGTCTCCTACAAATAATGGCTACTGGAGAGTTTCCTTGTTTTATTTGAGCAGTGAGATGATATGTAGGATAGCACCGTGCGTATTCCTGCAGCCGTTTACATAACGGCCCCCCCGTGAGTCCACAGTACCCGGTCCTGTGTGTGATGGACCGTCTAGAGGAACAGAGAACACAGTCAGGTCTGTTAGCTGAGTCTGCATCTCCTCCTGCCGAGCAGCACACCGGCCCACAATGCACCACACCACACCACACACACACACACACACAGTCCTTGTGCAGGAGAGTGTGTTGAGCTTGTGTCGTATGCGTATACTTGAGAGGACTTTGTTTGTGGGAAAGTATGAGTGAGCCTGCTGTTGTGTGTTGGGGGTTTGTGATTATGCCTGATTTAATTGTCCTGAAGAGCTAAAGGAGGCTGGTGTGTGTGTGTGTGCGTGTGTGTGCGTGTGTGTGTGTGTGTGCGTGGGTGTGCGTGTGTGTGTGTGGGTGCGTGCATGCGTGTGTGCACGCCTCCAAGGATCAAGTCCCCAGCTGGAAAATGGAGTTGGAAGCTCAGATTATTATCATCATTTATTTACATGGGAGCTCATTGCAGAACTAATGTGATTCAACCCCCCGTTTGCAGATTATCTCTCCTCTCCATCATCCTTCCTCCTCCTTATCTTATTGATTGGATTATTGTTTGAATAGGGAATTTATTCGCTTCGGATCCTCCGTGCAGAGATGGAAACGGGAACTGATTTGAAAACAAACACAACAAACAGCTGCAGATTAGAGACGAAGCTCGTGGAAAGATCTCACCTCCACGTTAACAATCAAAAAATGTTGGAAAGACAAACGTGTTTGTGATGCGGTGAAACGGCGTCCTGCAGCGTGATTATAATATCTGTGAAATGAGTGGAGTTTCCGGCAAATGAAAACATCTCAGACAGGAAATGGGATTGTGGGGCGCGTGGACGTTGTAGTAAGTGTGCTTTTTAAACACCGCTGAGAGTCTGTGTGAGTAGGAAATGAAAGCATCGTGATCGGAGGAGGGATCAGATTCACTCCGAGTCCTACTCTGCTCACTTAGGTTGCTGATTTCAAAGATGATTAAAAGGCCAGAGGCCTGTCTTTCAGGCAGAATCTGAGACTTATTGAGGTTTAGTATCACCATGGCAACGCATGCTGGGGTCAAAATAACCAACAGTGCATCCATATTCATACCCAGAGGAAAAATTTACTGCTCAGAGCTTGCTCTTTTATGACTCATGAGACATATTTGAGTTTCTCATCTCTGCCTCATTTTAGTTTTTTCTTTTCTCTTTTTGATAGGTGATTTAGTTTTTGTTGGGGATTTTTTGTTTTTTTTTTTTTTTTTTTTCTTTTTTTTTTTGTCTCAATCTTTCTTTTCATGTGTTTCTCCTAAAATTCCCAAGGAGAAATAAGGTGAAACAAATATTTAGTCATACTTGAGACTTAGGGGAGATACAAACAACTTTATTTAACAAATTCTGGCAATACATTCCAAGAAAAACATTGATAAACTATTTATCCAGACTGAAAATACATATGCAAGTATGACAACATTCAAAATGATACACATAATAAAACATTGAAATAAATGAACGGGAGGAAAACCAACCAAAAAAAAAAAGTCAATTTAAATAGTTTGTGTGGTTTGGATACACCTCTAGGTTTTTTTTTTTTTTTTTTTGGGGGGGGGGGGGGATATACAATTCACGGTCTCATTTTTGAAAACCAAAAACACTGGGTTTGCTGTCCTCAATGTCTTCTTTATATCTTGACAGTCAGATAAACGCCTTTTCGACATCAAGACTGAAGACACACTGCTTTTTGTCCACAGGTTTATTGAAACTGTAAGAACTAAAAGAATGTACAAACCATAATTAACTTTATGCTTAGGAAAAGGTCCAGGTAAACACGTACAATGCAAACAATCAACTAAAGCATCTCCTTTTTTAGATATAACAGCAAGCTCTGCACATTAGTTTTCACTTTAAGTGTAATTTTTTGATGAATATTTCCACATCATGAACTGTTGGTCTGCTTATTTATCTTAAACACACTTGGATGAATTGAGAACTGTTTAAAAAACAGTATATGAGGTTTCAAGTCATAATTTAGCTGAGTTGCCTCATAATCAAACAGAACTTTCACAAAAAACATATTAAACTAAAACAAACATCTAAAACTGTAGATGCTGTTTTAAATGAGCAATACATACGTACGATGCTATCAAAAGGCCTGAGATGTTTGCAGATGATGTTGGATCTGTTATACATGACAGAAACTTTTCCTTGTGCTCTGCAGTTACTTCCTGATCAACACAACTTCCTGTAACTGAGAACTGCAGCTCTTAAAGGGACCATGCTAAAATACCAAAGCAACACTCCTGAACAGGACATGATGAGACCAGATTTAGTTCATAGAGAGAGCTCTCTGATTTCTCCGCTTGAGATCACATGGAGACACAAAAGTGACATGAGAGCTTGTTGAGAGCTTTTCTGAAACTTGAATGGAGACTAAATCGAGCTTTAGTACATGTTATTGCTCCAGACTGAGACACAGCAGAAATAAACCTTGGTCTCATTTTGGTGTCACACATATCTCATAGTTGTCTGGGAGAAGTAAATGAAACATTTTGGAGATCTCATTCAGACTTTTCTTTCCTCTGGGTACCAACATCTATCTTTTGAAATGTTTTTAAAATGATTTAAAAATCATAAGACACCTATCGGGGTTTACGTAAGAAAACTTGGATATTTCATATTTGTCCTTTATTAGCTGCACAAAAGTCTAATGTTGTTTATGTAATAGGCAAAAAAGCGGCAATTTTTGGTCCCATTGAAATTAATGGGGTTTTTCTGCAATGACCCAAAAACCTGGCCTAGTCTGGCGCCTTCATAGCTCAGTTGTACTGTCACGTAGAAACATCATTCAAAGTTTAAAGGGCTGATGTCATGACCTTGAATTCATATAATTTTGCAATAAAATAAGACAAACAACCTAGTTGTGTGCAGTTTGAAGTCAGTCAGACTTATTGTCATGTAAATATCCAACATTTAAGAGGATCAGCTACAGCAGCTAGCGATTAGCTTTTCCATGACATGACGTCAGTGATAGAACCCTCTGTGATCGGCTCTTTGTTCCACGTGGATGATAAAAGCAGTGGAAAACATGAAAGATGCTTCAGAACAACTAAACTGCAGCTGGTTCGTGTGGTGGGATCATCAGCTAGTTCAGAGGAGTGTGATGATGCGGAGCTCCAGCCTGCGAGACCCACACCAAGCAGACTGAGACCTGTAAGGAGTGACCCAGTCCAGCACCAAGCCCACCCACAACTCTTAAAGGAACATTCCACACACAGAATGATGTAACTTTATCTTCCACTTCCCCTCATGGTGAGAAAGACTCTGCAGCACGTTTTTAATATCTCAAATGCAGCCGGCGATCAGGAAGGCTTCTCGTTTCCCCCCCAAACTTTCATGTAATGGAGTTCAGTGGCGACTGAATCAAAAAGGTCCATAAAAGTCCACAAAAACTTGTCAATATTCCTCCATACTGCTCGTCCAATGTAATCCAAGTGTCCTAAGTGGGTAGCGTCCAGAATTTACTGGAAACATCATTTAGTAGATTTTTAGAACCTAAACAGTAGAACATCAGTACTACATCGCATCTCCTGCAAGCATGATGAGCGCGTTCATGAAACTATGGAAACTACGGCAGACGAGATCACGCGTTCTCTCTTTTCTTTCTTTCTTTGTCTTAAATCAATATCAACCCCTCTTGGACCCTCTTGTGTTTGTCCCGGTTTGTCTGCAGCTCTGTCGCTCTTAGCACAATGTAAACAGCTAATTTCTTCTTCTACGCTTGTATTATCAGCAGAGTAGGCTCTGAACGCCGAGGCTTCCGTAGTTTCGCATAAGCGCTTCGGCGCGCTTGCAGGAAAAAGGATGTTCTACTGTTTAGTCTCTAAAAATCTACTAAATGATGGTTTCCAGTAAATTCTGGACGTTACCCACTCAGGACACGTAGACTACATTGGACGAGCAGTATGGAGGAATATTGACAAGTTTTTGTGGACTTTTATGGACCTTTTGGCTCGGGCCCCGGTGAACTCCATTATATGAAAGTTGGGGGGAAACGAGAAGCTTCCTGATCGCCGGCTGCATTTGAGATATTAAAAAAGTGCTGCAGAGTCTTGATCACCATGAGGGGAAGTGGAAGATAAAGTTACATCATTCTGTGGGTGGAATGGTCCTTTAAGGAGCTGCTTAGACCTGCACCGAGCGGACCAGGACCAGCACCGGTATGACTGAGTCAGGAGTGATGATGGACAGGTAGCCGCGGCTAACGGCTAGCCAAGGGCAAATAATTAACCTTTACAAACGAGAAGATAACAAATGACATGGTCCCAGTGGAGTTTAAAATGTTCCTGTTTGTTAGGATGAGGATGGAGGGAAGGAGGCATCTTAGGAAGCTGCTGGAGGAGATCTGTGATGACTGAGGAGCAGCTGTCGCTCTACATCACTGCTCTGACTAGCAAAGGCTGGTGGAGGAGGAATATTCCAGCAGACGAGACCGCACTTCCATGTGCTACACTGCAAAAACTCAAATCTTAGCAAGCAGATTTTCCTCATTTGTAGACAAAATATCTCATCACACCTAAAATAAGACACAATTAGTTAAAAAGAAACATTTCAGTAAGATATAAGATTTTCTTTTAAGGTCATGCATCTTATTTCAAGAAATCTTATCAAGAAAATTTTGCTTGTTCCATTGGCAGATTTTTTTTGCATGTTTTTGTTCTTATATGTTTAGTCTAACACATTCTAACATAGTCTGTCATAGTTGCTGACAGAATTACCGGTCAGTAAAGGCGACACCAGTTTCATGTGCGGCGCTGAATCCGGAGCTAAACACGGACGTTTTAGTCAACAGTTTACTTCAGTCCGACCGTCGGAAGTCAGAAGCGTCTGGTTGCAGCGTCTCTATTTCTGACGGAGCTTTCAGAAAGCGTCAGACTCTCAGCAGATAGAAAATCAGACACAGGTGCAGGTAAATTTCAAAATAAAAGCCCCCTGCTGATTTGCGATCCTGAACTATGTACAGTAAACATCATGTCATCAGTGACACCAGGTCAGTCAGGAGGTCTGTCAGTGTTTTTCATCATGGACCATCGTTGTTATAGACCTGCAGTTCTGTCATCCGTTCCTTTTCCCATTATTATCTATTTATTTATCATTAGTTTGTTTTATTTTATTTTTGTACAGTTGAGTTGAATGATTTTCACAGGAAAAATGCTTTATTACATAAATAAGTAATTAGAGAGGCAAATTTGTCTTGTCCTTTTTCTCTTTTACTGATCTGATCCGTGACTCAAACCATAAACTGATCTAAGCTGTGAGTTCATTGATCCGATGCACCACCACAACATGCCAGGAACACACAGCTGATAAAACTGCACCAACAACTAAAACACGACTCTTTGAAGCCATCTGGAACGTACATGTGCCATGACCCGTGAACATTGCAGTTTCTGCATTTACTGTTCAGGTTTTTATCAGTAATTCAGTGAAAATGGGAGAAAATGTAAATATTTGCTTTGCAAGTCGATTTTAGTGTGCGCTCCTAAAAAGTGAAGTTAGTGGCCGCGGGTGAAAACGGTTAGTCTGGAGGCCTGGGTTCAGTGAGGCAAATGGAGGAGCAGGATCTAAGAGTGCGAACAGGGGGGCGAGGTTAGCAAAGAGGCTAAAGAAAATCTGTCTAACCGAACCAAACCTGGTTGCAGTTATGTGTGTAACACTGGAATCACGCACCCCCCCCCCAGATACTGTAATATTTGGGAGATGCACTCAGTGATTCACCCACAGTTCTTATCTGTTTATGACGGATGTCAGCGATTCAGTGCTGATTTTCATGTCTTTATACAACACATGCATCTGTGCATCTCTGCATACTGTTCTTTCCATACATGTCAGACAGCCCCTCCCTCTCCTGCTGTCATTGTGACCCTGTACCTGCTCTGGTGTGAAAACGTGAGCGTACGTGTTTTTCAGCCTTGAATAATTAATTATGGATTTACCATCTATTCTAAATATCACCTTCTTATCACCGCTTATTGTTTTTAGGCTTTCTGATTAAAAAAGAAAACTAGCTTTGAACATAACTGCAGTGTTTTCCTCATGGGGATCCTCCATGCTGGGCCGGGTTCTGGACCTGGGCTGCTCCTGTGGCGGGGCCCTTTCGGGTCATGGGTGGGGTGGCTCCTGGACTGAACGGATCCCCATGATCGTGTTCCTCATCGTGGCAGGCTACATGAGCCTGTCACTTGTATTTCTACATTTGAATTCAGTTAAAGGGACAGTTTTTATAGAGCGGTTATGCAGAACAGGGGTTGGTGGTTTGGTGGGGGCACGTGTGCTGTGTGTGTGCAGGTTTGTGCTGCTTTGTGTGTGTGTGGGTGAGTATGAATGGGTGTGTGTCATATTTCTTATTTCAAATATTGTCGTTTTTATTATGTAAAGCAGTTTGTGTGACTTCCTGTATAATAAATACCTCCTTTCAAAGAACCCAAGGTCGCTTTACAAAGGAAATAAATAAACAAACAAATAAACAAAAACACCACAAGGACAAAACAACAGGGAAAGGAAGCAGTTAATCAGGAAAGGCCAGGGAGAAAAGGTGCTTTTGAGTTGTGTCTTGAGGCTGCCGAGAGAAGGGGAGTTACAGATTTCAGCCGGGAGAGAGTTCCAGAGGGTGGGGGCAGCCACGCTGAGGGCTCTGTCACCAAAGGCCTTCAGCCTGGTCCGGGGAATGACAAGGAGACCCGTGTCAGAAGAGCGCTGGTTCCGGGAGGGAGTGTGTTGGTGAAGGAGGTCAGACAGGTACCGGGGGGGGGGGGACTCGTAGGTGAGTAGGAGTTTACACTGAATACGGACCCTGACAGGGAGCCAGTTTACTGTGATTGAATTCAGATTTGATTTGAGCTTTGGGTTTTTGGACGTTTTGGACGCTTTGGACGGGATTCTTTGGACGTTTTGGACGTTTTGGACGCTTTGGACGGGATTCTTTGGACGTTTTGGACGCTTTGGACGTTTTGGACGCTTTGGACGTTTTCGCGCACTCTGCGATGCGACTCGGACTGAACTGGAGTCAGTCAGATAATCTTTTCCAGATCACAGCGATCGTGTTTACGTCCACGCTGTTTGATGCACATTTGCAAAATTGAGAAAAACAACACACTTTAGAAAGCTTTACATTCCCCTCGGCTACGTTTGGTTCCCCAGCCTGGGGGGTACCTGAGCCTCCAAGAGAGTCTCCTAACAGCACAGGGGGTCCGCAGGGCTTTGGCTCCACAGAACCTGTATGACTGTTAGCATGAAGGTGATAGGTCACACCTCATTTCCGTCCATACATGTAATGTGGGGTCACTGGTGGGGCTGCAGTACTCAGGTACTTCATGCCCCCCCACATTTTTATTCTGTTGATGGAACAAGAAACTGCAACCTTTCAAGAGTTAATATGAAATGAGCTTTGTATTTATGTGGAGGCAGAGTCACATGATTTTTAAAAAAATCCATTCTACTTCATTGATCTCAGTTGAAAAATTGTGGCTCCAGATTTGACCCATGTCTGGACTGACCACAGCGCAGCGGGCCCCCCGAGGGACAACTTCCAGTGGCCAACTATAATACACACATTTACAAAAGAAATAAACATGTTTACAGCAAAAATAAACATGTTTACAGCAGAAATAAATATGTTCACAGCAGCAATAAACACGTTTACAGCAGCAATAAACACGTTTACAGCAGGAATAAAAACATGTTTGCAGCAGAAATAAACATGTTTACAGCAGCAATAAACATGTTTACAGCAGCAATAAACACGTTTACAGCAGGAATAAACACGTTTACAGCAGGAATAAACATGTTTGCAGCAGAAATAAACACGTTTACAGCAGAAATAAACATGTTTGCAGCAGAAATAAACACGTTTACAGCAGAAATAAGCATGTTTACAGCAGAAATAAACATGTTTACAGCAGCAATAAACACGTTTACAGCAGAAATAAACATGTTTACAGCAGAAATAAACATGTTTGCAGCAGAAATAAACATGTTTACAGCAGAAATAAACATGTTTACAGCAGAAATAAACACGTTTACAGCAGAAATAAACACGTTTACAGCAAAAACAAACATGTTTACAGCAGCAATAAACATGTTTACAGCAGGAATAAACATGTTTACAGCAGAAATAAACATGTTTACAGTCTGGTTTAAACATCATTTTTAGGTTTAATCGGTCAAGTTTATCTTCATGTTAACCTGTGAGGGGGGTGATTTTTTTCACCCATCCATTTAGATGTTATTTAATCTTGAAATTACACATAATTAGGGGTGTGTCCTTTGATTGACATGCGGCAGACCGAATGTTGGCCTGGCCGGTGGCTAACAGTTAGCTCCTTGTTAGCTCTCAGTAAGGTCTCAGTCTGTAGCAGAGCAGCACAACAGCAGTTTTTAGTCAGATAATAGCAAGTCTAAGCGTTTCTCACCTTTATCCCGCCACCTAGGGGGCTAATCTTTGTTAGCTCCTGTTAGTTTCGAGTTAGCTTGGTTAGCGTTTAGCCCAGAGTACGCGAGTTGTCAGTAATTCGGACCGCAGCATGGAGCGACCTTGCCTGTGTTCATTTTAGTATTTTCTGGAAGTGAAGACACACGTGACACGGCAAGATGGTGACAGTGGGACACGCCCACCTGGCTTCACTTTTAGCTCTTCAGAAACCAACGGGTGACGTAGTGGAAGGTTTGTCCCGCTCTAATAACGGTCTGTGGGGCCGCCGCATCTTGGCGCCTGGGTAGCGGGTGGGGGTGGTGCTATCATGCTGGCGTTTACAAGCATCTGTTTGACCATGAATGAAATGATACTTTGACTTGATGAGTGTTGGCTTAGATGTCAGTCTCATGGTTTGACCCACATTCCTGTCATCACTGGAGCGGATTCCCTTCCTTCATTTATCTCCATAACAATCCTCCAGGATCCATAACCTTCTCATGGCCTTGCTGCTGCAACCTTTGACCTCCACCTGATCCAGCATCAACTGCTTTAATTTGGCTGCAGTGAAGTGAAAACGCTCCTCATGAAGCTGACCGCCTCTTTAACGGTGACGGGGTTAGAAACTGCGAATGTGTCTGCTGCTGCTCTCTGAAAGCTGGTCGTAGCGCCATGCTTTCCATTCCCTCCTTTGTCTGTATTCGTGTCCTCTCGCTGGGATTATGAGGTCCGTCTCGGATGCAGTGCAACTGTCGGCTCCCACGCGGTGAAGAACCTCATTGATCCCGTTAATATCCATGTGCTTCTGGTTTGCCGTGATCATGACAGCCAGTTCAGCTGGCGTTTTCGGCATGACTTGCATTATTGGGGCTAACAGCCGCCATGGTTTTCTTGTTCATCCACTGTGATGCTGTCTCCATCACCTTCCTTCCTCCGTCTGTGCTTCCTCACATCCTCCTTTTCTATCTCGTTGTACCTTCCTCTTGTTATTAAGCCTTAGTCTCTTCCTCTCATCCTTCTCGTCCCTGCTTCTTTTGTCCCCCCCCTACTTGTTGCCTAGCTCCGTTCTTCTCCCTCCCCCTCTCCGGTGTCCAGGTCAGGGCCACGGGTGTGGGTCCCCTCTATCACATGTACAAGGCCCTGAATAGCCGACTCGGTGGGGAGCTGACTGGGATGTTATAATGAGGGTTGAGAAGGAAGGGGGCGTGTAAGGGGGTGAAGATGCCCCCCCTTCTCTCTTCCCTGGTTAAAGCAGATTAATTAAAAGCTCACATGCACTCGCTGTTTTATCAGTGAGAGTTGAGCACTTACTGTAAGCCTCCAGGGGGCTCAGTGCGAGGCTGGGTGGGCAGGGAGGGGGGGCGGGGGGGCCTCTGGGAGGGGATGCTAATTCCAGCCGTGGGGCTGGTGGGATGGCAGTGCAGGAATTCCTGCCGCGGGGGTGTTTGTTGCTGATTATCTCTCAGACAGATTTGTCACTCAGTCTGAGCTCATCTCCCAGTCACACCAGCCCCCCCCACCTCCTCCCCAGCAGTTCTCCTGCTGGATGAACTGCCCCCCAACCCCCCCCCAGACCAGCAGTTCTCCTGCTGGACAAGTCTAGTTTTAGTCGATGAAAACCGAAGACATTTTAGTTTCGTTTCACTCAGTGATTTTATCTCTTTTTATTAATGTAATTCTGTTTGTCCCAGTTAGTATGATTACCTAGTATAGTGTAGATTGAACCAAATTCTTCTTTTAGTCAAACCCATTTTACAAATCAAATTATATCTTCCTATGATAAACTTATACAAGTTTCCTGACTGAATTAGCCCCCAGTTAGAGCTAATTAACATTTTTATCAGGGCTGTCAAAAGATTAATCCTGTTTAAATTTATTCTTTAGTACTGCTATATGCAGAAAATACGGCACATTAACGTTTGGTTCACAACTTAAAGGGACTTGAGGCAAGATTAAGAAACGAAACTCGCGACTGGCGCTTCAGGTACCTGCAGCCACGAGCCAAGCCGTCACGGAGCACAAACTGAAGCTATAATGTCGTTTATACGCTTTTTCTTCATAGTGCCACGTTTTCGTGTCTTTCAGTTGATCTGGATCGTTTGCTGACGGCAGAAGAATCCATAACTATCGCTTACAGTGTTTGAATTTACCGCGACCGTCTTCTTCCTGCATCAAAACTGTGGATGTAGCGTCATTTGACGTCACGTCTGCAGGGCAGCGCGGGAAATTCAGACACCGAATTGCAGCTTTATGCAGCACACAGCCTGTTCAAGGCAACGGAGAGAAACGTGGTGGAAACGTTCTTTTTGGTATTTAGCGCTTCATCACGCATTAGTGTTAAAAAAAACGGACATGCATGTTTGTTTGTTTTTTAAATTCCTGCCTCTAGGCCAAAGTCTAGAGGCAGTAGTCCAGGATTCAGACCTGAATTTCAGCTTCACATTAAGACAGGTGTGAAGTCAGCCTGTGAGGATCAGCGGCATTCTGGACTAAACTGCCGTCTGAAGGACTTTCTGGGGACACGTAAGGACAGAGTTTCAGTAGTTTAGTCTACTAAAGATAAATGCAGAACTCCTGGTGAGAAGCCTTTAATCCTAAATATGTTCTAGAAGTGATCAAAATAATGTGATTAATCACAGTTAATTTTTTTGACAGCCCTAGTTTTTATGTGTATGTTGTGGATACACAAAAATGCGTACACTCTCTCACACACATCCTCACATCCCCACACCCAAGCTGGACACATGCTACACAAACACGTGCAAACACACGTGCAGGCACACACACACACATTTGTTTTTCTATCCCCGTGGGGTACATCCATTGACATAATGCATTCCCTAGCCCCTTACCCTAAACCTAACGCCAATAACTGATTGCCTAAACCTAACCCTTGTCCTAATCCTAACCAAAACCTAGTTGTAACTTAATCTCTAAAACCTAATCTTGACCCTCAAAATAGGGTTTGTACCTGTTGGGACCGGGAAAATGTCCCCACAAGGGCAAGACGTCCCCACGGTGATGGTAAAATCTGGAACATGGTCCCTACAATGTTGCAAAAACGCGCCCACACACACACACACGCGCACACACAGCTGAGGCTGGACTGTGTAAAATAAAAAGTCACGTTAATGTCTTAATGTTAACTTACATCGATTTCATCATGGAAGATGACTTGTAATTAAAGTTTGTCCAGATATCACTTCTTCGTTTTCTCCAGGGCTCTAAATGAACTATTTTACTCACGAGCCAAAGTGGCTGGTTGATTTGTAAAGTTATCGCCCAAATGGAATATGTTCTAGTCACTTTTAATTTCGGAAAGATAATTCATGTTACTGATTAATCTAAAATAGTTACATGCACATTTGTTTAGACAGTGATGTTTTTAGTCATCATAGCACTAAACAACAAAACCATTTGTATGTCCTCTCGCCATTGTCCCCATGAGGCCTATATTTAACACTGTTCTTTAATTCTCTTCTCTCTGGCCATCATTGGTGCGATGCCGAGAACTGCATGCCCACTTTAAATCACCGAGTGTCCAAGTCACTTCCCGGAAAAAACCCCTTCTTAATCAGGTTTTGGACGGTCAGATATGACTAAAAAGAGCCTACTAAAAGCCGTGCTGCTGATTTTAAGGTTGACATTTGCATCCCCATGTTTTAATGGCCAATATGAGTTACAAACAAAACTCACACCAAAAAGTCAGAATAGCCGACATAAATGTAGGAAATGCCATTTCAACCCCGGCTGTTTGTCCACCAGCACAAAAGGTGGAGGCATTATTTGGCAAAGCAGGTTTCCACCTCGCTGGGATCTGCGTCCCTGCTTTAACCAGCCGTCACCTGCAGTTCTCAACATCACACCGGCTATTTACAATGGTGACAAAGCCTCAGATTGCTGCAGATTACCAATGTGGTTTCTCTATATGGAGCCCCCGGTTTTCCTGGGGGACAGCCCTATTTCTCGGTTCATTGGTTTCTCTTTGAGTAAGTCTAGAACAGGACATTATGTCATAGATGCAAGCCGTGAAAACGTTCTTTCAAATAAAAGCACCGCTCTCGCTGGGGGCCACTTTGGTCTCTGACCTGCACCAGTATCTTCATCTTCATCTTCATCTCTGAGCTGCACCAGCATGGTCATCTTCATCTCTGAGCTGCACCAGTATCTTCATCTTCATCTTCATCTCTGACCTGAACCAGTATCTTCATCTTCATCTTCATCTCTGACCTGAACCAGTATCTTCATCTTCATCTTCATCTCTGAGCTGTACCAGCATGGTCATCTTCATCTCTGAGCTGTACCAGTATCTTCATCGTCATCTTCATCTCTGAGCTGTACCAGCATGGTCATCTTCATCTCTGTGCCCCGGTCTCTTCTCTCTGAGCTGCACCAGCATCGTCATCTTCATCTTCATCTTCATCTCTGACCTGAACCAGTTTCTTCATCTTCATCTATATCTTCATCTCTGAGCTGTACCAGTATCTTCATCGTCATCTTCATCTCTGAGCTGTACCGCATGGTCATCTTCTCTCTGAGCTGCCCGCGTCATCTTCATCTCTAGCTGTACCAGCATCATCTTCATCTCTGGCTGCACCGCATGGTCATCTTCATCTCTGCTGCCCGTATCTTCATCTTCATCTTCATCTCTGGCGCCAGCATGGTCATCTTCATCTCTGAGCTGCACCAGTATCTTCATCTCTGAGCTCTCATCTTCATCTTCATCTCTGAGCTGCACCAGTATCTTCATCTTCATCTTCATCTCTGAGCTGCACCAGCATGGTCATCTTCATCTCTGAGCTGCACCAGCATGGTCATCTCCATCTTCATCTCAGAGAACCTACCACCTGTATGGATGTGAATCTGAAGTGTGCAGGCTAGCTGCTTGGTGTGGTTCTTGCTTGCCACAGATGTGTAGTATAACCGACTTTTCAAGTGACAGTTTGTCTTTCTTTCTGTCTGTCTGGTGCGCACATGGCTAACTTGCATATCCACACAATTGCACGTTAACCTCCTGTAGGCAGCTTGATCCCTTGATTTGGTAAAGCCAGCTCATAGCTGACGGCAGATAACCATTTCTGTATATTAGTGAAGTATTGCTACTGAGTCATCGTACAGCATCACATCTACCTGCCTTCATGCATGAAGCTAGTTGAGCAAAGGAGAGGAAATATGTGATGGCGGCTGAGCAACAAAAAAAAGAAAAGGAAAGGACT
>JALJCO010014344.1:120000-312500 GCA_023101725.1 Atherinomorus stipes | reverse complement strand
CCACGCCGGGTTAAAGCCGCTAGCATCCATGCCAGGCCGGGTTAAAGCCGCTAGCATCCATGCCACGCCGGGTTAAGGACTCATTCATGCAAAAGGACCAAACCAAGTACTAAGTACACATGCAAGATTCTACTGCAGGAGGACAGATATTTTTGCATTTAAAGTCCTTTTATAATTGATTTCATGCAATATTCTAATTTTTTGAGTTTTAGAATTTGAGGTTTTCTTAAGCTGGAAATCATAACCAGCAACATCCACACAAACAAAAGCTTGAAATATATTGATTTACATATTATTTATCTATATAATATGTAAATTACACCTTTTATGCTGAATTATAGAAATACGTGAACTTTTTTAGGATATTCAAATTTTTTGAGTAGTACCTCAGTGTGTGTGCGTGGGCGCATTTTTGCAACATTGTAGGGACCATGTTCCGGACTTCTACCATCACTGTGGGGACGTTTTGCCCTCGTGGGGAAATGTTCCTGGTCCCCACGGGTCCAAACCCCTATTTTGAGGGTCAAGATTAGGTTTTAGAGATTAAGTTACAAATAGGTTTTGGTTAGGATTAGGCAATCAGTTATGGGCATTAGGTTTAGGGTAAGGGGCTAGGGAATGCATTATGTCAATAGATGTACCCCACGGGGATAGAAAACCATATGTGTGTGTACATATATATGTATATATATATATATATAACTGTATATGTATGTATACACACTGAGACATGAATGTCTTAAGTATTTTTTCTTCAAGACCCAGAAATACAGACAAATCATTAGTTACAAGTCAAAAAGGCTGAAATACCAGTCAAACACCAGTGATTCCATAACTCTGATTCCAGTTTGAATCAAGTGAATAAAGTTTGACTTCATTTATTTGACTTTAAATTGTTTTGGTCCTAAATAAATAAATGTTTCCCAAATATTTTTTTCCCAGTTTGTCTTGGTTTTTCAAAAGGCAGAGCCATGCAAGTGCTTATTGTGAATTTTTTTTTTCATTTTTACGTGTCTTACATGTAATTAAACTGAGATGTGAGGAGCCTTCATTCATTCTGACAGCAGCCGTCTGAAATGTGGCCTGACCCAAGATGGCCGCCCGATAGGCACGTCAGCCTAGCAGCATCCAATATGGCGTCTAAGTATTAATGTCTGTGATGGGGCCTAGTGGGAGGAAGACTGTGATTGGTCAGCTGGGTTTTAGTACTATGGATGGAAGTCGCTTCCTGAAGTTCTGCACTGACAGAATCCACGTCTCGTCACTTTTACCCCCAGGACTAAAAACCGTCTCTAATCCGTGTAACTGTGATTCTCCAGCTGGAAAACCTCCCAAACCTTCTCCTCCTCTCCCTTTATTTAACTGCCCCCCCATTCTTTTCATTACTCTCTTCTGTCCTCTCTTTCCTGCCTCTCCTTTTTCTCTGTTTTCCTCCATTTCCTGGCATTGCTCCACATTCCTTCCCATCCCTTCATCCCTCTCCTCCTCTCTCAGCCTTTGTCCATCCTGGATCATGTGCTGCTGGCAGCTCTGAATGGAGGAGCTTTGCCACAAGGGGCCAGGTCAACAAGGCTTGTTACTTAGCAACCCCCCCCCCCCCCCTGGGAACCCTTACCCTCGGCGAGGCCCCTCGTTGCTCACAGCTCGTGTTATGTAATGTCACTGTCTGGTGAAAAGTGGAAGCTGTTGGCTGGACTCGGTCCTCCTCGTTCCCTTCAGCCTCTCCCTGCAATTAGTCCGGTTTCCCTGCAAACCCAGCGGGAGGAAACCATCCCTTTACTTGACAGAGGGTTTAATTTCTGCCCAGTGGAAGCGGCCTGCCCCCCCCCCCACTTTCCTCCGTCTCTGTCTGCTCCCACATTCAGACTGAAGCTGATGAAACGTGGACACGCAAAGTCAGAGATGAGGATTTCAGAGGCTTAGAGATGTGAAAGGGATGAGGTCATGTGGGGGGGGGGGGCTTTGAGCAGCAGAGCGCGTCGTGATGTCCCAGCCGGCAGGCCAGCAGGAACGAGAGGACACGTCCAGACCTCCGCTCCAGTGCTGGAACCTGGTCCTATCAGACTGGAACCTGGTCCTATCAGACTGGAACCAGGTCCTATCAGACTGGAACCAGGTCTGATCAGACTGGAACCTGGTCCTATCAGACTGGAACGTGGTCTGATCAGACTGGAACCAGGTTCGGTCAGACTGGAACCTGGTCCGATTAGACTGGAACCTGGTCTGGTCAGACTGGATCCTTGTCCTATCAGACTGGAACCAGGTCCTATCAGACTGGAACCAGGTCTGATCAGACTGGAACCTGGTCCTATCAGACTGGAACGTGGTCTGATCAGACTGGAACCAGGTTCGGTCAGACTGGAACCTGGTCCGATTAGACTGGAACCTGGTCTGGTCAGACTGGATCCTTGTCCTATCAGACTGGAACCAGGTCTGATCAGACTGGAACCTGGTCCGATCAGACTGGAACCTGGTCTGGTCAGACTGGATCCTGGTCCTATCAGACTGGAACCAGGTTCAGGGGGCGGCGCGGGCCCCGGGGCCGCCTGCCGCCTTGCCTCTCCCCTCCTATCAGACTGGAACCTGGTCTGATCACACTGGAACCAGGTCTGATCAGCTGGAACCAGGTCCAAAAACCAGGTTTTTGGTTGAAGCGGGGGGGGGGATGTCCTTCCAGAAACAAACCCAGGTTCAGACGTTCTCCTGAAGAGAAGAGCCTGTCCTCCACTTCCAGACT
The DNA here is from genome assembly GCA_023101725.1 of Atherinomorus stipes. Taxonomy (NCBI): domain Eukaryota; kingdom Metazoa; phylum Chordata; class Actinopteri; order Atheriniformes; family Atherinidae; genus Atherinomorus; species Atherinomorus stipes. The sequence goes on along the minus strand of JALJCO010014344.1, from coordinate 309,763 downwards.
GTGGCGGAGGTTCATGGATTTGTTTTCACTGCTGTGAATCAGACGTTGCTCCTGGAGTTGCGGGAACTGCTCAGAGCAACTAGCAGCAGCTGTGAAGTTGCTTTACTTTGGGCCAGTTTCTTAGCTGTTCCCACAGCCGGGTAAATGTCGTACGTTGTCTCGTGATTCGGCCTAGTCAGACTCCAGGACTAGGTTCTCATCCTCCACCTCTCATGCTGAATGTGGGGTTGCCCGGACCCTGCCAGGAGCTCGCTCCAGTTCTTCTTCTTCGTGTTTCAGACTGCGAAAGATTTACGGACACGGAGCAACAGCAGCCCGAGTTCAGACTCGTTTCATTTCCTTTTTCCAAATGTCCCATTCATGAGAAGCTGCAGCCTCTCGAGTGTCCCTAACCTGAACCTGAACCTACGTGTTGAACGAAGCTGCTCCAACATCCTGCTGCTCAGCCTCATCTCGGAGGAATAAACCCAGAGGAAGACTCCCTCACTGACCCCTCTTCCTCACCCATTTCCATTCTCCCAGCTCTTCCTCGGTCCGCAGCATTGCTGTTGTCTCTGTGAGGTTTTTAGTTAACGCACCTGAGTCATAATCACATTAAAACCCAGATGATGCAGCCGCCTCATGTCCCAGCGTTTCCCCGCCATCAGCTGCTTTAATAACAGTCACATTCACGTGGAAACTTACATTTCATTCCATGTCATTTTCTAAATGTTTTCTCTTTATTGATTCAGTGTCTGCTGGTTTAATGGAAATAAACATTCATCTCTGTACAGCTGCTGGCTTATTATGTCATTTTACATTATTGGTCTTTTTATCATTAGTCTCATACATAGATGATATCATCATTCAAGTGTTTTAACTCTGGAAAACGTTTGTTTTTGTTGTTTATTTCATCATTTTAGTGAACTTCCTCCTCTCCTCTCTCCTGCTGGCTTCACTTCCACCTGTTCCCGGCAGTTTTAGTTTTTATCAGACACAACTGCTCCACAGTCTGCCAGCATTCAGCTGCAGAGCCTCTGCTGGTGATTCCACCTTCCACAGCTCCGCTGTAACTATGTAAAAGCAGTGAAATGGGGAAAAAAGGTCTTTTACTGATATTTTTCTCGTTTTGACCCGAAGACCCTAATTTTGAATTTCCCAGGCGCTTTCTGAACGCTGAAGCCAAAGACTCAGAGCGTGCAGCAGATGTTAGGAATGTGAGTCTGGAACAAGACAGTAAAGTAGGGTGCTGCAGGAGGCTGATGGTCCCGCCCCAACGCCGGGTCCCGTCCAGGTTTGGACGTCCTCCACCTGGGACGTCCTCCACCTGTCCTGGATGTTTGTTGTCCTGCTTTCTCTTCCTGACAGTCCTCATCTGTTCACTAACCTTCTTCCTTGTGCTCTCAGACCGCCACCTCCGGTGCCCCGGCGACGCCAGCCCCCGCCCCCGCCAGCGGCGTGGTGGTGGAGAGTGGGCCGGTCGTCTACGACGATGTTGCTGCTGATGAGGAGGAGGAGGAAGAGGAGGAGGCCTGCGTCAGCGCCATGGAGCTGCTGGGGGGCAGCGGTCAGTTCATTTCTTATTACCAATAATGTTCGTGGTTTGTTGTTTATGAAGACGAGCTGAAGAAGACGTCCGATGTTTGTCGGTTTGATGTTTGTCGGTTTATAATAATAATAATGAATTTTATTTATAAGTGCCTTTCTAAACACTCAAGGACACTGTACAAAGCTAAAAAAAACATATCAGCAAAAAGTGACAAGATAATAAAAACAACAAATAAAAACAGTACAAAAAGGGACGAGAGACTATAGAGAATACGGCATCCTGAACAGGTAAGTTTTGAGTCTAGATTTGAAGAGAGGTAGAGAGTCACTGTCCCGAATGTCTGGTGGTAGAGTGTTCCAGAGCTGGGGGGCAGAGCGGCTGAAGGCTCTACTCCCCATGGTGCTGAGGCGGTAGCAGGGCATAGTGAGCTGAATAGAGGAGGAGGATCTGAGGGAGCGGGAGGGGATGGTAATGTGAACCAGGTCCGAGAAATAGGGAGGGGCCGGGTTATGGAGGGCCTTGAAAGTGTAAAACAGGATTTTGTAAACTATTCTGGTCTTAACTGGGAGCCAGTGAGGCTGCTGAAGAACGGGTGATGTGATGAGATGAGGGAGTCCTGGTGATGATGCGAGCAGCTGAGTTCTGGACCAGTTGAAGTTTGTGGAGAGACTTGAGGGGAAGACCAAAAAGGAGGGAGTTACAGTAATCAATGCGTGAGGTCACCAGGCTGTGCACGAGTATAGAGGTGGTGTGGGGAGTGAGGGGGGGTTGAAGGCGGTTGATATTGAGCAGATGGAATTATGCAGATGGTGTCAGATTATTAATGTGGTTTTGGAATGATAAAGTGCTGTCAAAGATGACACCCAGACTTTGAACCTGTGGGGAGGGGGAGACTGAAGAATTGTCGATGGTGAGGCAGAAACTGTCAGCTTTGGATAAAATGGATTTGGTACCAACGAGAAGAATCTCTGTTTTATTGCTATTTAATTTTAAAGTTAGATGAGAACCAGGACTTGATTTCAGATAGGCAGTTAATGAGGGAGGAGGGCGGGAGTGAGAAAGTAGGTTTGGTGGAGAGGTATAGCTGGGTGTCATCCGCATAGCAATGAAAATGAATATTAAATTTGCGGAGAATGTTACCAAGAGGGAGAAGGTAGATGATGGAAAGAAGAGGACCTAAGACAGAACCCTGGGGCACACCGGATGTGACGGGGTGGGCTGTGACGTGAATGAATTTAGGTGGACGAACTGAGTGCGGCCAGTGAGGTAGGAGTGAAAGCAGGCTAAGGGGGTGGAAGAGATACCAATTGAAGATAATCTATTGAGAAGGATGCTGTGAGAGATGGTGTCAAACGCTGCACTCAGGTCGAGGAGGATGAGTGTGGAAAGTCGACCGGAATACGCTGCAGTGAGGAGATCATTAGTAATTTTGATGAGGACTGTTTCTGTACTATGGTGGGGGCGAAAACCGGACTGGAATTGTTCGTAGAGTGAGTTCTGGGTCAGATGGGGGTGAAGATTGAGTGGCAACACATTTTTTGAGTATTTTAGCTGTTAAAGGAAGATTGGAGATGGGACGAAGGTTATTGAAGTTGTTGGGATCTGAACCTATTTTTTTCAAAATTTGAGTGACTGCAGCAGTTTGAATAATGAAGGAACAATTCCAGTGGTTAGTGAGGCATGGGGTGACAGTGATAAGGGGAGCAGAGAAGGAAGGCAGGATTTGACCAGTACTGTGGGGAGGGGTCAAGCTGACAGGACGAGGACTTGGATGTAAGGATAATGGCAGAAATGACAGAACTGGGAGGGAGTTGGAAGGATGAAAAAAGCGACAGTTGATGGGAATGCCAGAGGCTGAGAGGGACAGAGGGTCGGGGCCTAAGTGCTTATGAATGCTATGAATTTTTTGATTAAAAAATAAAGCCAGAGCATTACAGGTTTCGGTGGAGTAGAAGTGAGGGGGAAAAGAATTGGGGGGTTGTAGGAGCTTATGGAGAAGTGTAAACAATGTCCTGGTGCTGCCTTCGTTAGTGTTTATTAAACTGGAGTCGTAGGTGGATTTGGCTAACGCGATGGAGTTCTTATACTGTAGTAGGTGGTTTCTGTACATCTCCTTGTGAATAGTCAGACCAGTCTTTTCATGGAGGCGCCAAGTTGCCGAGCTTTTGTTTTGATGGTCCGTAATTCGGATGTGAACCAGGGGGCAGTGCGAGTAAAGGAAACAAGCCGGGATTTAACAGGAGCAAGGAAATTAAGAATATTTGTTAAGCCATCATTATACAGTGAAACCAGATTATCAGGGGCAGAAGGATAAACCAGGGGAGGGAATCATTGATGCAGGATGAGAAGGTGTCTATGTTAATATCCTTGATATTCCGGAAAGAGATGAGACGTGGCTGTTTAGTTATGGAGAGATGGAGGGGCATTGAATGACAGAAGAAAATGCTCAGTAATCTGGAGTTCATCTGCTGTACAGTTGGAGGGAGTGAGACCAGAGCAGCAGATCAAGTCAAGGTGTGTCCTTTGATATGGGTGGGGAAATCTGCATATTGTAGGAATCCAAAACTCTGGAGGCATGATGTGAAGTGAGTGGTGAGGGGAAGATCTTATTGTCCATGTGGATATTAAAGTCTCCCAAAAGCAGCACATTTGGTGATGAAGTGGATAGAAGGGAGAGGAAATCAGAAAATTCATCCAGAAAAACACTGTTAGGCTCGGGAGGACGGTAAAGTGTGGCGATGATTGTAGGGGTGGGGCCAGGGAACTCACAAACGATGCATTCAAATGAGCTAAAATCAGGTACTGACACTGGCCGGACTCTCCAGTTCTGGCGATACAGCATTGCGAGACCTCCCCCGCGACCACAGCCACAAGGTTTGGAGATGTAAACATAGCCCGGTGGAGTGGAATCATTGAGTTGAGAGAAGTCGTTGGATTGTTGCCAGGTTTCCGTTAAACAGAGAAAGTCAAACTTCGGTCGGTGAGGAGATCTTGAATGAGAGGACCCTTACCCGAGAGCGAGCGGATATTCGGAAAGACCGAAGTTTATGAAGGCGATGTCTTAGTTGATAGCTGGGTTAGCTGACCTGGCCAGGCCGGCAAGTATGCATGGTTAACAGCCCTGTCGTATTCCTTGGAGGGCGGCGAGTGGTGGACCAAACGGATGGAATTTGTTTGGAGTTGTCGAGGAGAAGAGACCGGCGAGATCCTCGATAGATGTATCTTCTTTGAGGCAGGAGAGTGACACCCGGATAACGGTGGAGTGCAAGTGGCGGAAACCCCGGCGAATTACAGCGGAGTCGTAGCAGTTCAGCAGCCGAGTATTGGAGGATTCCTGCTGCTGGATGATGAGCCAGGGACAGGAGAATCAAGGCCAGCGGGGAGCGGATGTAGAGCAGATTGTGCCACATTGTGACCAAAAGCCAAAGGCTGATGCCAAGCTGTGTGAAGTGATGAGAAGGTAGGATGGTGCAGATTGTAGACACACCTGCTGATTTGGAAAGGGTTGTGCCATGATTTAAGGAACAATCCTTACTAGAATGCACAATAATTCCATTTTAGCTGCAGCAGAAAACAAAAAAATTAAAATACCGGTGACCACAGACCACGCATTCCACCAAACCTATCTTCTGCATACTATTTTATATTATCTATTCGTTTATGTTTATCGTTTATTTCATTTATGTTTATCTTTATGTTTATCTTTATTTGTTATGTTTATCTTATTTCTTTATGTTTATCGTTATGTTTATCGTTATGTTTATCGGTGTGATTTCGTTTATGTTTATCATTTATATTTATCTTTATGTTTATCTTTATGTTTGTCGGTTTATGTTTATCTTGATTTCTTTATGTTTATCTTTATTCTTTATTTTATCGTTTATGTTTATCGTTATTTTATCTATTCTTATTTTATATTTATTTTATTTATTTTATCGTTATTTTCTTTATGTTTATCGTATTGTCTTATGTTATCTATGTTTTCGTATATTTTCTTATGTTTTCGTTTATGTTTATCGGTTTGATGTTTGTCTTTGATTTTATCGTTTATGTTTATCATTATCTTTATCTTTATGTTTATTTTATCTTTATTTTATCGGTTAATGTTTATCATTATGTTTATCTTTATTTTATCATTTTTTATCTATTTTATTTTATCTTTATTTATGTTTATCTTATGTTTATCGTTTATGTTTATCTTATTTTATCATTTATTTTATCTTTATGTTTATCGTTATGTTTATTTTATCTTATGTTTATCGTTTTAAGTTTATCATTTATGTTTATCGTTTATGTTTATGTTTATCGTTTATGTTTATCGGTATTTCTTTATGTTTATCGGTTTGATGTTTTAATTTATGTTTATCGTTATGTTTGCTTATGTTTTCTTTATTTTTCATTATTTCGGTTTGATGTTTTCAATTGATTTTTTCTTTGATATTTATCTTTATTTTATCTTATGTTTGTCGTTTATGTTTATCTTGTGATTGTCGTTTATGTTTTCGGTTTATTTTATCGTTTATTGTCGGTTTATGTTTATCGTTTGATTGTCGTTTGATGTTTATCGTTTGATATTTGTTGGTTTGATATTTGTCGGCTTATGTTTGTCGTTTGATGTTTATCGTGGATTGTCGGTTTGATATTTTCGGTTTGATGTTTTCGGCTTATGTTTATCGGTTTGATGTTTGTCGGTTTGATGTTTATCGGTTTGATGTTTGTCGTTTGATGTTTATCGGTTTGATGTTTGTCGGTTTGATATTTTCGGTTTGATGTTTATCGGTTTGATGTTTGTCGTTTGATGTTTATCGTTTGATGTTTATCTTTGATGTTTGTCGGTTTGATGTTTATCGTTTGATGTTTCGTTTATGTTTTCGGCTTGATGTTTATCGGTTTGATGTTTGTGTTTGATGTTTATCGGTTTGATGTTTGTCGGTTTGATGTTTATCGGTTTGATGTTTGTCGGTTTGATATTTGTCGGTTTGATGTTTATCGGTTTGATGTTTGTCGGTTTGATGTTTATCGGTTTGATGTTTGTCGGTTTGATGTTTGTCGGTTTGATGTTTATCGGTTTGATGTTTGTCGGTTTGATATTTGTAGGTTTGATATTTGTCGGTTTGATGTTTATCGGTTTGATGTTTATCAGTTTGATGTTTGTCGGTTTGATATTTGTAGGTTTGATATTTGTTGTTTGATGTTTGTCGGTTTGATGTTTATCAGTTTGATGTTTGTCGGTTTGATGTTTGTCGGTTTGATGTTTATCCGTTTGATGTTTGTCGGTTTGATATTTGTCGGTTTGATGTTTATCGGTTTGATGTTTATTACAGACTTTTTATCTTGAGGATTGAAGTATGACACAAAACCTGTCACCATCATTGTCGTCTTCGTCATCTTCTTCTTCTTCTGTTTTTTTCTCCTCTTTCCCTTTGCTTTTTGTTTGCTTTCATTGCCACCTTCCTGTCCTCTTCTTCCTCCTTCTCTTCCTCATCTTCATGCTTTTTGTTTTGGTTACTTTTTGCAGTCTTCTGTCATCCTTTCTTCTTCTGTGTCCTCTGTTGTTTTCTTTGTGTTCTTAGTTGTCTTCTGCCAGTTACTCTTCATTCTCTGCTGCGTCTTTCTCTCTGTCATCTTCGTAGTCTTCTTATTCATTTTTGGATTATTTTATAATTATCTGATTATCGGGTGAAATCAGTCTTTGGTGTGTAAAGTTACAACAATCTGATTGTAATTTAAATCATGATCTCATAACATGAATCTGGCTGGATTATACTGATTATAGGACATTACTGTAAATCCTGAAGTGAATTATTTCAATCTATAAAATGCTAATTAAAGTTTAAGTCAAAGGACAATAAATTGAAAGCATCACTTATTCTAATGTTAAAAAACATGACAAAGTAGATTTGAACTTTTGTCTCAGTATAAAATTGATGAAGTATAAATGACCATTTTACACTGAAGGTGCTTAAACAGCCTACGTCTGCAGAAAACGATGCTAATAAAAGAACGTGTGTTTTCAGCCTCGTGTGCAGGTAAGCTGTTGGAGATCTTTTCTGTTTTATCTAAGGTCGCTTTCACACCTGGCCAAGTGGACTCGGTCCGATTGGGGAGCTAAAAGTTGCAACATTGTTGCATTAATAATTCGTTTTGGTTCGGCTTTCACACTGTGATTTATGATCCGCTCCGAACTTTCTGAGCAGTATTACGTGGTTGACAAGGGCGCTCGTTGATTGGACAAAAGTAGGAGTGGAAATCCCCCCCACCCCAGAAAAACAACAGTCCTTTAAGCATGGAGCCGTGGAGCATCATCTTAAGTTGGTGGTTTTGGCGTTTCTGTTTGCACTGCAAATGCACATGGTTGGGCAGCAGTGCACAATGACCGGCTGGTACGGCAGGTGGTGCTGGGAGAAAAAAAAGCTGCAACTCCTGTTTATCGGACTTGATCCGTATCCGCTGCCGGTGTTACGAGGTTTGACAGTCCGCCTTTCCCACGCGCAGCTGAGTGTTGGGCGGAGGTCAGTTAGCACTGTGACTGTCAGGCGGATCTGTGGACTTGAAGACGGATCAGCCGCGGAGTCCACTGCTATCTGGGGAGGCACGGAGCTGTTCATAGTGCCTCAAGTAAAAGAGAGGAGACGACGAGTTGTCAGCGTTGCTATGACGACGGCGGGTAAGGTATGTAAGCTCACAGATTACAAACGGCGGTGGACTAGTGGTCTTGTGTTGCGCGTCGTCTCATTATCATAGGGAACGCTACAACGTTGGTGGACGCGACTGCTCCTGTGATGCTAGCATCGCTGCTCAGAGATCGACTCTGTTCATTTTCTAACTTTGACGATCTTACATGTGACAACACCTGAGCTCAGAGTTTAAGGACCGCCATGATTGGGAGCTGTGGTTTGATTTTGTTTTAATATGCCAAATTGTTGGATTATTGTTGTTCATGCTGTTGAGCAAAGCTAGCTAGCAACTGCTAATGTCTGCGGTCACTTGTTGCCATAGCAACAGTAAACATCACGTAAGGACTAAGGGCTGTAGAGATGCAGAATCAAGGTATAGATTACACACGTTGTATTATTGTTCCGAATATGTGACTTTAGTAGAGAATGAGTTGAGTGGATGTCAGCAGCTGGTTTATCCGGTTATCTGACCGTTTTTCCAGGAGAGCTTTCAGCTCTTGTCTGTCCACGTCTGTCCATGCTTGTCCTCTCGCCATGTTTATTTAGGTTTGGAGTGCGCGCTGCACCTCACCTACCCTAGATATATTGCGTTTACATTGTGTGTAGTGTGACCACGTACATTTGGTCCTGTGTTTGGTCCGGTTAGCTTCCCACTGCATACGAACCGGACCAGGGTTCGCTTGCAAGCGAACCGAGACCCACGTTTTCAAGCGGACCAGAGTGCTTGGTCCGCACCAGAGTTCGGATGGGCTTTCACACCCGCCCAAGCGAAGCGGATTATCTGAGGAAACGAACTCTGGTCCGTTTAAAGTGGACCAAATAGCCCTGGTGTGAAAGCGACCTAAGTAACAAATTTGTGATTGAACTGTGGGTTTGTTGGTTTGGGCCGACTAACGGACCAAACGGTGACGCTGGCTTTATTTTAACAACTCCTCAGTCAGACACAGTCTGGACGTGAAACTGTGGTTCTTTTAATGAATCTGCCTCTCAGCTCCGTGTCTCTTTCCACTCCTGGTACGTTGGAATGAGCCCTCAGTAAGATTCACTTCTCCACCTCATGTCTCTGGCTGTTAAACTTTAAGGCCCCTGACTCCGCTGCAATAAAAGCCCTGAGCTACTGAACTGGGGGTTCTTTGTTTAGATGCATGCCTCCTCCTCGGAGAGGCCAGAAGGTCAGGGTCAACCCCAGAGCTGCACCGCTGGAGGTGAAGGGACCCTGGGAGCTGGAGGCCCGAGATGAGACCAGAAAGAACAGTCTCCGTTGTCCCGGAGCATTCTTCCTCAAATCTTGACCCTGCAGGATTTCCACAGCTCATGGACATGCAGTTCCACTGGCAGCCACATGCAGGAAAAAAGTAAGTTTAAGGTGTGTGGCTGCGAGACAAGGTGGTGCGTTCACCCAGCATCTCTACGAAGACCTGGAGAGAGAGAGAGAGAGAGGCATCAATGGAAGTTCAAAGATCTACCCAAAGCAGTTCCTGGAGTGCTTGTCAGGTATTCCAAAACCACAGGAAAACCAGGACAATCTGTAAACAATGTCAGTAAACGCTTTGCTTTCCAATGTTTTATATTATTTTCATATTTATATTGAGCTGCAGTTAGCTTCTAGCTGCAAGCTGCTAACATCCAGAAACTGTTTAGGGGCTCCATGTGCCTCAATCGCTGTGAAAAATAAACCGTTGCAGTGAATAGAGTTCACACCACCGCAGTCTGATTCCTTCCAGTCATAGAACGCCCCCAAAAATGTGCCGAAGAAAGTCGTGCGATGGGAGGACCTCCACCAACACTGGACTGGAGCAACCATCCACACTAGCTCCAGCTAGAAGGCAGCTTCTGTGTCATGTCTGAAAATTAGTTCCAACATTTACATTATTTAAGTCCGCTTAGTAACAGCGTCTCACGAGCAATCCCATTGTGAGAAGCTCATTACGAATATGGTGTCAATTTCAGACCCACTTCAAACATTGAGCAGCTCCGTCCCAATCTGGGTTAACGCCCTCTTCCCACCCTCACTCATGGATACAGCTGCTGAGAAACTGAAATACTCAACCAGAAGATCCACCCACACATCTTATAAGGCTGGGCAGCCGTTTCTGAATGACTTTGATTTGGAATTCCCGACTAGGGGCTGAAATGACGACTTAATGGACTCATGATCTCTGTAACAGGCTAGAAACTGTGTACTTTTATTTTCTCTTTATTATTGCCATCATTTGTTATTAGTTGTAGTACTTAGGTTCGGTTTTTCTGATATTTTTTGCTGTTTATGTTGTGACTGCTGTGACTGTGTTGTATGTGTTCACAATATAAAAGCAAATAAAAAAAGTTTGGATAATAATGATAGATCATTTAAGGACCCCCACCCCACCAAGCTAACACGCGTCGTGTTTTCAGCTAACAGCTGTTTGGGAATCACCTTGTTGGAGCCTGAATACAGCTGATGTGTTACCTTCTGTAGTCCCAGTAGATGAAGCTGATGAATGGGAACTAATTACGCGTCTTCGATTCTAATGAAGAAACTAAAGAAATGCTGGCATGAAAAATGGACGCCTGAAGAACTGCTGATCACAGGAGGGGAGGGGGCTCCACACTGCTGCACAAACTCTAATCATAAAAGTATGAGCGAACTGAGCTGTGGTCCTCTGGGATTTCTCACAGTTCAGCCTGCTCGTGTTTCCGGTCCTGACTCGGCAGTTTGTCTCGCTAATTCTTCTGTGTCTCCTCCAGATTATGGCTGCGACGGAGATTACGAGGATGGATTCTAGCCACAGGGTTTTATTCCCAGCCGTCACAGACGTATGAAATGTTTTAAGAAGAAGAAGAAGGCCTGTTGATGCAGACTGGATTGATGTCCTCCTCCCCAACGGACTCGCTGCTCGGACCCTGCAGGGACGACGGTTGGAAGTGAGCGGTGCAGCGCAGGTTGATGACGGACCATACAGCCCAGTCAGGGTTCCAGGCTGCACCACAATTGAGAAGAAATTTGAGACTTGGTTCATAAATACAGAATTTGTCTTTAATCCAGTGCCCATGGTCTGGAGGTGGCCAGGAAGGTCCTGGATTGGGCTTCAGTGCTCTGCTGCTCCAACATCAGCCACCGCCAGACCAGTCCTCTGATCCGGCTCCACCTCAGATCTTATCCAAGCCTTCTCTGCTCAGCACACACGTTCTCACCTCACATGATAATGTCGGGATAAATTAAGATGACCAGATTTGGTTTTAGATATTTTATTTAGCTTTTTGTTTGTTTTGGATTTGTCAGATTTACTTTGATGGATATGTTCTTCCAGGGTTAATTTATGAGACTGTTTCCTCTCATTTGAGTTTGAAGTTACAGAAAATGTGCTGTCAACGGCCGCAGACAGCTGAAAACTGCTAAATAAGAACATTATCTGTATAACATTATCTTTTGATGCTGTTTTTGGAGAAAGGAGACTGAAAGTGAAGATCGTGGCCTTTCTGCTGGATTTGTTCAGCAGTATCTAACAGGGTGTCATCATGGCCGACTCTGCTGTGAGGAGTCATGATGTTACACCTGCATGAGGTTCCTGTGCCTTCACCACTACAGTAAAGAGCTCACACCAAGAAAAGCAGTTTGTCTCGTCTTTCTTACTGCAATTATGTCCATCAGGAATGTGTTGGAACAGTTTTAGCTTCTTTTACTCATGTTTCATCTCATAATGAAGACTTGTGTCTTCAACAAGGTCTAAAGCTCAGATTTGATCCACTTGTTGATGCTGTAAACTCCAAACTTGTCCTTCTGTATCTGATTAATCTTTAATCCCCTGCATGAGGGAAAAGATGTGCAAAGGGGCAGTTATCGCAGATCGTGACAGAAAGGCTCCACAGTACAGCTGCAGACGAGGGAATCCCGCTGGAGGTGGAGGTCACCTGCAGTCCAGCGGGAGTAACTTGGTCCCACGTCTGCAGCACCTGCTGACGCCAGACTGTATTCAGAAACCAAAACATCTGCATCATTTTCTGACCTGGCAAAATGTGAAGCATGGTTACACAGTTTGGTCCTACAAGGGCCACAATCCTGCAGGTTTTCCATGTCTCCATGCTCCCACGCAAGCTAAGGAGCCATTATGTTTGATTGGCTGTTGGATGTATTTAATTTGAAACAGGTATCGGTGCGTACACACCAAACGCGATTTGGGGGTCCAGGGTGTCAGGTTTACATGCAAAGTCAATGGCCGACGCATGTCGAGGAGGCGTCGAAAAATGCGTCTAGACGCATTTTGCGTGTCGAGTTTTGAGATTTTCAGCGTTCAATGCATATTACGCGCATCACCGGTGGCAGACGCCGAACCAATCAGAGCGACTCAGTGTCATGACGCAGACACACATTTTCTGACAGAAGGAGAAACACCAAGAAGATCCAGGCGAATCTCCTCTCTCATTGAAGAAAGAGAAGGATAAACTGTGATCTGTGTCCGATCCCGGTGTCGGAATGTTGGTTTGATGACCTGCTGTCCTGATGGGATTTACTGGGCTGATAATGCTGCCCCGCATCGGGACAGCGGGACGTTAAACTGGACTGATAATGCTGCCCCGCATCGGGACATCGGGACATTAAACTGGGCTGATAATGCTGCCCCGCATCGGGACATCGGGACGTTAAACTGGGCTGATAATGCTGCCCCGCATCGGGACATCGGGACGTTAAACTGGACTGATAATGCTGCCCCGCATCGGGACATCGGGACGTTAAACTGGGCTGATAATGCTGCCCCGCATCGGGACATCGGGACGTTAAACTGGACTGATAATGCTGCCCCGCATCGGGACATCGGGACGTTAAACTGGGCCGATAATGCTGCCCCGCATCGGGACGTTAAACTGGACCGATAATGCTGCCCCGCATCGGGACGTTAAACTGGACCGATAATGCTGCCCCGCATCGGGACATCGGGACGTTAAACTGGACTGATAATGCTGCCCCGCATCGGGACATCGGGACGTTAAACTGGGCCGATAATGCTGCCCCGCATCGGGACATCGGGACGTTAAACTGGACCGATAATGCTGCCCCGCATCGGGACGTTAAACTGGACTGATAATGCTGCCCCGCATCAGGACATCGGGACGTTAAACTGGGCTGATAATGCTGCCCCGCATCGGGACATCGGGACGTTAAACTGGGCCGATAATGCTGCCCCGCATCGGGACATCGGGACGTTAAACTGGACCGATAATGCTGCCCCGCATCGGGACGTTAAACTGGACTGATAATGCTGCCCCGCATCAGGACATCGGGACGTTAAACTGGGCTGATAATGCTGCCCCGCATCCGGACATCGGGACGTTAAACTGGGCTGATAATGCTGCCCCGCATCAGGACATCGGGACGTTAAACTGGGCTGATAATGCTGCCCCGCATCCGGACATCGGGACGTTTAACTGGGCTGATAATGCTGCCCCGCATCCGGACATTGGGACGTCAAACTGGGCCGGTTCAGACGGCTGAAAATGCCCCTCATCAGCAGCTCCTGGAGTAAATGATGAAACTCACCACAGTCAGAACACCTTCAATCACCTGGTGAACCAGTAACAGAGCAGAGATGTCCGACGACTTTCCCTAGCTTTGTGTGTCGCATAAAGCCGAGCTGCTCTCTCTCCTGCATCTGCCATGGTGCAGCAGACCGGTGACAGGAAAAAGAAAAAGGAGAGGCTCCTCCCAACAGCATTTTTTAGTGACACAGCGTCCAACTTTGGGCGTCGGCCGCATTTTTGACACCCAAATCGCGTTTTGTCTGAACACACCGGAGAGTAGGGAGCGATGGAAAACCTGCTGGATTTCGGCCCTCATACGACTGAATTTAGTAACCATGATGTAAAGGTTTAAAACCTGGTATTGTTACCATGGCAACGCATCGTTATGGTTGATGAAATGCTGGTTTTGACATTGGACTTGATTTCTCAGTTTGAGATTAGTAACTGGACTACTGCAGACCTGGATTTATAGCAGGGGTGGGCAACTTTGGTCCTCCAGGACCGGAGCGGCCCACTCCTGATTTAGAAGAATCTGGTAAACCTGCTACTGAAGCCTGTCTGATTCCCAGCTAGAGGGTCTCCACTGCTGCAGCTCAAGGTTTTTCATGTCTTCCTTCCACTTTCCTGCCTGTCCTTCATCGGCCTACATATGGGGCTGTTTCTGCAAACCACTCTGAGCCCCGATCCTGGTCCCTGTGCAGCACCTGCGGGGGCGACGTCAGCATTAGACCTAGACCATCCAGATGTGGGTAGGATGAAGGGGACCAGCTTGACTCGGTGTGGTATCCTGGGCAACATGTTGCTCTACAGCTTCAGACCCATGAATGAAACATTTCGTAGATGCCCCATTCTGGCAACAGGTCTCAGATCCAGCTAGGTGAGGGGGTGCAGATCTCACCTCTGCCTGAAACTGCAGAACGTCTTTCAGAAAGTCAGCCGGAACTTATCGGATCAGCTTCATCTAAAGCGGGACACGTGGAAACTATTTCAGATGACTGGCAGAAGGTAAATGATATCCTTCATGGCTGATAGCTGTAATGACGGACGTTCTGGATGCAGCTGGTAGAGTTCAGAGAACGACAGCACCCATGCAGGAACTCTGATGGGTAACCGAGGCAGGGCCAGAAGTAAGAGTAAGCTGCTTTTCATGGACTTGACTGAAAAGCTTTGGCAGCTTTCCTGAGCTGTGCAGCGACCTGCCTTCACTTTCACGCTTTTAGAACAAGTTTATTTCTATAAATACTGCTCATGTCTGAATATGCTGCTGCTGCTTAGTCATAGCTGGATGGTATGGCCCAATTATTTATCAAATCAAACTTTATTTCAAGAGCCCCCCACCCCCTGTACAACATACATCAGTATCTCGTCTCCATTTTCTCTCTTAAACTGAAACATTAATATAAAATATAACTAAAGATAAACTTCTGGCCCAACACTGAGGTGAGGAAACGATATGTTGGGGCTCGTCCACACCAGGAGCCTCACCCTTGGAACAGCTGAAAGGCCGGTTTCAGAGGACCTCAGTCTACCAGGGTTCGTAGTTTAAAAGCAGGTCAGATAAATAAGAAGGTCCAAGACCATGAAGACATTTATAAACCACTAAAAGTAGCTTGAAAACAATCCTGAAACACACGAGGAGTCAGTGCAGCTACTTTAAAACTGGTGTAATGTGTCCTCTCTGGTCCTCGTCAGAACTGGTACCGTTGACTTCTGCAGTAACCGTGAGCTGGAAACAGATATTTGGAAGACCAGAGAGCAGCAGGTCATATGGTCATGCTTATAAGGATAAAACCAGTTTCACAGTACTTGACTGTATTTTTCCTCTAAGCTCGGCTGGATGTCCATCCATCCCGACCCAGACTTCCATCTCCCCAGCCAGCCAGCCGTGGCATTCCCAGGCCAGGGTCTTCTTCGGGCCTGCTCCCAGCGGGACCGGAACCTCATTGTACACTGAGAGAAGAACAGATGCAGCAGATGGGGGAAAAACCTTCTGTCGTCATGAGAAGAGTTTTAAATACGACATTTTCAAGTCTTTCGAAGGAAACAGGAACTATGTAAAACTCCACTGGAACCATGGAAGTTGTTATCTTCTCACTTTTTAAAGGATAATTATTTGCCACGGCTAGCCACCAGTTTACTGTCAAACCGCTGCAGCTCCTTCCAGTTCTGAGTCGCTCAGTGTGTCGGCTTCACAGATTTTATCTGAATCGAGTGGACCTGAGGCTGGAGACAGACTGTAGAGCTGAATACAGTTTTACTCTGGTTCTACCCTGTAAAATGTGTTGTTCCCATATTCCTCATCATCATCATCACTCTTCTGACCTGGCTGATGATCCACCACACAAACCAGTTCCAGTCCAGCTGTTCTGAAGCATCTTCCATGTTTGATATACATGTGAATCAATGAGCGGACCGCAACTCTATCTCACTGACATCACGTCATGGAGGCTAGGTTTGCTCCGATAAGCTCTTAGCCGCACCTCTGAAACGTTGGATATTTACGTAAATGCACGTCTGAGTAACTTCTAACCACACAGAACTACTTATTTTGTCTTTGTGTGTTGTTGTATGGCAACGTTACTGGAAGTTAAGGTCTTGTCATCAGCACTTTAAACCTGCTCCTGGATTCTGTTTGGTCGGTCATTTTTGCTGGATATGGTCATTTTACGTGCTGTGTAAGTGTCACTGATCTTTAGGGTTGAAGGCTTAATGTTTCTCATCTGTAGCGGCAGCCTCACATCTACTTGTGACTTGAACCTCCACCATCAGGACAAAGCTTTCTGATCAGATCTGGCATGTTACAGCTGCTCACGGATCATTTAACACCTGTTCCAGTTGAGGGTATTGTTGTTTCCTGAGAAGTTCTGCATCCTGGGTGTGTGTGGAAAAATTTAACAGAAACATGAGACACTTCCACAGAATTGGAGGAAATCTGAAACCACTTGCATCAGAAGAAGCATGCTGAGTCTTTACACGCAGGCTTGTTGCTGATAAAACTTCAGAGGGTTTTCAGGATCACAGATACACGCTTTGGAACTAAAAAGGAACTAAAGAGAAATAATTACATTTAAAAATAAAAAAACACCTCTGTTGAAGCTCCATTTATTGTTTTTTTTCCACATAGGTTTGAAATTATTCTAATGAGGCTTCCAGAAAACAAAAACGTGGGGAACGGTTTGACTCAAGTTGCTGTTTGGAGCCCATGATTGTCAGGTCAGAGTCGTCAGCCTCAGTGTGCAAAGTCAACAAAGCTTGCAGTGAAAATACAACCACGCAGGAGAAACACACACACTGAACCTAAGGGCTCGCTGAAGTTCACACTTAACATCAGAACCAGGAAGAAAGGAGGTTAAATGGTTGCTGGACTGATTTACGGGGATTCCACCTCTAGTTTCCAGAGATGGTCTAAAGAAGACTATCTCTGGAAACTAGAGATGGACTTGGAGAAGGCGTTCGATCGTGTCCCCCTGGGGTTCCTGTGGGGGGTGCTCCAGGAGTACGCGGTGCTGGACCCCCTAGTTCGAGCTGTCCGGTCCCTGTACGACCGGTGCCAGAGCTTGGTCCGCATTTCCGGCTGTAGGTCGGATCCATTCCGAGAGTTGGACTCCGCCAAGGCTGCCCTTTGTCACCGATCCTGTTCAGAACCTTTATGGACCGGATTTCTAGTCCAGCCGAGGTGTTGAGGGGATCCGGTTTGGTGGCCTCAGGATCGGGTCTCTGCTGTTTGCAGATGACGTGGTTCTGTTGGCATCATCGGGCCGTAATCTCCAGCTCTCGCTGGGGCGATTTGCAGCCGAGTGTGAAGCGGTCGGGAGGAAAATCAGCACCTCCAAATCCGAGACCATGGTCCTCACCCGGAAAAGGGTGGAGTGTCCTCTCCGGGACGGGGTGAGGTCCTGGTCCAGGTGGAGAAGTTCAAGTATCTCTGGACTTGTTCAGGAGTGAGGGAAAAATGGAGCGGGAGATGGACAGACGGATCGGTGCGGCGTCTGCAGTGATGAAGACTCTGCATCGGTCCGTCGTGGTGAAGAAGGAGCTGAAGAAGGAGAAGCTCTGGATTTACCGTCCATCTACGTCCCCCCCCTCACCTATGGCCATGAGCTGTGGGTCATGACCCAAAGAACCAGATCGCGGATACAAGCAGCCAAAATGAGCATCCTCTGCAGGGGGGCAGGGCTCCCCCTTAGAGATAGGGGGAGGAGCTCGGTCATCCGGGAGGGACTCAAAGTAGAGCCGCTGCTCCTCCGTATAGAGAGGAGCCAGATGAGGAGGCATCTGGTCAGGATGCCTCCTGGACGCCTCCCTGGTAATCCAGGCACGTCCCCGGGGGGGGGGGGGGGACTACATCTTCTGGCTGGCCTGGGACCACCTCGGGATCCCCCCGGATGAGCTGGCAGCTGTGGCCGGGATGAGGGAAGTCTGGGCTTCCCTGCTTAGGCAGCTGCCCCCGCGACCCGATCCCGGATAAGCGGAAGAAGACGGTACGGTCTAAAGAAGAGAAAATCTCCAGTAGCAGCAGGTGTTTGGACCAGAATACAGCAGAGACCAGACCGGGTGTTTGGACCAGAATGCAGCAGAGACCAGACCGGGTGTCTGGACCAGAATGCAGCAGAGACCGGACCGGGTGTTTGGACCAGAATGCAGCAGAGACCAGACCGGGTGTCTGGACCAGGATGCAGCAGAGACCAGACCGGGTGTTTGGACCAGGATCCAGCAGAGACCAGACCGGGTGTCTGGACCAGAATGCAGCAGAGACCAGACCGGGTGTTTGGACCAGAATGCAGCAGAGACCAGACCGGGTGTTTGGACCAGAATGCAGCAGAGACCAGACCGGGTGTTTGGACCAGAATACAGCAGAGACCAGACCGGGTGTTTGGACCAGAATACAGCAGAGACCAGACCGGGTGTTTGGACCAGAATGCAGCAGAGACCAGACCGGGTGTCTGGACCAGAATGCAGCAGAGACCAGACCGGGTGTCTGGACCAGAATGCAGCAGAGACCAGACCGGGTGTTTGGACCAGAATGCAGCAGAGACCAGACCGGGTGTCTGGACCAGAATGCAGCAGAGACCAGACCGGGTGTTTGGACCAGAATGCAGCAGAGACCAGACCGGGTGTTTGGACCAGAATGCAGCAGAGACCAGACCGGGTGTCTGGACCAGGATCCAGCAGAGACCAGACCGGGTGTTTGGACCAGAATGCAGCAGAGACCAGACCGGGTGTTTGGACCAGGATCCAGCAGAGACCAGACCGGGTGTTTGGACCAGGATCCAGCAGAGACCAGACCGGGTGTTTGGACCAGAATGCAGCAGAGACCAGACCGGGTGTTTGGACCAGGATCCAGCAGAGACCAGACCGGGTGTTTGGACCAGAATGCAGCAGAGACCAGACCGGGTGTCTGGACCAGAATGCAGCAGAGACCAGACCGGGTGTCTGGACCAGGATCCAGCAGAGACCAGACCGGGTGTTTGGACCAGAATGCAGCAGAGACCAGACCGGGTGTTTGGACCAGGATCCAGCAGAGACCAGACCGGGTGTTTGGACCAGGATCCAGCAGAGACCAGACCGGGTGTTTGGACCAGAATGCAGCAGAGACCAGACCGGGTGTCTGGACCAGGATCCAGCAGAGACCAGACCGGGTGTTTGGACCAGGATCCAGCAGAGACCAGACCGGGTGTTTGGACCAGGATCCAGCAGAGACCAGACCGGGTGTTTGGACCAGAATGCAGCAGAGACCAGACCGGGTGTCTGGACCAGAATGCAGCAGAGACCAGACCGGGTGTCTGGACCAGGATCCAGCAGAGACCAGACCGGGTGTTTGGACCAGAATGCAGCAGAGACCAGACCGGGTGTTTGGACCAGGATCCAGCAGAGACCAGACCGGGTGTTTGGACCAGGATCCAGCAGAGACCAGACCGGGTGTTTGGACCAGAATGCAGCAGAGACCAGACCGGGTGTCTGGACCAGGATCCAGCAGAGACCAGACCGGGTGTCTGGACCAGAATCCAGCAGAGACCAGACCGGGTGTTTGGACCAGGATCCAGCAGAGACCAGACCGGGTGTTTGGACCAGAATGCAGCAGAGACCAGACCGGGTGTCTGGACCAGGATCCAGCAGAGACCAGACCGGGTGTTTGGACCAGAATACAGCAGAGACCAGACCGGGTGTTTGGACCAGAATGCAGCAGAGACCAGACCGGGTGTTTGGACCAGGATCCAGCAGAGACCAGACCGGGTGTTTGGACCAGAATGCAGCAGAGACCAGACCGGGTGTCTGGACCAGAATGCAGCAGAGACCAGACCGGGTGTCTGGACCAGGATCCAGCAGAGACCAGACCGGGTGTTTGGACCAGAATGCAGCAGAGACCAGACCGGGTGTTTGGACCAGGATCCAGCAGAGACCAGACCGGGTGTTTGGACCAGGATCCAGCAGAGACCAGACCGGGTGTTTGGACCAGGATCCAGCAGAGACCAGACCGGGTGTTTGGACCAGAATGCAGCAGAGACCAGACCGGGTGTTTGGACCAGGATCCAGCAGAGACCAGACCGGGTGTCTGGACCAGGATCCAGCAGAGACCAGACCGGGTGTCTGGACCAGGATCCAGCAGAGACCAGACCGGGTGTTTGGACCAGAATGCAGCAGAGACCAGACCGGGTGTTTGGACCAGAATCCAGCAGAGACCAGACCGGGTGTTTGGACCAGAATGCAGCAGAGACCAGACCGGGTGTTTGGACCAGGATCCAGCAGAGACCAGACCGGGTGTTTGGACCAGGATCCAGCAGAGACCAGACCGGGTGTCTGGACCAGAATGCAGCAGAGACCAGACCGGGTGTCTGGACCAGAATGCAGCAGAGACCAGACCGGGTGTTTGGACCAGGATCCAGCAGAGACCAGACCGGGTGTCTGGAGTTCACACAGACTCACCAGAACTGGAACATCCATCTCTTTAGACATCTTTACATGTTCACCCCTTATTGATATTACATGATAAATGTTGGACATTTAACTGGAATGATGATGTCCCAATGCGGGGGCCGTTGTGGTAATTCCTCCATCTCTATTTATTTAAAGAAAAGCTACCAACAATGGTGGGTGCACCACAACATAAAAACGTGTCACGTGTTCGGTGTCGACTTGGTCTGATGACGTCTAAATGTGAACAGGATAATGAAGAGTGTTGTGATTTAGCTTCGGCATCACAATATATAGCGTCACAATGTATGATATTAATATTTATATTAATATCAATACTAATACAGCCTCGGAGCACCACCTTACTTATTTGATATGTAATGGAAGCAAGGAAAACCATTAATGTCTTAAATCAATTCTTAGATTGATTTAATGAAGTGATCAGTCTCAGGACGCTTTCATGAGTTCTCGCTTGAAGTGACCTTTCATGATACATCAGAAAAACCACAAACAACGACTAGTTAAGATAATACGGAGTATTTATTAACTAGTCTACAAACTACATGAGATAATGTATGTACAAGATATATACAAGAAATATGTGAGCATGATGATCAACCACAAGTTATCTTGTGAAAGAATGTGAGATGGTATGAAAGTGAAACATAAATTAATTAAGCCTCAGCTAATTAATAAATGTTCAAAGAAAAAGAAGGAAGGATTTCTTAATCCAACTAAACAAAGTTAATCTGGGTCTGGTAAACCGTAGGCCTGGATTAATTCACTATCACCAACTTCTTGTGACATCAGATCATATTTCATAGCAAATGATCAGGATTCTCCTCAGAGGTTCCGTCTGACTGAGGTGCTTCACTCACGTCCTGGTTCTGCTGGACTGTTCCTCAATCCTTTGGAAGATTGTCGGGTGGATGGATCCCAAAACTCTTCCCGATCTCCTGGAAGTTCGTCCGGCTCTCTGTGGGCGGTCAGCTCAGTGGTGGTTCTGGTTCGTCCTCTCTCTCTCATCCGTCTCCCCAGAGACGTGCAGCTTCAGGACTGATGTCACGGGATGGTTGATAGGAAAGATGATTTGGGTTAAAGTCTTCTTCTCTCCATCACTTCTCCCGGAGTGATCCGTGGTTCTGAACTCTGCTGAGTTCAGAGCAGGTTTCGTCTCATTCTTTCCCCATTATTCCAAGTTTCTTCAGCTCTGCCTTGTTCGTTCTTCTTCGTCATCAGATCTGTGTTCACATTCTTGTGTTCTCCTTCACACTCAGTTCTTCTCAGTTCCTTCCAGTTCTCCCAGATCTCATCCAGATCTGATTCTCTCCCAGTTCAGAGCTTCGCGCTCTGCCTGGCAGTGGAATGTGGCTGCAGCTTGTCAGCCAATGGGAAGCTGACAGAGTCAGGTTTCATCCAATAGTCAGACACGTCTCAAATGATCATTTGATTATCAGTTAAGCGTAATGGTAACAAACATCTGTGAATTCTAAGTGAGGCATGTGTAAAATGGATCAATTATTCAGACATGATGAAATAAAATGAACACAATAAAATAAAATAAAGCAAAGATCTGAATTATATGAATAAAGGAAGACATTGAATAAACAAATCAGTTAAACAGATGAAACAGGATTAATCTTGATGATTTAAGATTCCTGTAAAGAAAATACATGTGTTAGACATCATTTGATATGAGGAAGTCCATTTCTAACATAAAAGTGGATTTCAGCAGTTGGGTAAAGTGTCTCTTTCTTCACCTTTATGCAGCAAATCCTGGAATGGATGTGATGTGAATTTGGGGAAGAAACGTCTAGTTTCTAATCACCAAAGTATATCATGTTGCATATCAAAAGAAAAGTCTTCATCATGAGATTAACATGAGCTTACTTTCCTGATAATATAAAACAGTTCTTGGATGTTAAGAACACATTACAAAATTGGCTATACGGAACCAATTTATAGCAGGTCGTAAATACTGGGAAGGAGGTTTTCTCTGGTATCTCCAAGCTTGGAGGATGGGTTAAAAGTTCACCAACTAGCCTGTGTCTGTGTCCTGTTCTGGTCGGGGTAGATGTGGTCATGAGTTGCCCTCAGGACCGTAAATCAGTGATTTCTCAGAGAAGGTCCTTCTCTGAACAAAATTCCTCCTTGGGACGTCTGCTTTACATCCAAATGTGGCCTTTATCAATCAGTATGTGTCCCAAAGTATATTTGGTTAGATGTGTGTATCCTTTTGCTGAAACCTTTGGGCTTGAGATCACTACAAGATGATGTTTAGAGACAAGATGCCAATAAACCAGAACATTTACAGGTTAAGTCATGGTTTAGACACTACTTTTGTATTTTTTTGTGGTTAGTCATCGTTTTGGAGAACAGCATGATGTCAAATTAATATTTAACTATTGAACAATAAAAGGTTTAGAGCAAGTCTGATTCAGTTCACCTTGAAGGGTTGTAGTGGATTTTAGGTTCATTCTGACATCATACAGAAAACAAATATCCCAAACTTATTGTGAGCAGTGTAGTTACCCTAGCTCAGAATATTGCTAATGCTAACAACGATTGCTTCTATGTGCCTGGATCTTGTAAATTAATTTATTTAGGCCGTGTATGATGATATTACACATAGATAGATAGATATACAGTATGTATTATATGTAAAGGTGTATACCAACCTAACATGACAGCCTGTGGAAACAAATTTGCCATCTGGGACAATAAAGAACTTATCTAACACAATACACAGTCCCAACACCATTAACTATTACAAAACAACAACAGAGAAGACAAACATAACCGTGACAAACAAACAAATCAGTGCGGCTGATTGAGCCCCCCAGTTTTAGCCGGAGATTGCTGACCCACTTCTGTTGTCTTTTTTCTGCGAGTGTCTTATTAAATCCTGATGGTAGGGGGGGGGGGGAAATCATCTTTTTTACAGATCAGAGCGGTTGCAGCAACCGTGCACAGCAGAACCTGTCTGTGAAACGGCGAGTCAGCGGAGGAGGACAGTATTCTGTACAGCAGCGTTTACTTCCTGCTTCTGTCTGCATCACGTGACCTACGTCTGGGGAAACACACCTGTTGGCTGTGATTCGGGGAAACTTTACTACACTTCCAGTTTTGCAGCTCACAGGTTAATTAAAAGATGTTGAGATTGGACAAAGATTTAATGATTTAAGAAGAAGAAAACGTTCAAAACTCCAAGAAGTCTCAGTGCTACATGGTCAGTTTTCGGTGTGTCTGGTCTTTAACCTTCCTCTATCTGATGGAGACCAAACAGCAGTGAAGGAAAGCGTTCTGTATCTGGAAGAGTCCGCGTGCTGACAAATTGTCATGTATCGTAATTGTAAAGTGTGTTTTGATGTTTTCGTGGGAAAAGTCACGGTGAGGGATTCTGCTTACTGTCCATGCTCACTTCATCTAAAGTGCAGCAAAATTAGTCCAATTAACGGCTCCTGATGAGGTGTGAAGATGTCAGCAGTGATCCTCGGGCTGTGTGAGGGGCCGACACCTGAGCCCCACCCGCCTCGGCTCAGGCTGGAACAGAGAAGTATGACATCACTCTCCGTGAGCCGTCCCCTTCCCTTTCCCCCTTCCCCTCCCCTTTTCTCTTCTCTTCTTTTCCCTCCCCGCCCCCCTTCTCCTCCCCCCCCCCCCATTTATTATTTTTCCCCTTATCCTTTCCTTCCTCGCTCCCTCTTACTTATTTCTCTTTTTCTCTTCTCTCTTCCTCTCTCCTCTCTCCTCTCTCTTCCCTCCCTCTCATCTCTTCTTCCTTCATCTTCTTCCTTCCCCCCCCCTCCCCTCTCTCCCCCTCCCCCCTCCCCTCCCCCCCCTCCCCCTTCCATTCTCCTTCTCTCCTCTCCTCTTCCCCTTCCTTCTCTCCTTCCTCCCCCCCCCCTCTCTCCTCACCCTCACCCTCCCCCCACCTCCCCTCCTCCCACACCCATCTCCCCCCCCCCCCCCCACCCCCCCCCCCCCCCCCCCCCCCCCCCCCCCCCCACCCCCCCCCCCCCCCCCCCCCCCCCCCCCCCCCCCCCCCCCCCCCCCCCCCCACCCACCCCCCCCCCCCCCCCCCCCCCCCCACCCCCCCCCCCTCCACACCCCCACACCCCCCTCCCCACCACCATCCTACCTCCACCACGGTCCCACATCCACCACCGTCCTACATCCATCACCATTCTACCTCCACCACCGTCCTACCTCCACCACCGTCCCACATCCACCACCGTCTTACCTCCACCACCATTCTACCTCCACCACCATCCTACCTCCACCACCATCTCTACATCCACCACCGTCCTCCATCCACCACCATCCCTCCTCCACCACTGTCTGACATCAACCACTGTCCTCCACCCACCACAATCTCTACCTCCACCCACGTCTGACATCCACGACCATCCTACATCCACCACCGTCCTACATCCACCACCGTCCTACATCCATCACCATTCTACCTCCACCACCATCCTACCTCCACCACCGTCCTACATCCACCACCGTCCCACCTCCATCACCATTCTACCTCCACCACCGTCCTACCTCCACCACTGTCTCACATCCACCACCGTCCTACATCCATCACCATTCTACCTCCACCACCATCCCCTACCTCCACCACCGTCCTACATCCACCACCGTCCTACATCCATCACCATTCTACCTCCACCACCATCCTACCTCCACCACCGGTCCTACATCCATCACCATTCTACCTCCACCACCATCCTACCTCCACCACCGTCCTACATCCACCACCATCTCTACCTCCACCACCATCCTACCTCCACCACCGTCCTACATCCACCACCGTCCTACATCCATCACCATCCTACCTCCACCACCGTCCACATCCACCACCGTCCTCCTCCACCACCATTCTACCTCCACCACCGTCCTACATCCACCACCGTCCTCCTCCACCACCATCCTACCTCCACCACCGTCTACATCCACCACCGTCCTACATCCACCACCATTCTACTTCCACCACCGTCCTACCTCCACCACCGTCTCACATCCACCACATCTCACCTCCACCACGGACTCACCTCCACCACCGTCTCACCTCCACCACCATCTCACATCCACCACCGACTCACCTCCACCACCGTCTCACCTCCACCACCGACTCACCTCCAGCACCGTCTCACCTCCACCACCGTCTCACCTCCACCACCGTCTCACCTCCACCACCGTCCCACCTTCACCATGTCACACATCCATCACTGTCTCACCTCCACCACTGTCCCACCCGCACCACCAACTCACCCCCACCACCGTCCCACCTCCCCAACCGTCTCACCTCCCCCACCGACTCACCTCCACCACGTCTCACCTCCACCACCGTCCCACCTTCACCACCATCACACATCCATCACTGTCTCACCTCCACCACTGTCCCATCCTCCACTACCAACTCACCCCCACCACCGTCCCACCTCCACAACCGTCTCACCTCCCCCACCGACTCACCTCCACCACCGTCAGACCTCCACCACCGTCTCTCCTCCACCCCGGTCTCACCTCCACCACCGTCTCTCCTCCACCCCGGTCTCACCTCCACCACCGTCAGACCTCCACCCCGGTCTCACCTCCACCACCGTCAGACCTCCACCATCGTCTCTCCTCCACCCGGGTCTCACCTCCACCACCGTCTCACTTCCACCACCGTCTCTCCTCCACCCCGGTCTCACCTCCACCACCGTCTCTCCTCCACCACCGACTCACCTCCACCACCGTCAGACCTCCACCACCGTCTCTCCTCCACCCCGGTCTCACCTCCACCACCGTCTCACCTCCCCCACCGACTCACCTCCACCACGTCTCACCTCCACCACCGTCAGACCTCCACCACCATCTCTCCTCCACCCCCCCCCCCCCCCGGTCTCACCTCCACCACCGTCTCTCCTCCACCACCATCTCTCCTCCACCACCGTCTCACCTCCACCACCGTCTCTCCTCCACCACCATCTCACCTCCAGCACCGTCTCACCTCCACCACTGTCTCACCTCCACCACCATCTCACCTCCACCACCGTCTCACCTCCCCCACCGACTCACCTCCACCACGTCTCACCTCCACCACCGTCTCACCTCCACCACCGTCTCACCTCCAGCACCGTCTCACCTCCCCCACCGACTCACCTCCACCACCGTCTCACCTCCACCACCATCTCACCTCCACCACCATCTCACCTCCAGCACCGTCTCACCTCCACCACCGTCTCACCTCCAGCACCGTCTCACCTCCATCACCGTCTCACCTCCACCACCGTCTCACCTCCACCACCGTCCCACCTTCACCATGTCACACATCCATCACTGTCTCACCTCCACCACTGTCCCACCCGCACCACCAACTCACCCCCACCACCGTCCCACCTCCCCCAACCGTCTCACCTCCCCCACCGACTCACCTCCACCACGTCTCACCTCCACCACCGTCCCACCTTCACCATGTCACACATCCATCACTGTCTCACCTCCACCACCGTCTCACCTCCAGCACCGTCTCACCTCCCCCACCGACTCACCTCCACCACGTCTCACCTCCACCACCGTCTCACCTCCACCACCATCTCACCTCCAGCACCGTCTCACCTCCACCACGTCTCACCTCCACCACCGTCTCTCCTCCACCCCGGTCTCACCTCCAGCACCGTCTCACCTCCATCACCGTCTCACCTCCACCACCGTCTCACCTCCACCACCGTCCCACCTTCACCATGTCACACATCCATCACTGTCTCACCTCCACCACCGTCCCACCTCCCCAACCGTCTCACCTCCCCCACCGACTCACCTCCACCACCGTCAGACCTCCACCACCGTCTCTCCTCCACCCCGGTCTCACCTCCACCACCGTCTCTCCTCCACCCCGGTCTCACCTCCACCACCGTCAGACCTCCACCCCGGTCTCACCTCCACCACCGTCAGACCTCCACCATCGTCTCTCCTCCACCCCGGTCTCACCTCCACCACCGTCTCACCTCCACCACCGTCTCTCCTCCACCCCGGTCTCACCTCCACCACCGTCAGACCTCCACCCCGGTCTCACCTCCACCACCGTCAGACCTCCACCATCGTCTCTCCTCCACCCCGGTCTCACCTCCACCACCGTCTCTCCTCCACCACCATCTCTCCTCCACCCCGGTCTCACCTCCACCACCGTCTCACCTCCACCACCGTCTCACCTCCACCACCGTCTCACCTCCACCACCGTCTCACCTCCACCACCGTCTCACCTCCACCACCGTCTCACCTCCACCACCGTCTCTCCTCCACCACCGTCTCTCCTCCACCCCGGTCTCACCTCCACCACCGTCTCTCCTCCACCACCGTCTCACCTCCATCACCGTCTCACCTCCAGCACCGTCTCACCTCCAGCACCGTCTCACCTCCACCACCGTCTCACCTCCACCACCATCTCACCTCCACCACCGTCTTACCTCCACCACCATCTCTCCTCCACCGCGGTCTCACCTCCACCACGGTCTCACCTCCACCACGGTCTCACCTCCACCACCGTCTCACCTCCACCACGTCTCACCTCCACACCGTCTCACCTCCACCACCGTCTCACCTCCACCCCCGTCTCACCTCCACCACCGTCTCACCTCCACCACCGTCTCACCTCCACCACCGTCTCACCTCCCCCACCGACTCACCTCCACCACGTCTCACCTCCCCCACCGACTCACCTCCACCACGTCTCACCTCCACCACCGTCAGACCTCCACCACCGTCTCACCTCCACCACCGTCTCTCCTCCACCACCGTCTCACCTCCACCACCGTCTCACCTCCACCACGGTCTCACCTCCACCACCGTCTCACCTCCACCACCGTCTCACCTCCACCACAGTCTCTCCTCCACCCCCGTCTCACCTCCACCACCGTCTCACCTCCACCACAGTCTCTCCTCCACCCCCGTCTCACCTCCACCACCGTCTCACCTCCACCACCGTCCCACCTCCACCACCGTCTCACCTCCACCACTGTCTGACATCCACCGCGTCTCACCTCCACCACCGTCTCTCCTCCACCAGCCACAGGACGAAATCTCACCCCCGTTACTCTCCTCCACAGAAATTCCCAGGTCCCCCTTTTACCTCCGTCTCACCTCCACCACCGGTGGTGAGGTGAGGTGAGACACACCACCGTCTGACCCTGAGGAAAAAGCTTCAGGTTTAAGAAGATGAACAAGTCTCCATCCTCCTCCTCCGTTACTTCCTACTTCCTCTGTGCTCCTGTTTTCCGCCACTATGACGGAAGTTTAGTTTTTCTCCTGAGGAGTTTTATCTTCCTCTTCTTCCGTTCACACTTCTCTTATTTTAGAGTCCACATTATTCCCACTGTTTCTTCATCCCAACAACTTCTCCCTCCTTTTCCTCACTTGTCATGCACCAGTTAGCTTGTTTGCTCACCAGCATCGCCACCGCACACGCCGGTGTATCGTCATGGATGGGATTGAGCTTCAGTTGCACCTAATTGCTTTTCAGGTCATCCTCTTAATAGCCCTCCATCTTCCCTTCTCTCCATATATTCCATTATTCCCTCCCTGCTCTTTCTCTTCACACCTCATCTTGTTCTCCTCTGCTTCCGTCCACCAGGTTTAGCCACCGGGCTAATTTCTCCCCATAGGCTGTGTGAGCTTGTGTGTGTGAATAAACTCGCCAACCTTGCAGCATAACAGGCAGTTCTGTTTGTGAAGTTTTGGATATTATGAAATTTTCTGGAAGTCTGGAGGAAAGTCCTTCTGCAACTTTCATGATGGTCTATTTCTTCTGGGATGTCGTACAAATCTGGACTCTGGTTGGGACTTCCTGTTGTCTTTCTATCATCTCCAGTCAGTATGTCCATCCTCCTCTGACCTCTGACATCAACCATACATTCTGGTCCAGACAACTGCTGCTCACTGGAGATTTTCTGTTCTTCAGAACATTCTCCAGAAACACTACAGATGGTCGTGGTGGAAATCCCGGTAAACACTAAATCCCCCGTCTTCCTCATTGCTCAGGTTAAACTTCAGCAAGTCGTCTTCACCATGTTGACTAAATAGAGAAAGTCGTGCCTGCAGCTTGCAGGACGAGACGGAGTCAGACATTAGGTGGGGTCAGACGTCTGACGTTACCGCTGTTACCATGTTACCGTTTTTAGGCGTTTTTTCAAACCCTTCCTCCTATCCTTAACCCTAACCAATCGATCAATCAATCTTTATTTATGAAGCACTTTTCCAGCAGGTTACGCGACTCAAAGCGCTTTACAGTTTAAAAACATTCCCGCCCGCCCGCTGCCCCCCCCCCAAAAAAAAATTGAAAAAAAAAATAAAAAAAAAAAAAAAATTAAAATCCCCAACTCAAGTACATTGATCTACCTGAGGCTGAGTACAGATGGAAAAAGTGAGGGAACCCCATCAGAGGAGCCGTCTGCACCGGGGCGGCACAGCAACCGAAACCGCAGCGGCCCAGGTGCCCAGGGGAGGTGTGATGGAAGACCAACCCCCACCAAGGCACCAGTGATACTGCATCCAATCGACCAACGCCACCCCAGACAGACGGCCCCCGAGAGGAAAGCACCGGAGAGACCTAAGGACTCAGGAACAATAAAAGTAATAAGTAATAATGATAAAAGTAATAAGAATGTATGAAATGCATTAAAACATTGAATAGAAACATCTAAAAATGCCCAAACAGAATTAAAAAGCTATTTAAAAACAACCTGTACAGAATATTAAATTAGCCAATTACAACTTAAACAGTAAAAATCAGCTGAAAGCCAAGCTAAAAAGGTGGGTCTTGAGCCTGCTCTTAAAAATGTGAACGTTCTCTGCGCCCCTGAGATCCTCCGGCAGACTGTTCCACAGGTGGGGGCCGTACCATTGGAACGACGCCTCACCATGTGTGTGTGTCCTGACTTTGGGAATGACTAAAAGCCGGCTACCGGAGGAGCGCAGGGACCGCGAGGGCTCATAGGGTAAAAGCAGTTCTGAGAGATAAGAAGGCCCAAGACCATTACGACATTTAAAAACCATGAAAAGAACCTTAAAATCGATCCTGAAACACACAGGGAGCCAATGCAGCGATCGTAAAACTGGTGTAATGTGGGCCCGCCTCCTGGTCTTCGTCAGGACACGTGCTGCTGAATTCTGCAAGAGTTGTAGACCTGAGATGTTCTTTTTGGGAAGACCAGAAAGCTGTTACAGTAGTCAGTATGACCTGTAATAAAAGCATGCATTAGCACCTCTGTGTTGGCCCGAGAGAGAACGGGGCGGACTCTGGCTATATTTTTTAGATGGTAAAACCCTATTTTTGTGATATTCTTTATGTGTGGAATAAAAGTCAGCTCAGAGTCAAAAATCACGCCCAGATTTTTTACTTGTAATGATGGATTAAAAGATAAAGATTGTAGTTTGGGTAAAAGTGTCTCTCTCTGGGCTTCAGGACCGATGACTAAAACCTCAGTTTTGGCCTGGTTAAGCTGGAGAAAGTTTTCTGCCATCCAGGATCTGATGTCTGAAATACAGTTAAAAAGTGCATCCATTGGCCTCGAGTCATCAGGAGACATAGAGATGTACAACTGTGTGTCATCAGCGTAACTGTGAAAGTTGACTCCATGTCTCCTGATGACCCCGCCAAGAGGGAGCATGTACAGGTTAAAAAGCACAGGGCCCAAGATTGATCCCTGAGGCACACCACATGTGACTTTGTGAACCCTGGAGGAGCAGGTATCCAGACATACCATAAATGTCCTGTCTGTGAGGTAGGAGGTGAACCATGTGTGAACAGCACCAGAGAGGCCGAGCTGCTTTAAACGGGATAAAAGAATAGTGTGGTCAACTGTATCAAACGCAGCACTGAGATCCAGGAGAACCAACACTGTCATCTTCTTTGAGTCATAATTTAATCTAAGATCATTTAAAATCTTTAAAAGGGCCGTCTCTGTGCTGTGGTTCACCCTAAATCCAGACTGAAATTTCTCAAGGACATTTTGTGCATTTAAAAAATCAGTGAGCTGAATAAAAACAAGCTTCTCTAAAACTTTACTTAACCCTCTAGGCGCCAAAGTCGCAATATTGCGACAGGCGACTTTACTGAATATAACAGACCTTAACTTTAAATCTATAGCTTTGTACTGTTACTGCTTGGTTTTACTACATCGCCAAGACATACAGCCTTAGTTCTGACGCCATTTTTTAGTGTGTTTATATGGAAAAAATCAAAGAAATAAAGGTTTGAAACCCGACTCCCGCTCTATGCGCGCGAAGCTGCAGGAGCGCGGGAGAGAGAAAGAAAAGGCGAAAGCAGCATCGTGTTGGAAACAGTGAGAGACAGATCGCGACTTTTAGAATAAAAAACTAAACTTCCAGAGGCCTTTACAGTGCAGACGAGGTGCTGCACTGATCTCTGCTGATCAGGATTAGAAGGGGACGATCATGCCTCGCCAGAGACGAGTGACTGACGTCGCAGCGCGCGCTGCCGCACTCGCGCCGCACAAACTGTCAGAAACACCCCGATGACGGTGAAAGTTTTCTCTGCCGCGGTAATGGGAGAAAGAAAGAGGGATGTGTGGGCAGAAGAGGGAATAATCAGAATAGGGGAGTTATTGATGACGGCTGGGAATGTTTGAGAATTGAGGAAGTGACCCATGAATGGATCAAAGACACTGACGAGCCTGTGGGATATCGCGGACACGAGGATCTCACAGATGCTCGTGCATGTGATTTTCTGTCTCTGTTTTCGGATGAGGATTTCTGGAACCTCATCACAAATGAAAGATATGCTCACCAGTACCTACACACACACTAACTCCAGCCAAACCCCAGATTTCATGGCTGGTATGATGGTATGAGGAGTCAGCTAGGTTATGACAAATTATAAATCTATAATAACAAAAAAGGGGAGAAAAAAAAGCATAAAAACATAATTTTACCTGTTGATATATAAATTATATTAGAAAATGTACTCCTGTCAGATTTCTGTTCATTTATTCTGAGGATGAGAGGATGAAAAGGGATCAGTAAAAAAATGAAAAAAAAATCTACTGTGTAAACATGTTCAGAATTCTGTTTTACTGAGTTTTACCTGCTGATATACAAATTATATTAGCAAAGTTTCTCCAATCAAACTCATGTTTCTTTATTTAGAGCATGATATGACAGTATAATTTTTTTCCTTTGTATAAATATGTTCAAAAATCTGTTTTTTTACTGAAAGTTACACAATCCAATATGGCCGCTACCTGATGACATCACAATATGCAAATTAGATGTGTAAATTTACTCCCATCATAAACTTTAGGTCATGATGAATATTTTTCTCATTTACATTATGGATCTATCTCTCACCACCTCCAAGTTACAGCATTTTGAAATCTTAAAGTCCAAATGGAATATTTTCCTAAATAAACTCTGGCGCCTAGAGGGTTAAAAATGGTAAGTTAGATACCGGTCTAAAATTGTTAAGATCATTACAATCCAAATCGCTCTTCTTCAGCAGAGGCCTCACCACTGCCCCTTTGAAGGCAGCAGGGAAGACCCCCGTCTGAAGAGAGCGATTCCTCATGTTTAAAAGCTCTTCTCTAAAAAATTCATAAAATGGCTTAAAAAATGAGGTTGGGACTGGGTCCAAAAGACATGTGGTGGGCCTCACAGAGGAGAAAACTTTATCAAGTGTCCCAGCGTTAACCAGGTCAAAACTGTCCAGTGCTTCCTCCGGTGAAGGCAGACACTCGGGTACGTTAAAAATCATGTTACTTTGAAGGGATAAAATATTGCTTCTTATAGTGTCTACCTTTCCCATGAAGTGGCCTGCAAATGATTCACAAAGAGCAGCTGTTGGCTTAAAAGTAGGTTTGTTAAAGTCAGGGTTTAAAATATTGTCTATTGTAGAAAAGAGAACCTTTGGATTGTTTTTGTGGTCATTAATTATTTTTGAAAAGTAGTTATTTCGTGCATTTCTGAGTGCATTATTGTATATTTTTTCCTGGTCTCTGAAAATTTCATAATTTATAGTTATTTTGTTTTTCCTCCATCTCCTTTCTGCCATCCTGCATTTCCTTTTGATTTGTTTCAGCTCCTCGTTTCTCCATGGGGCAACAGATTTAGGGTGAATGGTTTTTGTTTTGAGCGGGGCAAGAACATTGAGGGCTGTCTGAAGTCTACTGTTAAAATTCTCAACAATAAAATCACAGGAGGCAGTTAAAACAACAGGAGGACATTCCTCTAAAACACCAAGGAAATTTGCAGCCACTTCCAGGGTGAGATGGCGTTTCCTCATCGTCCTTGCCGAGGTCTCCCGCTGGATAAAACCGGTGATGTTAAAAAACACACAATAGTGATCAGACACAGCAGCTGGCAAGCCATGCGTGATGTCCAAATCCAGAGTGTGTCCCCTGTTGTGACTCGGCTGCCTTACATGTTGAATAAAATCCATGTAGTTAAGAACACTTAAAAACTGGGTTACAACAGGGTCTGAGGGGTTGTCTATGTGTAGGTTAAAATCACCGGTTAAAAGTACCATGTTGTAGGAGCTATGAATGATTGACAGGAATTCTGAAAATTCACTGATAAAAGCTGTGCATTTTTGGGGGGGGTCTGTAAATGGTGACAATTAAAATTGGAGGACTGCTAAGAACAATTGCATGGTGTTCAAAGGTGTCATACTGATTAAATGAGGCAGGTAACCAGCTATCTGGCCACGGCCATTGATGTCCATCACTGCCTAATGTCCGACTATGCGAGCCGCTGGTGGGGGTACTTGACTAACTGCACTGAGTTGCATGTGATTGGCTGTTTAGATATTTGTGTTAACTAACTATTGAACAGGTGGACCTAATTAAATGTACATTTTTGACAATTCGTGTCCTTCTAACTAGGGCTCAGTATTGTTAAGAAACTCACAATTTAATTCAATTTCCACGGGTCGATTCAATTCACTATTGATTAAATGCTTCAGCATCGATTAGTGCTGAGTTGATAAATCGATTGTCGACTATCAAAATAGTCGTTGACTAATTTTATAATCAAGTTTCTTGATTATAATCTTTATTTTCCTCTTGAAATTACCACTGCACCTTCCGTTACCTTGTCTGCCCTTCTATCCTTGATGCACATGTGTGGTTTTAGCTATCTGGGTCAGCTTTTCTTGAATTGTTTACTGACAAATATAAACACACACGCTACCAGTCAAAAGTTTGGACACGTTTCCCCATTAGATTCAATGAAAAAGTGTCTGAACTTTTAACTAGTACTGTAAATATGCTACGATTTTTGTATGATCTGATTAGTCGACTCATCGGCAAAATAATCGGTGACTAGTCAATTATCAAAATAATTGTTTATGGCAGCCCTAATATCGATTCAGTTAGAAGCAGAAGCTCGGTCATCTGGGAGGGGCTCAGAGTAGAGCCGCTGCTCCTCCACATCCAGAGGAACCAGATGAGGAGGCTCGGGCATCTGGTCAGGATGCCTCCTGGACGAGGTGTTCCAGACACGTCCCACTGGGACGAGGCCCCGGGGGAGACCCAGGACACATTGGAGGGACTTGGGACATGCCTAGGGACCCCCCCAGATGAGCTGGTGGATGTGGCCAGGTAGAGGGAAGTCTGGGTTTCCCCGCTTAGGCTGCTGCCCCCAGGACCCGACCCTGGATAAGTGGAAGAAGACGGTACGGTACGGTAGAAATACTGTTGTAGATTTTGGAACATAATTACGCCCATGTGAACGTAGGTAGTGTCACCTTATATTTTAAGCAATCAAACGTCTGAAAATAAAATGTTATATGATCTAACGTTGGCTTTATCCATACAGCATAAATAACATGCACAGCTCCCCTCACCTCAGGAGGTGAATCGATTCAGAGGATTTGTTGAAGTATTACGATGAATTGATTAATCAATATTTTTACCCACTCCTACTTCTAACATTTAGACCGAGTGTTCTGCTCACAGGACATTTCTGCCACCTCTCTCTGGTGCGAAGCAGCTAGTGATCGTCCCAGAGGTCATACCATTTGCTGACAGGAGAAGAAGAAAGAAGTAACTTAGAAGGATTTTAGCAACTGTCCCATCAACAACACATACAGGCTTTCATGATTCCAAAGCACCCACAGAGAGTGATAAACGCCCACGTACAGTCTGCAAAAACCTCTCCAGGAGTTTTGTGTTTAACACAAACGGCATGTTTGCAGAAAAACTGGAAGAGCAGGTCCATCTCTGCAGGCATCTTTATCAACACAGATAGACCAAAAAGTTCAAACTCAGCCGGAGTGTGTGAATGATGAGCATGCTGCTCCCGTAGGAGCGCCACCTGCTGTTCAGGATGCAGGCTGCAGCCCGTCCAGCCTGACTCCAGGAGGTTCAGAGATCCTGATCCTGGTCCCCGAGGGCCGATGAAAAGCTTCCCTGCTGCAGCACACCTGACTCACGTGCAGAGCTCGACGTCTGCTTATTACCCAGTGACTGAATGTCTTCCCTTCCTGGAAACGTTAGACAACGTTTTGATAACATGCTAAGTATCCATACTTTTTCTAATTAGTAAAGGAAAAAAAAGACTTTTCTAAAGTGGAACTGGTCCTCAGAAACATGCAAGTCCAGGAGGACTCACACCCTTTTGTCTTTCCAGACCTGGACCAGCCTGCCTCATTTCTCGCCAAAGCCATTTTCCTAATAATCCCACCCTGCTTGCCCTCAAACTCTCCTCCCACCTCTTCCGTCTCTGCATTGCGTTTTACAGCGTCAGCATATCAAACTTCCCCCAGATCCCCAATCTGCATCCCTCCCCAAGCACCACATCCTCCCTCCGAGTTCCTTTCCTCACCCCAATTATTTCCTGGGCCCTTAGCTTAGAGGGATTCTTTCACCTCCTGTGTGCTCTTCTGTAGTTGCTAACCTTGCCTGTACTGCAGGAAACTACGTCCGTTGTGTAATAAATGCATGCAGCTATTCATAATGCCCCCACAGCCTGTTTTCTCTCCCACCATCTAGACTCAGGCTGCTTCAGGGGGTGCTGAGGGCTTCATGCACAGAGACTGAAGCATTGGTCTGGAGGGAGTTTCTCAAGGACAGACACACCATCACATCTGAATAAGGCTGAAAACATGTTTCATTGCAGTACTTTTAGCTGTTTTTGTCAGTTTTGTGACAGAGTTGGTGACTGTATCCCGTACCAGGATTTTAACTCTGACTATGCCCACACTAAGCTAATGAATCTAATAATACCTCCCTATCAATTTTAATTGGTCCTCTCTTTCTTTGAGATTGTAAAAATATATTTAATAAGCATGAGTTCAAAGTTTTAGCTAAGACTTGTACTGGTACCAATATTTTGGGCACTTCAGGTGACTGCATGGCCTGATATCTGTACCACTGAGAAGCACAGTACTTCTATAAAAGGAAATCCTGATGAGGTGCAACGGGAGATTCTCATCACGATGAGGTGGAACGGGAGATTCTCATCACAATGGGTGGAACGGGAGATTCTCATCACAATGGGACGGAGACTCATACATGGGGGCGGGAGACTCATCACAATGTGGCGGAGTTCTCATCCGATGAGGGACGGGACTCATCCAATGGTGGAACAGGGACTCATCCGAGAGTGGACGGGAGACTCATCCGATGGGGGAACGGGAGTTCTCATCACCATAGGTGGCGGGAGCTCATTACAATGGGGGAACAGGAGACTCATCACAATGGGGGAACAGGAGACTCATCACAATGAGGGGAACAGGAGATTCTCATTACAATGAGGAACAGGAGACTCATCACAATGAGGTGGAACAGGAGACTCATCACAATGAGGTGGAACAGGAGACTCATTACAATGGTGGAACAGGAGACTCATCACAATGGTGGAACAGGAGACTCATTACAATGGGTGGAACAGGAGACTCATCACAATGGTGGAACAGGAGACTCAT
Organism: Atherinomorus stipes; assembly: GCA_023101725.1. NCBI lineage: Eukaryota > Metazoa > Chordata > Actinopteri > Atheriniformes > Atherinidae > Atherinomorus > Atherinomorus stipes. Next base: position 272,220 of record JALJCO010014344.1, on the reverse strand, counting down.
ACGATGAGGTGGAAACGGGAGACTCATCACGATGAGGTGGAATGGGGATCTCATCGCGAGAGGTGGAACGGGAGATTCTCATCGCGAGAGGGGAACGGGAGACTCATCGCGATGAGGGGACGGGAGATCTCATCACGATGAGGGGAACGGGAGACTCATCACAATGGGGGAACGGGAGATCTCATCGCGATGAGGTGGAACGGGAGATCTCATCACAATGAGGGGAACGGGAGACTCATCACGATGACACGAAGGGAAACAGGAGATCTCACCACGAGACACGATGAGGTGAAACAGGAGACTCATCATGATGAGGTGCAACGGGAGATTTTTAGAGAATTCTTCATTTGTTACAGAGATTCTCATGTTCTCACTTGTGATGTATCTTAGTGGAAAAATCTTGGAATTTCCGATCTTAAACCCATTTTCTCTTTTTTTGTTTTTTTTTTTTTTTTTTTAATAAAATTTTTTTATTTTTATTTTTTTTTTGGTTTTATCTTTGTTAACATAGTGACATTCATCCATCACACACACTACTCCATCCTACCCAACATAACACAAACATTAAAATAATTTTTTTTTTTCCTTTTTTTTAATTTTTTTTTTTTTTATTAATTTTTTTTATATTTATTCTCCTTCTTTTATTAAACACCATTTCATTTTTATACCCCCAAAATTCTTACCAATATAATTTTTTATATTTTTTTTTATAATTATTTCCTTTATTCAATCCTTAAAACTAAATCTTTTTAATTTTCTTATCTAACTCTAATTAATTTTGATCTGAAACAACACATGACAAATAACGGACGCCTGTTTTTGTCCAGCCCAGACGAACCACATTTTGTTGCTCCTGCATCTTTTCATTCATCTTAGATTTGAATGTGCAGATGTTTCTGGAAACCTGAAAAGCAAATCACTGGGAGGAAAAGTTTGGAAAGATTTACTTAAGACCATAACATTTTAAAGTCTGTCCGTGAGCAGTTTTATTCAAATCAAACTTCATTTATAAAGCACTTTCAGCACGAATAAGAAGGCCAAGCACAAAGTGCTGGACATAATAAAAATATATCCATATTAAAATAAAAACAAGCCTTCATACATCCAAGTTTGTGTGTTATGTTATACTGTAACACACATGCACACATATACACCCCCTTCCAATTCACCAACCCCTATTTCCTTTTCTTACATTTTAATTACCCACCTCTTCTTCCTCATCAGAACTTGGATGTAGCATCAATGACGTCACGTCTGCAGGGCAGCGCGGGAAATTCAGACACCGAATTGCAGCTGTATGCAGCGCACAGCCTGTTCAAGGCAACGGAGAGAAACGTGGTGGAAACGTTATTTTTGTATTTAACTTCATCACCCATTAGTATGAACAGCGGTATGTTTTTTTTTTTAACCCCCGCCCTTAAGTCATGGGCCAAGGAAAAAGGGAAAACAATCTACCACTGCTTCATAACCACACACACCTATATTGTTACACCTTCATGAGAATTTTACCATTGAATCACATATTTGTTAGACACATCTACACTGAAGTGATGCTATTCAAACTCTGTATCGCCAACATCTTGTGCATATAAACATTTGACAAAAATGTCAGTTTTTTTACCAAAATATTATACAGTGAATAAACAAAATGGAACTACAGTAACTTAGCTTGATGCCACGATCATTTGATCTAACCCACATGTCACAGTAATCTAATGATTAATATCACAACCTATTATCATTTTTTTTTTTTTCAGAAATTCAACACAAAACACTTCAGGTATGGGGCATGACAATAGTCATTACCTCTAAGTTTATTTATTTTACAATTAATGCAGTCTTGTCTGATAAAGGAGGCCACGTCTAAATGCATATAACAACAGTTAGCCTTTAGCAAACTTTGAAAGTGGCCTAGTTTCGTCTAAATAAGGTTATACCTACATAAGGTCTTCGGGTAAAACTGCATATCATTACCACAGCCAACTCTTTTACTAAGGAGGGAGGTTTAGCTGCCAAAACAATACCCATATGTAAAATTAACGTTGTTCTTGGAGGATGCAGTAGGGATGTAACAATAATCCATAAAAAGATAAATAGGGATATAATTCCTAGAATTGGTATCACCGTTTCAGACTGTAATGATGGTAAAACCGTGATTATCGCACTGTGAAAAACTCCCAGTGATGCTCAGCATCCGTCCCTCACCCCAGCTTGCATCCTTGGTCTCTGAAAAAGAAGACACCCCCACACAAACATATCAAATCTTCTAAAAAAATCTAAATCTATTTTTTTTTTTAATATGAAATTTTATTTATTTTTTTTTTTATTTTTTTCCATTTTTTTTTTTTTTTATTTATATATATTTTATTTTATATAAAAAAATTTAATCCTTCCCTAAATCTAGATATCATTAAATAATAAATAATACATACTTACTTATCTTATCATATACATTATCATATATCATTATTCATTATATCATTCCTTATATTGAAAAAAAATTCTTTTTCTTATCTACATATTATATTATACATGAACCTCTATTCATAGATCATCTTTAATAATTTATATGTTTGAGTTTCTACCAAGTTAAACCAAACAGGAAGTACATTCTGCTTGTTAATATTTATTTAATTCAAACATGGTGAAAAGATTTTAGTGTGTATCAGAAGGTTTTGAACATTTTGAGCAGATTTCACCAATACCGCCATAATATCGATAACTGTGATAGTTTTGGTCACAATAACCGTGACATGAACTTTTTATATCTGAATGCCTATTATGCAGCAACATCAGCTACATGAAATATTTTATACTGAAACGTCATCGCTCTTTTAAAAACATCAGCAGTCTCTGCAGCCCTGAGGTTCTCTGTAGAACGTTCCACAGACGAGGACCATCATGGTGGATCGAGGCCTTGCCGTGAGTTTTAGTTCTCACTTTGGAACAAGGAAAGGCCGGTACCACAGCACCTCAGGGCTCGAGGCATGTTTTAAACACAAAAAAAAGCCCAAACCACAAGACATTTAAAAACCAAGAAAAGAAGCTTAAGATCAACCTGAAGCACACCAGGGCCGATGCAGCCATTTTATTATTAGTGAGAACAGGCTGCCCCCAGAGTTGCATTTAACAAAAGATAATGTAATAATGTGCAACAGGCCATGGTACAACTCAGGAGTGGGAAAATGCCACTGCATGACACTGAAAAAGCCTCCTTTGCCCACTGCTGAGTGTTGCAGACAGAGCACTGAGGCAAATCAGTGTGAGCAGCATGGAAAATGGAGGATTTGTCTTGGCTGTGGAGCCGTCCAGCCGTAGTGGAGCTGAATCCGTCGCCACAGAGTGCAGCGCTCCTGTCATACCCTGGTTCCCACACATAAATCCTCAGTTTTTCTGGCTCGAAGCATGACTCAGCAAACACGCAGAGGAGGGGGCTGCCGACTGTTTCTCTGCAGCCACACGAGTCTTTTGCTCGTCTCCATTTAGACGTGGAGTCCCTTCTCTGAAATTGAATTCATTAAGGAATAACTGGACCCCCATCTGTGGAGACTACTCCCACGACAGCCACCACACACTCATACACACACGTCCAGACCCCTCACACACATCTGATGCTACGAACAAAAACAGACATGCAAGTCCCGCACACACTGCTGAGCTAACACCAGCATTAGCATGACTCAAATCAACCAAAAGCATGAAGGTGCAGTTCTAAAAGCGGATGCATGGAGTCAGTGATACTCAGTCTGGTTTCAGAAACCGGTCTGTTCTGGTTTGGTGATTTACAGATGAAGAGATGCCTGCATGACGTCTGGGCTGCACGCAGCTGAGGCGTGACTTTTCCAAATGAACCTGTCGCGTACGACTGACATTCAGCAATAGCAGACAATTTTCTGTAGAACCGGAACATGATTCATCAAATATGTAACAGACTTTCAAATCGAACCAAGCTTTATTTACACTGCCCTTTTCATGCAAAGAATACAACACAAAGCGCTTAAAAATAAAAACAATAAAACCATGAAACAACACACATACACTTACATGCATGCACACACACGCCGTTTATTGTTAAAGTTAAGTCAACTTTATTTGTATAGCGCTTTAAACAGCAGCTACGATAAAAAGTGCTGAACAGACGTGGAAACTGAAATTAGGTCTCAAATGGAAAAAAAGTGAGAAGATTAAAACAAATATGAAACATAAGAACAATCTAAACAATGAACAGCGAAAACAATATAAATATCAGAAAAATAAGACTTAAAACAGTTTTTAATGCTAACGGATGATGAAGCGTTAAAACCCAAAAAGAACGTTTCCACCTCGTCTCTCTCCGTTGCCTTGAACAGGCTGTGCTGCATAAAGCTGAGACTCGGTGGCCGAATGTCCCGCGCTGTCCTGCAGATGTGACATCATTGATGCTGCATTCGCGTCCCCGACAGTTCTGATCCAGGACGGAGACGTCGCGGTGGATTCAGACTCTGTAAGCGATAGCTATGGATTCTTCTGCCGTCAGCAAACGATCCAGATCAACTGAAAGACACTAAAACATGGAACTAGGAAGAAAAAGACTTTATCAGCGTAGTAAACAAGGCTGTAGCTTCAGTTTGAGCTCCTGTGACAGCTTGGGTGGGGGCTGCAGGTACCTGCAGCGCCGGTCGTGGCAGTCGTGAGTCTCATTTCTTAATCCTGCCTCAAGTCGCTCTAACTTAGAAATGAACCCACCATACACACCCATGCAGTGCAAAGCCAGAAACAGGAGGTTGTAGAAGTGAGAGTGGGAGACCCAACTTGAGCCAGACTGGACATCAGATATCAGACCCTCTTTGGGGATCAGCTCCCAGGTTGGTCTCAGGAACCAGACACCCTCTCTACGATTAGGCTTCCAATTTTTCCTTTTGATAAATCACATAGGTCTGCTCTGCAGCTTTTAGCCTCCAGTTTCGCTGCCGAATGGGCTTAAGATTGCAGGGGGGACATCCCATAATACACCCAGCCCCCCTCTTCACTCTTCATGTGTGAACATCTGACATGATTATGTCAGTGTGATTCCAGGATCTCCAACCCCCCTTTAAGTAATTCAGCTGCAGTATGTAGTGTTTGCTTTCTAAGTGACATGTTTGTCATGCAGTGACTGATGGGTAGTGAGCTTTATCATGACGGATAAAACAGATTATTGTTGAGAGGCTATTCGATGCATCTGCCTCTAATAATGTTTAAAAATGGCTGAGCCTGCAACCAGAAGAGGGGCAGCCCTTCTCTTAACTCAGACCCTGTCTCTGTAGAGAAAGATGAGGAAGTTCATGTTAGCCTAAAATGTTGCTTCTCCCCCCAGCGTCCTGACTTTCATTTCATTTCATTTCATTTATTTATTTAAAAATAGGGAGCAGGCATATTAATATACACTTCCGTGCAAATATGCAAGATTATAGCCAGTGGCTAATTTCCATCCTCAGTCCCTTGGCAGGTAGATGGAACTAAAATAACTACATAAAACAATAGTATTATACCTAACATTTCAAGCAATTTAAAAACAAGATAACATGATATAAAACAATTAGTTGATAAATAATAACATAACATGACAATACTATACCCAACATATCACACAATATAAAGACAAAAAACACGATACAAAACAGTAATTACAGATTGAAAAGCACCTACTTAAAAATGTCAGATATAAAGCAGCTATCAGGGTTAAACATGGTGGGTACACTGCTGGTGGGTCTTTAACCATTGCTTAAGTCTGATTTTAAATGATGTATAATTATCTGTTTCCCTGACAGTTACTGGTAATGTATTCCAAGAATGTGCGCCTCTAAATGACGGGACCATTTCAGAGAATTTTGTTTTTCGTTTGGGGATATCACAATCTCCCCTAATTGATGCCCTGGTAATTCGAGAATTATTCTTTTTGTAAATGTAGGTGTTTAACGGTGGAGGTGCAAGTCCATTTAGTACTTTGTATATAAGACATGCATCCAGAAAAATTTGATAACTGTCAAAACTGAGGATTTTGTGTATTTTAATAATATCACAGTGATGGAAATCTATCCATGATTTTTAGTGTTTTTTTAAAGAGAGACCTGATGGGTTTTAATGTACTAACAGTTGTATGTGACCAAGTTGTATAACAGTAGGTTAGATGAGAAAAAATCATAGCATGCATGTACACCTTGGCTGCTTCTAGGGTAAGGGACGGTCGTATGTGATGGAAGTTTGATAAGTTATACTTAATTGTGCTTGTGACTTTCTTTACATGTTCTTTAAATGTTATGCAAGAGTCAAAAACCACACCAAGGTATTTAAAATGTCCCACCACTTCAAGGCTCTCTCCATTTACCAATACACATGCTTTAGTGTCCTCTGCTGGTTTGCGGGAAAAAAACATTGATACAGTCTTTTTAGCATGCAAATATAACCCCGATTCTTCAAGCCACCGAGATAACAGTATCAGAGCTTTGGTCAGTTCTGCTGCTGCGCCTTCTTGTGTTTTTGCATACGTTTTTTGCATTGAGTGTTAACATTTGGACAAATATTCGGAAGTTCATTAATATAGATACTGAATAAAATCGGCCCCAGAACTGAGCCTTGAGGGACACCCAGCGTACAGTCAAGTTGTGATGATGATTCCTGTCCTATTTGCACAATCTGTTTTCGATCTGACAAATATGACTTTATCCAGCAGAGGGCATTACTGGAGTAATTGAAAAGTGACAATCTAGAGAGCAGTATATTGTGGTTGACTGTATCAAATGCTCTTCTGAGATCCAGAAAAAAAAAGCTCCCACATATCCACCCTGATCCAGTGAGCTCTTAATACTTTCAAGAAAAAAGCAAGTTGCTGTTTCAGTGGAATGATGCTTACGGAAACCAAACTGCATGGCGTTTAAGTGGGTATGACCATTATTAATATGTTCTACTAACTGTATGGTAACCCATTTTTCAGCTATTTTAGATATGATTGGGAGAATGCTTATTGGGCGGTAATTTTCTAATTTGGATTTATTACCAGCCTTAAAGACTGGAGTAATTTTAGCAATCTTCCAGGTGGAGGGTACCCTGTTTTGAGTTATGGACATATTTATTAAGTGAGTAATTGGAGGTGCTAATAAATCTTTATATTGTTTGAGGAAATTAGTGTCTAATCCAAATATGTCCTTAGCTTTAGAACTTTTCATGGTGGAGATTATCTTTAAAACTTTGTCAACTGATATTCTTTCTATATTAAAAACTGGTTTACTGGGATCACTAGGGTTACATGGGGTGCCTGTACATTTAAAATGTGCTGTTAGTTCATTAACTGAATTTATAAAATAGCTATTAAAGCCATTTACAATCGTAGTTAGATTGTCAACAAGTGTTCCATTTATCTGTAATTTGATATCATTAACATTCTGACCTTTATTTCGGCCTAATAGTTTATTCAAGCTTTCCCAAACCACTTTCCCATTCCCTTTGGCCCCTTTTATCGTCATAATAAAAAAGTCTGCTTTTGCTTTCCGGATCTGTCTCACTACTTTGTTTCGGAGGGAAGTAAAGATTTGTCGGTTAGCAACTGATCTTGTTTTTAAAGGTGCCATGACATCAAATTTCACTTTTCTGGGGTTTTGGGTGTATAATATGATCTGTTGTGCACTGATGAGGCCATGTGAATGTCCAGAGTGAGAATCAAAGTTCCTGTTTATGGTCCGTCAGCTTTGTCTCCCTGCTCAGAAAAAGTTGAATCAGACAGCAGCTGTCATTCTACGTAGTTCTATCATTCTACGTAGTTCTATCATTCTACGTAGTTCTATCATTCTACGTAGTTCCATCATTCTACGTAGTTCTATCATTCTACGTAGTTCCATCATTCTACGTAGTTCTATCATTCTACGTAGTTCTATCATTCTACGTAGTTCCATCATTCTACGTAGTTCTATCATTCTACGTAGTTCTATCATTCTACGTAGTTCCATCATTCAACGTAGTTCCATCATTCTACGTAGTTCTATCATTCTACGTAGTTCTATCATTCTACGTAGTTCCATCATTCTACGCAGTTCTATCATTCTACGTAGTTCCATCATTCTACGTAGTTCTATCATTCTACGTAGTTCTATCATTCTACGTAGTTCTATCATTCTACGTAATTCAATTGCTCCAATAAGAGCACACTATCAAGTAAACAGCCCCCCCCCCCTCTCTCCTAACGGTTTATGCACCGTCCGCTCCCCTCCTCCCCTCCCTGCAGTGTTGTTTTTGGCAGCTATCTGAGTTTTAGTCTTAGTCTTAGTCTTTCTGACGAAAATGCTTATTAGTTTTAGTCATATTTTAGTCATTTCTGTATCTGATAGTTTTAGTCGACGAAAATCAAAAAGGTTTTAGTCTAGTTTTAGTCGGCGAAATTAAAAACGTTTTAGTCTAGTTTTTTTCAGGTAGGCTATTTAAAAAAAAAAAAAAAAGAAGAATAACTGGCCACTAAGGAGACCATGCTGCCGGTTACATTTGAGCATATAGGTTTGTACATGAAAACAGAAAATAAGACTATGTTCCATTGCAAGTGAAGACAGCAGTTAATGGTGAGGGGAGTGCATTGCGTTGTCTTGTATTATAATCATGTGGCACCTGAAAGTTTAATTTTGTTGTTTTATTATATTGTGTATCTTTTCTTTACCTGCCAAGGGACTGCTGATGCTAATTAGCTTGCTAATGACAATTCAACATGTTACTATATGTTCATTAATATGTACTGTCCCTGTCAAATAAAAAAGTTTGAAGATAGAATAAATTTTAAAGCTTCTCATAAAAATACTGAATGCAAAAACGTTTTTGACACACAAACCATCAATTTATTGCAAAATTAAGGTAAAATATAGGGCTGCAAATATTTTAAATTACAAACCATTTTGGAGTCGAAACAGCCGGCTCTTTAGGAACCGACTCAAAAGAGCCGACTCTTTAGGAACCGACTCAAAAGAGCCGACTCTTTGGGAACCGAATCAAAAAGGCCGGCTCTCTGAAAAGAGACGAACTTCCCACCGTTTGAACAGCGCAGCCAAGCAGCTGCGCGTCTGACTGCAGGTGTTCACCAGAGTCCCTCAGCAGTTCAGATACCCGACGGTAACCCGCAAAAACGCTGTTTAGCAGATAGAAATGACAAAGATTAACATCATGGTTAAGGTGTGGGCGGATATTTATGTAGTTTGGGCGGGTGGCGGTGAGAATATGTTTCTTTTTCGTTGGACAAGACGCGTTTTAAACATCTAACGTTTTGGGATCGTTTCCAGATCAGGCAGAGACAGAGGCACTGCTGGTAATGGGAACAGCGAACACTGTTACAACCAGGAATGATGATCTTTTATGCTGGAATCTCTGAATCAAATAGATAAAGCTCCTACGTGGCAAAATGACAGAGACTGCTGTGAATTTAAGATATTAATGTGCGACATGCGGGTCAGGTTTGACAGGAAGAGCCGCGTTTCGCGGGTCTCGGTTCGGGCGGATGCGAGAAAGGATGCAACTACTTTTTAACTTTTGACAGACAGATTAATGCAGAATAGGTAGATATTTCCTGCATTATGAACGTCTGACAGACCAGAGATGAACATTTTCGTCCAGTCTCGTCTCGTCAATGAAAATTTACACACGTCCCGTCATATTTTAGTCATCATAGAGACACGTTTAGCTCGTCATCGTGTCGTCATCGTCATGAAAAAAAGGGGCGTCAACGAAATGATTTCGTCATCGTCATCGTTAACGAAAACAACACTGCCTCCCTGTCTGATTCAGCTGCATGTATGGAGCTAGTAGTAACTTCTGTGCAGTCAGGTCTGGATTTTCAAACAAATGGATTTAAAAGCAAACTTCTGCAGCAACACTGAGGGAGGGGGCCACAACCTTGTCATTACCTGTAAGTTTATTTATTTTCTAAATGCTGTCTTGTCTGATAAACGTAGCTCACACTGTCTGAAGTGCCCATGTTGCTAGCAGTTAGCCTTTAGCAAACTCCGACCGCAGCTTGACCTAGATTCTCCAAATAAGGTCATAGCCAAATAAGGTGTAGCCAATCAAAATGAAGTCAACGTGGTCTCCGGGTAAAGCTCCATATCATCACCGGACCCAACTGTATTACAGAGGAAGTGAGGTCTGGCGTTTCAAAACAATACTCCGCTGTAAAAAATGCCGTTTTTTTCTTTGGAGTATTTACATATGCAGTAATGCCAACAACATAAACTAGTTTTTAACTGCTATGTCATCACTCCTTCAAGGAATTTTTAAGTGCGTCATCTCTCATTTTCATTAATGTCCTAATGAAAAATGAATGAATGAAAATGAATGAAAAATACTTTATTCATCCCAGAAGGGAAATTCAGTATTGTAAAAGCTCACTTTTTTTTTTTTTTTAATAAACAAAAAAGTCAGTCAGTCTTGTTCTTTAGGGTGATGCTGCTGGCAGGAATGAATTTCTGTATCTCTCCGTTCTACAGCGAACTTGACGCAGCCTCCCACTGAACACACTCTGTTGATTCTTCACCGTGTTGTGGAGAGGAGGAAGAATCCTCCATAATGTTATCATTTATCCACGGTAAATTTTTCCTGTATGTTTGAGACTTTGAGTCTTTCATAAAATGGCTCAATATTTCCATTAAGCTATTAGAAAATATTTTACTACTTTCTTCCACATCATCATTTAGTAGGGCCCTGCACCAATCATGATGCTGCAACGTCTCCTTTAAATTTTGAAGCTGACTTTTGGGTATATAAGAATTTCTGGTGTTAATACTAGTAAGACGTTTCCTGTGCAGCTTTCTTGAACAAAGAATTAAATTATGGTCCGATTGTCCTGAGAGCAAATGAAAAGTTTTGGTAATCCTATCAGGCTTGGTAGTGAAGATTAAATCAATAGTCGTCCTAGAGTTATTGGTAATCCTGGTTGGACCTTGTATGACTTGTGTAAAACTAAAACTATCCATAAGTTGCTTCAAGTTTTTTCTATCTGAACTCACATCCCAGTTTACATTCAAATCTCCCATCAACCTCCTTTCTAGGATCAAACAACTTTAAGATTGCTTTTAACTGATCATAAAATACATTTTTTGAGGAGGGTGGCCTGTACAGACCCAGTATGACAAAAGACATTTCTGGCGATAAAGTTATTTCAACCCCAACACATTCAATATCAGTTCCCAGTGGCCATTCAATTTGCTTACATTTTATACACTCATTTACATAAATGAGCACCCCCCCTCCTTTTCCACATCCTCTATCTCTCCTGAATATATTATACCCTGGTATGCTGATGGCAGCAGTGGGTGAGGACTGGGTTAACCAGGTTTCTGAGATAGCTAAAACATCCAAGTTCCATTCAGACAACAAGTGTTGTATCTGTTCAGATTTAGAAATAATACTACGAATGTTTATGTGTCCCAATAACAGTCCTCCTGGTTTAGTTATAGGATCCCAAATAAGTTTGGCCTGTTTTGTGTTTGAAAAAAGGGCATTTTGCGTTGCTTTCTTATGGCAGGATTCAAAGTTCTTGTTTTTAATGAAGGCTTTGGACACTTGTCTGAGGTGTTTCATGTATTATCTTAAAATCCCCCAGAGGTCGTTTTACTGCAAACTTGCTCGTGAGACTCTTTAGTCAGCAACCTGGCCTCATCGTCTCACAGTCTCCAGATCTGAAAGTTACAAGGAGGTTGAGTCTTTTCAGCTCATGACCCACCAGCACCGTTGACCGCCAGCGGTGGTGCTGCTCTGGTGCTACTACAAGCCGGTTGTTGGTGGGTTCAAACAGGTTTCTGGCCAGTGGGAACGGCATATCAGCTGCACATTCCATACTTTTCTATCCTTGGTGGATACATTGCATCTGGTGTCAGTTAGCTAGCTAAACCTTTTGTAGCCGTTCATCCACCATGGCCCGGCTTCATTTTTATTTTGCTTCTCTCTTTGTCTTCCCTTCAGCTTCCTGTCTCCTTTTGTTTCTGGTCCTAATTTGCAAGTCACCGACTTTAAATCCATGTTCTAGCAAACTTGGAAGCAGAGGAAAAGTCTGTGTTGTGCGAGTTTATGATGCATAGAAGTGTGAGTGAATGAATGAATTGGGTGTATCTGGGACATGATGAGCTGAATGAGGTGGAAACGTACAAACAAAATGTGACTCAGAAATGAAAGATGTTAAAGCAAAGAGCAGTGGGACATTGAAACGTACGACAGGCAGCAGATTTACAGTGAAACCAGATGGTAAACACGGTGGGATGATGCAAGCCCCTGCTGATAGCTGCTGTGTGTGTGTGTGTGTGTGGCAGGGTGTCTGCATCTATATGCATTCCCTCTTTGTGGTCTCATAAGAGGGTTTGGTGGCTGGTGTGTGTGCATGTGTGTGTACGCCGCCTCCGTTGTTTTGTTCCATCTCAGCCCTGTAATTGCCGTGAGTCAGATCTACCTCTGTAACACAGGTGGGAGATACAAAATTTAATTATAGGATGGGAGCTGTTGCTACAGCCCACCTGTGTGAGTGTGTGTGTCTCTTTTGCACTTGTGTGCGTGTGTGTGTGTGTGTGTGTGTGCGTGTGTGAGGCGGTGGTGGGGGCAGCTGAGCGATCTGAGTTATATAGAAAGAGACAGAAAAACACGGGGGGGGGGGGGTGAACACCTGGCACCTGGTGCAAGGCAACACGGAGATTAAAAGGACCACAAAGGGGATTTTTCATCAGCTCTCCTCCTCTGCAGTTTGGACTTTTCATTTGGATGTGATCAAACAGTGACTTTGTTCTGCTCTGAGACAGGTCCCAGCATCGAGTTGAGGGCTCAAGGTATGCTTCATCAGCCTTGTTGCTAAGCAACCCCCACCACGACAGCATCTTGAAGGCTATCTTGGTAGGTTTGGGGGGTTAGGCCTGTCTGTTTGGGGAGCAGCGGCTTCACGTGTTCGGACTCACGTGTTGTGTTTTTGGCTGTCCGAAGACAAACCTGCTGGTGGTAGAGAGCACACAGCTGATTGGCTGGGCTCAGACACAGCTGCAGCTCTGCTCATACTTCTGATGCAAGGCTTTATCAAAAATATGAGCTACAAAGCTTTAAGCATCTGGGCAATATTTTAAATGCATCTTAGGAACAGTTGGACAAAGAAAAAGACAAGGTTTTATTTTATTCGTATTATTTTTTAAAGTGGGCTGTTTAAAGTCATTATGAAAAGTCAAAATCTAGAAGGAATCTGTTCCTGATCCTAACATGGGCAAGATAAAGATTTCTTGACTGGCCAGTTGAAGCTTAAAGCTAAATGCTAAATGTTTTTCATTAATGAACTTATTTTCAATCTCATCACGTCTGTCAGTTGCAGTCTGAGTCTGCTTATGCTCCAGTGATGCAACTCAAACCGTTCAACAGCCCGCGGACCTGTTGCAACACGCAGGCAAAAATAGTGACCAAGTAAAGATCTGACATGTTACTCTAGAGCCGCTTTCAGACTTGCATTGTGGAACACGAGCGGTAAAGTTCATCTGCTCTTTAAACAGACTCGTCTTTTCAAACATGCCGCTTCATTGTGGACTTATCGCGTCCCGGGTGCTTTCAGACATCAGGAAATGTTGTGGAAAAGTCAGAACAGCACCGCTCTCCCTTCAACTCTGTCCGAAACATTTTCTTGTGCGTTCAGCCAAAACGACATGACGCAACATTTTCGCTCTTGTGACACGGAGACCAGTCAGTAGGCATGTCCGCTACATCTCCAAGGTAAAAGACCGGAACGCATGTCTGAATGCAGCGTTATAAAGGACAGAGTTCACAATATTACCGCTTTCCAGCACAGGTCTGAAAGAGGCTTATGTAAGTCCACAATATCAAACCGTAATGATACCTTTCTTTTTTTTTCTACTTGTCCTGTCCAGCATCAAAGCAGCAGAATGGAAATCCGATTGCTTTATTCTGTTGAACAGTTTTGCTTTACCAAGCCGAGCTTTATGAACATAAGGCTCCACTTGATATCATGTTTATTCATTTTATTTCTTTAATTAAACATTTGTCTATAACAGCATTCCATATCATACTGCTGGGACTGACAAGGGAGAAATGAAAGTTAACAGAGAGAAAGGAGTAAGGAAGAGGAAGAGAGAGAGGAGAGAAAACATGAATCCACTTCCACAGTTCACTGGTACATCTGTACAGAAATCCCTAAACAACATTCCAAGGTCTCTGTCGGAAAACAAAACTAACAATCCCCTACAGGAGGACCTGCAGGTGGCTTAAATATCCTCAGATCATACAAACACATGCAGAACTACGCAGAGAAGAGGTACAACCTAGTCATCGCAATGGGAAGTAGAGAAGAGGTACAACCTAGTCATCGCAATGGGAAGTAGAGAAGAGGTGCAACCTAGTCATCGCAATGGAAAGCAGTGTCACAGTGTCAACATGCATAATAAAGGGTCTCCGTGGTGATACAGTCATGCAGATGCAGCCTCGTCTCTGCAAGGAGGAGGAAGCCCGCAAAGCTCACGACCCAGGCCCCCAGCAGCCACCCAGAGGCCCAGATCCCAGCTACCCCCCCCCCCCCCCCCCCAAAGAACGGACATGCATCCCCCAGAGGGCGGCCAAGCGCGGCCCCAGCCGGAGCCCCCGCGGTCTGGGGGCCCAGGCCCCAGCGGACTAAGACCAGCAGCTGCCGACCCCACCCGGGCGGCGGCCATCCCCGGGCAGGGACAGCGCCGGGCCCAGGGCTCAAGCACCCAGGAGCAGCCCCCCCACCCGACCCAGGCAGCCCAACCGAAACCCAGGAGGACCGGACCCCCCAGACGACACCCCCCCTCCCCCAGGACAGGCCAGCCCCCCACCCCGACATCCCTGCCCCACACACCTGACACCAAGACGCCACCTCCACTACCACCCCCACACTCACACACACACACGCACACATACCCCAACACCCACATGCACCCCCCCACACACACATACACCCACCCACTCCGCTCTCCGACCTTACATACCCACACTCACTCCTCCCTCCACCCCCAACACTCTTCTCCCTCTACCGTCCACACCTACCCCCACCTCCTCATACCCTCTAACACACACATGCACTCCCCCCACACACCTGCACCGACCCCTCCCTCCACCCCCACACATACACCCCCACCTCCCTATACCCCCAATACCCCCATACACTCCACCCCATACATGTCCGGCCCCGCCCATCCCTCTGACCTGTCACACTCCCGCCCTTCTTTCTTCAGCCCCTCACGGCCATCCCTACTAGACACTCACAAGCATGCCACTCCTCCCCCCCCCCTTCTCCGACCACCCACCCTCATCTCCTCCCTCTTCCAGCCCAAATTCCTCCCTCCCACATTTCCTCTTTCACACTCTTATTCATTGTTCTCCCACATCCACCTCACTCTTACCATTGCCTCCGTGCCTGATAGCCCAGGCCGGGGAAGGAGCCGCGAGGACCAAGCCCCTGGCGTGTTCCTCCCTTTCCCACCCACCCCGCACCCCCGGATGCAGCAGGCCAGGCATCCCCCGAGCCAGCACATCCCCTGCAATGCAGCCAGCCATAACCACAAGTGCGTGAAGCGGCCACTACCCCCCCCCCCCCCCCCCCAGTAGCGCCCAGGAAACAGGGGTAGAAAAGGACCCTGTCCCCCCCCCCCTGCTCATAACTGTGTGTAATATGTGTGTTGTTTGCAGTTAAAACTGAGAGGCAGTGCCAAGTCATGTAGGGAGTGGGGTCGTGTAGGCGGTATGACCACCCAACCGCCCCCCTCCTTCCACACCCTATATGTCCCGCCTCTCAGAAGTGGTTGTGAGCTGTCGTTATTTTATGTGTTTAGGTGTGTAAGTGTGGTTAAAACTGGGGAGCAGGCTATCTCTAGATGGGGCAAACAGAAGCACTTTGGTGCCCCCCCTCACCACGCCCGCTTGACACGCGCCCTCCCCAAGACCCTACGTGTGTGAGGTAGAGCAGGGGGGGAGAGAGGTCTTGGGAAGGGAGACCAGGGGGGTGTGAGTTCCCCTGAGCCATTACCGGCATTAGGTACCCCTGCCTCCTGGAATCCCCACAGGGCAGAAGGGGGGGAAGGCACGGCCGCCCCCACGGCCAGGCGACAAGCATTCACCGCAAAGGAATGCCGGTCGCTTGGCCGCCAGTAATGATACTGTTGAGATTTCAGCTGTTTGAGGTGTGATTCCACAATGCTGACATCACAACACCCAAATAGATAGATAAATGAACTCTAAACTCATATGGCTGATTTAGGCACAAGCAAACAGACTGATCTGAAGCTGCTCTCACCTGAGCTTCTACTTTAGAGTAAAGAGAAAAAAATGAAATTCTCCTCAAACTCTGTCTACCTCCCAGCAGAAATTACACTAGTTTTACACTTACAGTTACACTAGAAATACATAGGATTAATTACAGCAGGCGAAAGTTGATAGCTGCTACAAAAATGTGAAAATACAAAAGCCACTTTGGATTCATTATTATTACTATTCTTATTATGATTATTATTATTATAAAAAGGACATTTCAACCATTCCAGTGCAATGGTTCTGTCATTTCTTCTTTCCTTGTTCAGTTCAACCGAGTGCATCACAAAAGACTTTTAAAAAAAAAAACATTTATCACATCTCTGTCACTTGTAACATCTATAAAGGGTTTTCCTTTTTTGTTTTTCCCCTTTGGCACTTTTAGCGTTGATGTACAATTACACAACACCCAATACATGCGGGCTGCTAAGCCACAGATTACAAATAGCTGCATTCTCAGTTTATGGAAAAACTTTTGCTCATAAATCTACCGTTCCTGCCTGCCTCCAACACTTGTTTTGAGTAAAGAAATTCAGCTAATTTAAACTTGCATGTTTCTCATTTGGTTAAATGTCCCTGACAGATGCAACTAGACAAGGGGTCTCCAACGAGCCACTGATGAGCTACTGGTAGCTTTCCAGTAGCTCTCAAACAATGATAGTAATACAACACAAAATTAATTTGTCAAAAACAGTTTTAAAAATTAATCCAATCAAAACTACAGATGTCCCCTTTTGAAATTATATGAATTACACAAAGTATTCAGACCCCTTTAAACATTTTACTCTTCGTTTCATTGCAGCCAATTGCTAAAATAAAAAAGTTAATTTTATTTCTCATTAATGTCACTCAGCACCCCATCTTGACAGAAAAAAACAGAAATGTAGAAATTTTTGCAAATTAACTCACTGGCTGCCATTCACGTGTTTCCACGTTAATTCAAATCCGAACGTTAACTGCTAATCATGTGTTTCCACGTTAATTAAGGGTTTTAATCGGCAGAGCTATTTTAATCTCTGCCGGAGTTTGTCAGAGAGAACCAAGGGCTCATGATAATGTTTTCGGTAGTTTTCATCTAATCCAGCAGATGGCGGTGTCAGACAAGCTTAAAAAAAACCTAACAGGAAGTGATGCAATTCTATGATGCTTCCTGTGTTGTTAGCGGTTGTTAGAGCTAACCGGATGAAGTGTGCTGGATCCTGCAGCGGGGGTGAGAGAACATGGCGACCGGTCGTAATGGAAGCAGTTTAGGAGGTGGATGAAGGAGGAAAGTTTGTGGAAAAAGTGATCGGTGACAGACAGACACGATCGATCGAAGACACAATGGAAATACAGCAGCGAAGTGCGGCAGCTGAAAGTGAAAGTAAGTCTACAGCATGTGGTTGTTTCCCGCGGGGGGGGGGGGGGGGGGTGCGGGCGCACCTAATCTGCGGTAGCGGGAGGAGGGAGAGAGGGAGGGGAGGAGTATAGAGACGTTTCTGCTCTCTGTTTCTGCCAAATATTATGTTGTGAAACAAACTTGTTGTGACTTATTCAGCTAGTAAATAATTATTTTGCCTCCAAAACTCTTTTCTCAGTGTTGTATTTGTTGTTTCATAGAAGTAAACAGCTGATCAGATGATGGTGTTGCTAAAGTAAAAAAATATTGGCATCAAAGACACTTTTCCACTTGAAGCGGACGATCGCATTCAAAGCTATTTTTCTCTGCTTTTTGGTCAGAAACAGGCATTTTCGCTGCAACAAAGCCATGTTCTACTGCAGATTACTAAAGAATGGAAAAAGCTAGAAACAAATGTTTTTTTTCTGATAAAAGAAGAGAGTCTAAGCTTTCCTTTGGTACATTCAGTGTTTGTATTGACATAGTACACAATATTCTGTGGATCTCCCAAAATCAGTGAAAATGCTTAAAAATCCTGGCAATATGGAGCTCTGCTCAGAAAAGGTCTGGCAGTCAATGAGTTAATTCAAACTGAAATATGACATGGTCATAAGTATTCAGAGCCTTTGCAGTGACTCATATTTAACTCAGCGACAGTGGCTCAGGTGGTAGAGCAGGTCGGCAAATGATCGAAGGATCGGCGGTTCGAATCCCTATCCCCCAGCCATGAGTCGTTGTGTCCTTGGGCAAGCCACTTAACCCTCCTTTCCTCCAGTGGGGGCACTGCTGGTGTATGAATGTGTGTGAATGTTCCGGTGGCGGTGGGAGGGGACGTAGGTGCGATATGGCAGCCACGTTTCCGTCAGTCTGTCCAAGGGCAGCTGTGGCTACATACGTAGTTTACCATCACTACGTATGAATGAGGAGTGAAAGAATAATGGACCTACTGTAAAGCGCTTTGAGTGCCTTGAAAAGCGCTACAGAAATCTAATCCATTATTATTATGATCATATTCTGTCCGTTCCTTCTGATCCTCCTTGAGATGGTTCTACTCCTTCATTGGAGTCCAGCTGTGTTTAATTAAACTGATTGGACGTGATTAGGAAAGACACACACCTGTCTATATAAGAGCTTCCAGCTCACAGTGCATGTCAGAGCAAATGAGGATCATGAGGTGGAAGGAACTGTCCAAGGAGCTCAGAGACAGAATTGTGGCGAGACACAGATCTGGACAAGGTTACAAAAGGATTTCTGCAGCACTAAAGGTTCCTAAGAGCACGGTGGCCTCCATAGTCCTTACATGGAAGACGTTTGGGACGACCAGAACTCTTCCTAGACCCGGCCGTCCAGCCAAACTGAGCAATGGTGGGAGAAGAGCCTTGGTGAGAGAGTAAAGAAGAAGCCAAAGATCACTGTGGCTGAGCTCCAGAGATGCAGTAGGGAGATGGAGAAAGTTCCACAAAGTCAGTATCACTGCAGCCTCCACCAGTCGGGGCTTTATGGCAGAGCGGCCCGATGGAAGCCTCTCCTCAGTGCAGACATATGAAAGCCCGCATAGAGTTTGCCAAAAACACATGAAGGACTCCCAGACTGAGAGAAATAAGATTCTCTGGTCTGATGAGACCAAGATTTAACTTTCTGGAGTTAATTCTAAGCGATATGTGTGGAGAAAACCAGGCACTGCTCATCACCTGCCCAATACCATCCCAACAGTGAAGCACGGTGGTGGCAGCATCATGCTATGGGGTTGTTTTTCAGCTGCAGGGACAGGACGACTGGTTGCAGTTGAAGGAAAGATGAATGCGGCCAAGTACAGAGATCCTGGAAGAAAAGCTCTTCCAGAGTTCAGGAGCTCAGACTGGGCCGAAGGTTCACCTTCCAACAAGACAATGACCCTCACACACAGCTGAAATAACAAAGGAGCGGATCAGAACCACTCTGGACCATTCTGGACCGGCCCAGCCAGAACCCTGACTTAAAGGCAGGGTGGATGGTGTTTTCCAGGAACATTTTTTTTCTATATTGCTTAAAGTCTTCTTCACACCTCGATTGTAGACAATTAATTAAATGTTCTGACATAAATAAAAAAAGAATCACCTGTGGAACGTACAGGACTGGGAAAACACCTTCCAATGAAATTAATTTCATTGGAAGGTGTTGCGAACAGCCCGTGCTGATTGATTGAATGATTATTATGTCCATCAAACTCGACTGCTGTTTGTCAAGCACCCACCGTCCTCACGTGCACGCACTCGTGACTCGCCAAGAGCATTTCACAGTACAGACGAACTGAGATCAGCATGGCTGCTCGCTGCTCTTAAAGGGAAACTTCGGTTTTTTTCAATCTGGACCAATTTTCTAGCATGAAATGTGTTCATTTACTCACCCAGACAGTTTTGGTGCAACTTGAATTCCGTCGGGAGATATTTAGATCCTCTCCAGATCAGCGTTTGCGCGATATCATGGCAGCAATTGGGCAACCGCGCGCAGCCTCTAAATAAGGCATTATCTGCCACAAACTCCTTCATTTCACCAATGTTTTGCTACGAAACATTAGTCAGACCCCCCCTGTGAGCTATTATGCGACACCATAACAAGTAAAAGTCTGTAAATAAGGACATATCACCACGAAAAAGCCACTTTGATCTCACAGAGGGGGTCCGACTAATGTTTCATAGCAAAACATTGGTGAAATGAAGGAGTCTTAATAAGAAAAACCGGATGTGGATGAAGTCGTGGGGGTGTTGGTGTTTGCAGTGAGGATGTTTTACATCACAGAAGAAGTTGGAGGTGAGATAATTATGACTTTCAGGAAACGTGGTTCCTCTGCTGTTTACTGGGAAGCTAACAAGCTAGCCACTTGGCTGTAATCAGTTATGTTCACCGACAACCATTCACGCACGCGTGTTTGTGTTCTGGGGCATGGTTTCAGGGGTGTGCATATTTTTTTAAATGTAGCTTGTTTGAACCGTTTATCCAAGATCCCCTACCCTGCCTTTTAACCCAACTGAGCATCTCTGGAGAGACCTGAAAATGGCTGATCACCACCGTTCACTGACAGAACTGGAGAGGATCTGCAAGGAAGAACGGCAGAAGATCCCAAATCCAGGTGTGGAACACTGTTGGATCATTCCCAAGAAGACTCATGGCTGTACCAGCTCAGAAGTACTTCCACTCAGTACTGAGAAAAGACTCTGAATAGCCATGTGCGGGTATGAAAGTATGATGGTATGATAACCTTGAGCTAAAATATCACGGTATACCATGGTATCATGACTACACTCTTAAATATTGATTTCAAGTGTCTGGGTAAATAAAAACAACTTATTTTAGTTGAACAATGCCCTTTATTGGCACATCTGTACTTCCTTTGATGTTTATTGGCGTTGGCATTTGCAAGATGTGAATTTAAACTCTTTCACAATCTTTTGCCACTAAATTAGAAGGAAAACATTTTCAAGTGAAAACGTGCTTTAACAAAACAAAGTATGGGTCTGTCAGAGTGAAGTTGATCATAAAAGAATAAAAGTTCATAATAAAGTTATAAGTCTGCAACCATTTTAGTTTGAGCTTTAATAAAGGTCATACGTCGATATTATTTATCAAACCGGAACAATACACTGTCGGATCGGAGCGAATGACAGTGAAAACTCCACCCGCCCGACTCGCTACTCAGTTCCCCGGGCAGTAAATGGAGCGGACCCAGACAGAGTTCAGCCGGTGTCCTGCAACGCCTCCAAAGCTTCTCACTGAACTGAAGTGGCTGTAAATCTGCTGGTTTACTCTCCAGTCCACTGAGCTTTCTTCTGGAAGCCTCCTGCTAACAATCGCCACATATTCCCGCTGCTTAACCAGCCTAAGCTAAACGCTATTAAGAAAGGGGAGTAACATAGGGGCAGGGGGGGGGGGGGGTCTTCTCCTGTCGTATTTGTGTCTGTTTGTGCACATGCACAAACAGACACATACAGGCAGACGTTCATACAGGCAGACAGCAGAGCAACACGAAGAAGAAATCCCCCACTGAAATGAAGATAAACGTAACTAAGTGAACATTTATTCGCCATGTCGTGGGTAGACCTCTGAGATTTACTCACCAAAAAACAGATTTAGTCGCATTTGTTGCCTGGAGTGTTAATTCCTAGGTCTTCACTGGAAAACAAAACTAGCAATCCCCTACAGGAGGACCTGCAGGTGGCTTAAAGTGCTGATGACACAACCTTAACTTCCAGTAACTTTGCCGTACAACAACACACCAGGACTAAATCAGTATTTCTGTGCAGTTAGAGGTTAATCAGACGTGTACTTACGTAAATATCAGATGTTTAGGAGGCTCGGCTAAATGCTAATAGCTTTTCAGTCGTGAAACGAGCCACCATGTTGTGTCGTCAGCGACATACAGTCGCGGTCCGTCCATTGAGTTACATGTATAATCTAAAGGCAGGTACACACTACAGGAAAATCAGCCCGATTTATGTCCCGATCTTCCCCTTGCGATCAAAGCCAGCAAAGGTCCAATTGTCGGATGTTTGCAAAAAACATAGCATCTGATCTTCTCATGGTGTGATGTGAGTTATGAGGGATTTTGTCCGGTCCGATCCGCTCGGAAGGCCTCGGAAGGAGAGATCGTAGATAATGAACATGTTTAATATTTGCGACTTGAAATCCTGGTGTGTGTGGTGTTCCGAAAGGACCCGAACACGCACAGAGTTCACAGCTGTGCAAAATCAAAAACGCTGCTCTCATTGGGAAATCACGTGGAGGCTCCCGTAACAACAGCCAATCAAAACGCAAGAGCTAACAGCTGACTAACAGCTGACTGACGGAAAAGGAAGTAAACACACAAACAAAGAGCACATAGCCATTAGCTTACAGCCCTGCTCTCCAAGCTATCTAATCTTTGTGGCCTTATTTATTTACCTCCAACTCGCGGTCATACAGCCTGCATTCTAATTACTCTCTATGACCTTTTCCACAATGTTTTTTTCCATGTATGCGTGTTTTTTTCCACAATGAAAGGGGCTGAAAAGTACGCTACGTTTGTTTACGCTAAAGTCTCGTCATGAAGTCTCGCAGTGAAGTCTCGCAGCGAAGTCTCGTCGCGAAGTCTCGCAGCGAAGTCTCGTTTGATATCGCGAGATTTCGAATGTTGACAGTGAAGGAGCCGATTCTCTGCTGACCAATCAGTTAGTGTGGGGTGTTCTCCGTCATGTACACCCCACACTATATGATCAGAAGAGGCAAATCGTGTGTGATTTGACTTTTGTAATCATCAAGTGTGTGGTCTCTACATCTGTGAAGGTCTCAGGAATCCTGTAGTGTGTACCTAGCTTAAGCCGTGTAAAACATGAAAGATGCTCCAGAACAGCTGGACTGGAACTGGTTTGTGCTGGATCATCAGCCAGATCAGAAAAGTGATGATGATGATGATGTTGAGGAGGAATTTGGGGAAATCACATTTTACAAGCTAGAACCGGAGTAGAACTGTAGCAGCTGCCCACAGTCTGTCTCCAGCCTCTGGTCCACTGGTTCAGATAAAAGCCTGCAAGACCACACAGAGGGAACCAGAACTGTAAGGAGCGACCCGGAACAACACAAGCAGAACCAGAACTGTTAATGAGCTGCACCGCTTTGACATAGAGCCAGGCGCGACAGAGGCGAGACACTTGTTCCCTGCATTACCACGCGGCTAATGGCTACCCGTGAGCTAGCCGTGGTAAATAATTAGCCTTTAAAAAATAAGAAGATAACAACTTCCATGGTTCCAGTGGAGTTTAAATAGTTCCGGCTTCTAAGGATGAGGATGGAGGAAGGATGCATGTTTGGAAGCAGCTGGAGGAGATCTGATGAAGGAGACGTCCTCATATGACCAAGCAGCAGCTGTTTGTCCGTACAGCAGCTGTATGACCGATGCGATGAAGGAGACGTCCTCATATGACCGAGCAGCAGCTGTCTGTCCGTACAGCAGCTGTATGACCGATGCGATGAAGGAGACGTCCTCATATAACCGAGCAGCAGCTGTCTGTCTGTACAGCAGCTGTATGACCGATGCGATGAAGGAGACGTCCTCATATGACCGAGCAGCAGCTGTCTGTCCGTACAGCAGCTGTATGACTGATGTGATGAAGGAGACGCCCTCATATAACCGAGCAGCAGCTGTCTGTCTGTACAGCAGCTGTATGACCGATGTGATGAAGGAGACGTCCTCATATAACCGAGCAGCAGCTGTCTGTCCGTACAGCAGCTGTATGACCGATGCGATGAAGGAGACGTCCTCATATGACCGAGCAGCAGCTGTCTGTCCGTACAGCAGCTGTATGACCGATGCGATGGAGACGTCCTCATATAACCGAGCAGCAGCTGTCTGTCCGTACAGCAGCTGTATGACCGATGTGATGAAGGAGACGTCCTCATATGACCGAGCAGCAGCTGTCTGTCCGTACAGCAGCTGTCTGTCCGTACAGCAGCTGTATGACCGATGTGATGAAGGAGACGTCCTCATATAACCGAGCAGCAGCTGTCTGTCCGTACAGCAGCTGTCTGTCCGTACAGCAGCTGTATGACCGATGTGATGAAGGAGACGTCCTCATATGACCGAGCAGCAGCTGTCTGTCCGTACAGCAGCTGCATGACCGATGTGATGAAGGAGACGTCCTCATATATCCGAGCAGCAGCTGTCTGTCCGTACAGCAGCTGTATGACCGATGTGATGAAGGAGACGTCCTCATATGACCGAGCAGCAGCTGTCTGTCCGTACAGCAGCTGTCTGACCGATGTGATGAAGGAGACGTCCTCATATAACCGAGCAGAAGCTGTCTGTCCGTACAGCAGCTGTCTGTCCGTACAGCAGCTGTATGACCGATGTGATGAAGGAGACGTCCTCATATGACCGAGCAGCAGCTGTCTGTCCGTACAGCAGCTGTATGACCGATGTGATGAAGGAGACGTCCTCATATAACCGAGCAGCAGCTGTCTGTCCGTACAGCAGCTGTATGGCCGATGTGATGAAGGAGACGTCCTCATTTGACCGAGCAGCAGCTGTCTGTCCGTACAGCAGCTGTATGACCGATGTGATGAAGGAGACTTCCTCATATGACCGAGCAGCAGCTGTCTGTCCGTACAGCAGCTGTATGACCGATGTGATGAAGGAGACGTCCTCATATAACCGAGCAGCAGCTGTCTGTCCGTACAGCAGCTGTATGACCGATGCGATGAAGGAGACGTCCTCATATAACCGAGCAGCAGCTGTCTGTCCGTACAGCAGCTGTATGACCGATGTGATGAAGGAGACGTCCTCATATAACCGAGCAGCAGCTGTCTGTCCGATGCTGGAAAAGGAATTTAAAAACCGCAATGAAGCCTCTTCAATGTTAAATAATCAGCAAAGAAGAGGGTCTCACAGAAGTCATACCGGTTTCGGCTCACAGCACCACCGTCTGGTCAGAAAAGTAGCCATGTTTTCTAATAACTCATCTATGCAGCTGCGCTTGTTTCTGTTTCAAAGATCATCATGAAAGACATTTTGGTAGATAAAACATGGAGGAAATGTCAAAAACATGTCATCGGCACTTTAAGTATCATCAGATCATACAAATACATGCAGAACTACGCAGAGAAGAGGTAAAAACTAATCAGAGCAACGGGAAGCAGCATCACAGCGTCATCCTCAGAATAAAGGGTCTCCATGGTGATGCAGTCATGCAGATGCAGCCTCGTCTCTGCAAGGAGGAGGAAGCCCGCACTGCCCGAGACCCGGGCGCCCAGCAGCCACCTAGAGGCCCAGACCCCAGCCACCCCCTCGAAAGGACGGACTTACATCCCCCCAGAGGGTAGCCCCAGCCGGAGCCCCCCGCAGTCTCAGGGCCCAGGCCCTAGCGGATCAAGACTAGCAACTGCTGACCCCAATAGGCGCCAGCCCCCTGGGGCATGTGCAGCACGGAGCCCACTGATGCACACCTCGTCCCCCCTACACCTTATAAATTTCTACTTTCACACTCACATTCATTTGCTCTCACACCCCCACCTCACTCTTACCTTTGCCTCCGTGCCTCCTGAGTGATAACTTAAACCAGAGTAGGAGCTGCAAGCTCCAAGCCCCTGACACCCCCCACCCCACCCCCAGACGCAGCAGAATAGGCATCCCCTGAGCCAGCAGACCCCCTGCAATGCAGCTAGCAATGAGCGTGTGACACGCATTTGAAGTGCTTCACACGCTCACACGCCAGACATGCCATTTCTCGCGCTGCTAATTCATTTCTGCGCGTTATGAACGAGCCTACCAGGCTCGCTCAGACTGGCTGCATATGAAGCGCCAAAGCAGACAAAAGCTGGACGTACAGACACGCGTAACACCGTATATTTACAGTCTATGCACAACACCGTGTGACCAGCGCGTGAACGTGTGACACGCACCTGTCTGGTGGTGGATGACCATGAAGTCAGACGCACGAGTTGGTGGGGGCCATAAAAGCAGCAGCCTAAGTGAACAGGGTTGCCAGCTGAAGGCTGCAAGGATGGAGGATCTGCTGCATTTGCATTTATTTGGCTAAACGTTGCTGAACGTTGTGCAGATCTGATCAAGTCATTTATGACAGTTCAGAGTTCAGAGACATGAACTCGTCCTGCACGATCAGAAACGTCTCACCTGTTAGCTGCAACATAAAGAACAGCAATCTGGTAAATGTCCAACCTCAAATATGCAAAACTTTAATGCTTCATTTTGTCAGGAATTCAAAAGCAAATAAAAGAAATGGAAACTTTTTTTTCTTTTTTTTTAAATATGGGGGTAGAAATGGCTCCAACCTCAACCCTGTCCTTCCACAGAACAGGGGTGGTTTATTCAGATCTGCCTTGTGGGTTCTAACTTATTTTCTTATTTTTTACTCCTTATAGTCTATTTATGTGTGTTGAGGGGCTGAAAGGCACCTATAAATGATACATATTATTATTATTATTATTATTATTATTATTATTATTATTAAGGGTCTGGATGGTTGTTGTTAAAATGAGGTGGGAGTGCATAGGTGGCATGAGGGAATTACAACACTCACCAGTAAGTCCTTGTATTGTGTCTTTGAATAAAACAAATCCAAATTTTAAAAAATAATAAAGAGGACTTGTAAAAATGTTGCCTGCATGTCGGCATAACCAACAGTTCTGCTTCATATTTATCTGAATGAAATAACTTTGGGGTTCATGGGTTACAACACATTTGTGTTACTTTGCTGAGGCAGCCAAATATTCCGTGCAGATTTTTGTGAACATTAGCAGGATTCTAATATGAAATACCAAGGCTGTTTGAAATAATTTTGTAGTCTAATCTAATACCCCCCCCCCCCCCCCTCCCACACACACACACACCACCACCCCTTTAAAGGTAGAGTCCAAAGTCCCTCCAGCGTTTCTGTTTGCAAACAGCATCATTCAAACTTAGCGCTCCTCCCTCTCAGGCTAATGGCCGCCTCGTTCTAGCTTCAAGCTTCTCCTTCAGAGCTCAGAAGCAGCTACAAGCCAAACTATTATTAACCTGGTTTTCCAAACTGCATTATCTGAAGCTCTTACCTTTTCTTCGGCGCATCCACGGTGTCCCCCTCCCCCTTCGAGAGTTGGAGTGACTGGCGTCTGCTCCAATCATGAGCTTATTCCCACACAGCGTCATGCTCTTAGCTCTGTCATTGGCTGCTGATATAAACAGAAATCTCCACCCAGAAACGTCCCGAACACACCAAAACCATGCAAAAGAGCGAATTACAGGCAGGGGGAGAGAGAGTTGCGTTCAAGCGCACCACGGCACACAAGTAGAAGCCCAAAGACAGGGTTTGAGATGGATTTCACTTGCTCAAGTCTAACGTTCCCCTCCTATTTTTAGGAGGGGAACTTCGGACTGTACCTTTAACCTTTAGTCTTTAGTTTATTTTGAACACGTTGAAAAGGAAAGCAGCAGCATCTTCTGTGTTCGTCTGGAGTGTGTACTGCTGTGTATTGCTGTGTACTATTTTGTAAATTATAACAAAATATCTGACAAATGAAACTAAACCCACACACGCAAACATATTCATACATATTTACACACACATAATAATAATTTAAATTCAACATGTTCAAAAGGAGTAAAAAGAAGTCTAACTTATTTAATCCGTTCTCTTTGAGTCCTAACATATCTTGCATCCTTCATCAAATTGTAAACATGCAATTTTTTTCTGCACAGAAACTGTTACTGTACAAAAGTTGATCACTGCCGTTGTATTTTATGAGTTATTTTTTAACTGAAGTCAGCTTTGAGTTGAAGTCGAAGGCAAAAGGTTGATGCACATTTAAAATGGAAAGAATAACTACAACCAAAGCCGTTCATTCTGTATTTAATCATTCAATGAGAATCGATAAGGAACCGAATCGAAAAGGGACATTGATAATGGAACCGGAATCGCTAAATTCTTAACGATTCCCATCCCTATACATGTGTTTGAGGTAGAGTGGAGGGGGAGAGAGGTCTAGGGAAGGGAGACCAGAGGGATGTGGATTTCCCTCTGGAAGTTGAGCCGTTGTCGGCATTAGGTACCCTTGCCCACCGGGATGCCTCCAGGACAGAGGGAGCCAGGCACAGCCGCCCCCACAGCCAGGCGACCGGCATTCACCGCAAAGGGAACAGCGGCAGCCCCCGGGGCTCCCGGCCACCACAGGCCAGGGAGGGAACGAGGGCAACGGAAGGGCAGGAGCCCACTTTAACGATTAACTGCATTGCAATGTCAGCACGGCCAAACAGGCAGCAGGACGTCACGTCAGAGAGCATTTTCAAAAGACGAAAATCACAGGTGAGCAATGACTCGTGACTAATCTCAGCCATTACTTTTCATCAGTCCAAACAAAAGTTGCTAATCTCGCCACCTGTTGCACAAGAACATCACAGCTGGTTTGTCCAGCTCGCCGTGTTGCCTCTAAACTAGCTGAGATTCTTGTTAACTAGCTTGCTAAAACACAGGACTTGTCATTCAGTCACCTTAGATTCAGAATTATGAGCCTGGCAAACGTAGAACAGATATTTACTGTTCACATTGGACCAGGGTTTGTTTCAAATATTTTACCAGTAATGAAGAATTATTCTGTCCAGCAGGATCGCCTGCAAACCGGCAAATATCTGCCTGAGCTCCGCTGGAAAGCAAGTTAAGTTAGTTAAGATTCGTGCATTCAAGGCAGATTAAACAGAATCTCCAAAGAGTTTTTCCATCCCCCTGAAACTTTTTTACAACTTGACTACTGCATCCATCTGTCCGTCCGTCCATCCATCCATCCAGAGCCTGAGTCTCACGGGCAGCAGCTTAAGCAGAAAAGCCAGGTTTCTTTCTCCCTCACCACTTTTCCATCTCATCCAGGAGAATCTGCGGGTGTTTCTAGGTCAGCTGGGAGACATAGTCCCTCCAGCATGACCTGGATCTTCCCTGTGGCTTCCTTCCAGTGGGACTCTTCTGAAGCTCCTCACCAGGGGGGTGTCCGGGGGGCATCCCTTACTCTGAGCTGCTCATGAGGGAGAGCCTAGCCATCTTGTGGAAGAAACTAACTTTGACTGCTTAATCTCATCTTCTATGTCAGTGTCTACCCTCAGCTTGTGGTCACAGATGAGGGTGGGAACATAGATCATCAGCTAAATAAAGAGGGAGAATGACACCCATAAAAGTCTTGGACAATCTGCAACCAACAGCAGCCCAGGTAGAGTGAAACCCCCACCAGATCCATCCTACTGCTGGCAGTGGGAGTCAAATGGTCCATATCAGAGGTAAATGAATTTTCCTGGTGTATCATACAAGACCAGGTCAAAGACAGCTCCTCTAACCAAAAATCAATGTCTTGGCAATGAAATTTGTTGGCTGGGTTGCACCCACACACCAGAGCAAAACTCCATCTGATTCTAGAAATAGGAGCTTCATTTTTCAACAGTGTAAATGGACAACTTCACAAACCTTTGCAAAAAACAAAACACCCCAAACAAGCAAACCACAGAAGAGCTAAGAATATTATCAGATCTTTAAACAATGTAAACTTCCCCTACCGTGTAAACCAGGAGAAATATACACCAGTTACTAGAGTTGTAGTACTCGAGATTGGTCTTGGGCTCAAGACCATTTTTTTATGTTCTTGGTCTCGTCTTGGTATCGACTGCATTTTGTTTCGGTCTCGTCTCGGTCTCGGACAGGGCGGTCTTGGGATTTTTGAACGAGACCGGTGGAGACCACTGCTGATCGGCTTTTTGTCCATAACTTAGCTGCTGATAAGTGGAAAAGGAGCCTCTTACAAACAGCTGATAACACCTTAAAAACGTTGGTTGTGTTACGTCTCCCGGCAGCGGCAGTGTGACTGTAACGGACTCCTGCACCCAGAGAGGCGCGAGCCCAAAGGAGAGCGGCTGTGTGAACGTGTTAGCGTGACTGTAGCTACCACTGACGACACCGAGGTCTGGACCAGGACCTCAGTATTTATAATAAAATGAACCAAATAACCATGAAGCTCACAAGCATTTTCCTGAGAAGATGATTTCTGTGCGGACTGATACTGAAATAGTGATTGATCCTCGACCAGCCACCTGGATTATAGAACTGATTCTCAAGCTCAATCTGATTTTCACGTGTTGGGGGGCTTGGAGCTCACGGCTCCTTCCCCGGCCCGAGCTACCACTCAGGAGGCACGAGGGCATGGGCAAGAGCGAGGTGGGTATGTGAGAATAATGAATGAGAGTGTGAAAGAGGAAATGTGGGAGGGAGGAATTTGGGCTGGAAGAGGGAGGAGATGTGGGTAAGTGGTTGGAGGAAAGGGGGGATGGAGGAAGGAGGGGCATGCTCGTGAGTGTCTAGTAGGGATGGTCATGAGGGGCTGAAGGAAGGAAGGGCGGGACTGTGATAGGTCAGAGGGATGGGCGGGGCTGGACATGTAAGGGGGGATTGTATGGGGTATTGGGGGTACAGGGAGGTGGGGGCGTATGTATGGGGGGTAGGGAGGGGTTGGTGCAGTTATGTGGGGGGAGTGCATGTGTGTGTTAGAGGGTATCAGGAGGTGGGGGTAGGTGTGGACGGTAGAGGTAGGAGAGTGTTGGGGTGGAGGGAGGAGTGAGTGTGGGTATGTAAGGTCGGAGAGCGGAGCGGGTGGGTGTATGTGTGTGTGTGGGGGAGTACATGTGGGTGTTGGGGTATGTGTGTGTGGGGAGTGTGTGTGTGAGCGTGGTGGTGGGGTAGGGGGTGGTAGAGCTGGTGGTGCCCTGGTGTCAGGTGTGTGGGGCAGGGACATTGGGGTGGGGGCTGGCCTGCCCTGGGGGGTGTCGTCTGGGGGGTCGGGTCCTCCTGGGTTTCAGTTGGGCCACCCGGGTCGGGGGGGGTGGCTGCTCCTGGGCGCTTGGGCCCTGGGCCCGGCGCTGTCTCTGCCCCGGGGGGCACCCGGCGCCTGGTGGGGTCGGCAGCTGCTGGTCTTGGTCCGCTGGGGCCTGGAACCCAGACCGCGGGGGCTCCAGCTGGGGCCACCTTTTGCCGCCCTTTGGGGGATGCATGGCCGTTCTTGGGGGGGGGGGGGGGGGGGGGGGGGGGGGGTAGCTGGGATCTGGGCCTCTGGGTGGCTGCTGGGGGCCTGGGTCGTGAGCCTTGCGGGCTTCCTCCTCCTTGCAGAGACGAGGCTGCATCTGCATGACTGTATCACCATGGAGCACCCTTTATTATGCATGTTGACACTGTGACGCTGCTTCCCGTTGCGCTGACTAGGTTGTACCTCTTCTCTGCGTAGTTTTGCGTGTGTTTGTATGATCTGAGGATATTTAAGCCACCTGCAGGTCCTCCTGTAGGGGATTGCTTGTTTTGTTTTCCAACAGAGACCTTAGTTGTTTAGGGATCGCGGTACAGATGTACCAGTGAACTGTGTAAGTGGATTCATGTTTTCTCTCTCTCTCTTCCTCTTCCTTACTCCTTTCTCTCTGTTTCACTTTCTATCATTACCTCTGTTAACTTTCATTTCTCCCTTGTCAGGCCCAGCAGTATGAAATGGAATGGTGTAATAGACAAATGTTTAAATAAAGAAATAAAATGAATAAACATGATATCAAGTGGAGCCTTATGTTCATAAAGCTCCGCTTGGTAATGCAAAACTGTTCAACAAAATAAAGCAATCAGATTTCCATTCTGCTGCTATGATGCTGGACAGGACAAGTAGAAAAGGAGATAAAGAGAAAAAAACAAAAAAAAAAAAACGAGAACAAATGAGAGAAAATAAGATGAACTACAGTCCTGCTTGTTAGGAGAGATTTCTGCCAACTTGGTTATAATTAAATTTGATGTTTGACAAAATTTATGAGTTTATAGTTTTAATTCGTAGTACTGCTTTCAAAACAACAGAGCAAAGATTTTTTTTTTTTGTCATATTTGTTTAAAAGCAAACTTTAAAAACCCTCATATTTTAAAATAATGATTTTTCTTTGATATTTGTCGTCTCGGTCTCGGTCTGTAAAAGTCTTGGTCTCGTCTCGACCTCTAAATGTCTTGACCTTGTCTCGGTCTCGGTCTGTAAAAGTCTTGGTCTCGTCTTGACCTCTAAATGTCTTGACCTTGTCTCTGTCTCGGTACCTCCATGACATCATCCATTTCAACTTTTGCTTGGTAAATCATTCCAGTTTGGGCCAAACTAGTCATTTTGCTCCACCTTTCAAAGCCCTCTCTCTCAGCCAAACTCATTTAGTCTTCACTCGCCAGCCTGTCCCCCGTCTGCTACATTATCCCATGGCCTGCAAACGCTGCCGGTGCACAGCGGCACATTATTTCAACACGTCAGTCATATCTCCTGCTCAGACAGGATTCAGACACATATGCACAGCTGTAATCAGCACAAAGCTCATGTGCAAGATGAAATAATGAGACATTTATGCTTAACGGAGGCAAAAAGTGAAAACTTTGATCAGATTTATTGTCCTTGCCCTGAGTTTATCAGATGTGTGAGGATTTGAGGCATTAATCCCACAGGACCTGGATGCTAAAGGGTCACAATAAGGTCATCAATCAAACTGAAGCGGATTAGTGGTACTGACTGCGTTAACTCCTTTGTATAAAAGGTCAGCGTTTCCTGTTTCTATAAAAGCAGCCCTCAGGTGCATTTGATTGACTCCTCAGAGGCTTGTTCCACCAAATCGACCTGCAGGTGTTGTTATAAATATTGCTGTACTGTAGGTTTCCAGCTGAACATTGCTGACTGAGTAGCAGTGTGACGGCGTCTGATCTAAGTGAAGGTGTCAGAAACCACATCGGCAAGCTGAGCAGAGGTAGACTAAACACAATCAGAACATCTGGACATCACGCTGAGAAACAACCACATTACAAACACTTGTTAATTTTCTAAAATGTACTAATTACTGATTTAATCTACCTGATCAAGTGTACACCCTGTAGACATCAATTTAAATAAAGTTTATTTGCATAGCTCCAAAGTTTGTTACAAAGATATCTTACTGACACAAAGACCTGGATAACTCTGAATCTCCTTCTAAATCCAGACCAGACCGAGGATGTTGTCTTTGGACCTGAAAAACTCACGATTAAATAGTCTAACTTTGTAAATGATCTGGATGCATAATTCTGGCTTTGACGGAGAAGAATCTTGGAGTTTATTACACTTCTGCTCGGAAGAAAATCATACAGGTACTTTGGATCAACTTTTTAAAAAAAATTACTGTAATTTGTTGAATCTAAATTTATTAGTTTTTCCCCAAATTAAATTTATGGTGAGGTTGAAACCGTAAATTTTGATTTACTGAAAATATAGCTTTTACCTTAAGACAAAGAAAGAAACTGCATTTATACAAAGTAAAACAACGATAAATTATAACAAAGACCGTAAACACATCACTCACATTTATAGGATAACAGTCATAGAAGCTTAAATTCCTGATGAACTTCTATTTCCCATGAGCCTTTTTGAAATGTTGAGTTTGGAAAATAGCCCCATCCCCTTTGTTGTTCATGCATGCTGAAGTTGAAACAACTTAAGATTCGATCCAGTCGGTTGGTTTCCTTAGCGAGGCTATCGTGAATCGGCTCAAACTGACCTGTCTGTGAAGCCCTGATTGGTGCTATGCAAACAAAGCTGAAGTGAATTGAATTATTTACTTATGGAATAAATCCTACTTCAAGAGCCATCCGTGTCAGTAAAAGCGTGTATTGTTTAGGTAGCCAGCAGCAGAGGGGACGCATGTCCTTGTAATAATCCCACAGTGCTGGGAACATTCACATCTGCTCTGGAGTTGGACACATGCAGTAAATAGTCTCCACCCTCGGGGTTGCATCTCTGTGGTGAGAAATTCATTCTGGAGTCCAAACACACCACAAAGCTTTGCAGAGCTACACGAGAACCAAGAAGTGCTGACTGTCAAAGTGTTTTCTCTTTAATCACACACAAACAACTTAAATGTTGAGAGAACAAACATTACTCATGAGAAGCTCTTCAGAAGAACATGAGAAATAAGTGTGTGCATCATACCAGCCTGATCGCTGACTTTCATTTATGCAAGACAATGAAACTGCTGGTGTTTACGTAGCAGTGTCTTATTTACAGTGAGGTGTTAATCAGGGTTAATGCCAGAAAACTGCTGTGCATAAAAATGAAGCTGCGCAGGCAAAGCTGGAATAACGTGGAAGACGAGTCTGAAACAAACTGGAGTCCATCCAGCTCGAATGCTGCAAATCATCCACCTGTGGATCGTTATGAGGTGGAACAGGAGATTCTCATCACGATGAGGTGGAACGGGAGATTCTCATCATAATGAGGTGGAACGGGAGATTCTCATCATGATGAGGTGGAACGGGAGATTCTCATCACCATGAGGTGGAACAGGAGATTCTCATCATGATGAGGTGGAACGGAAGATTCTCATCACAATGAGGTGGAACGGAAGATTCTCATCACAATGAGGTGGAACAGGAGATTCTCATCACGATGAGGTGGAACGGAAGATTCTCATCACGATGAGGTGGAACGGAAGATTCTCATCATAATGAGGTGGAACGGGAGATTCTCATCACGATGAGGTGGAACAGGAGATTCTCATCGTGATGAGGTGGAACAGGAGATTCTCATCACGATGAGGTGGAACAGGAGATTCTCATCACGATGAGGTGGAACGGAAGATTCTCATCATAATGAGGTGGAACGGGAGATTCTCATCATAATAAGGTGGAACGGAAGATTCTCATCATAATGAGGTGGAACAGGAGATTCTCATCATAATGAGGTGGAACGGGAGATTCTCATCATAATGAGGTGGAACAGGAGATTCTCATCACGATGAGGTGGAACAGGAGATTCTCATCATGATGAGGTGGAACGGAAGATTCTCATCACGATGAGGTGGAACAGAAGATTCTCATCATAATGAGGTGGAACAGGAGATTCTCATCACAATGAGGTGGAACAGGAGATTCTCATCATAATGAGGTGGAACAGGAGATTCTCATCACGATGAGGTGGAACGGAAGATTCTCATCACGATGAGGTGGAACGGAAGATTCTCATCATAATGAGGTGGAACGGGAGATTCTCATCACGATGAGGTGGAACAGGAGATTCTAATCGTGATGAGGTGGAACAGGAGATTCTCATCACGATGAGGTGGAACGGGAGATTCTCATCGCGATGAGGTGGAACAGGAGATTCTCATCACGATGAGGTGGAACGGAAGATTCTCATCATAATGAGGTGGAACGGGAGATTCTCATCATAATAAGGTGGAACGGAAGATTCTCATCATAATGAGGTGGAACGGAAGATTCTCATCATAATAAGGTGGAACGGGAGATTCTCATCATAATAAGGTGGAACGGAAGATTCTCATCATAATGAGGTGGAACGGGAGATTCTCATCACGATGAGGTGGAACGGATGATTCTCATCACGATGAGGTGGAACGGATGACTCTCATCACGATGAGGTGGAACGGGAGATTCTCTTCATAATGAGGTGGAACGGGAGATTCTCATCACAATGAGGTGGAACGGGAGATTCTCATCATAATGAGGTGGAACGGGAGATTCTCATCATGATGAGGTGGAACGGGAGATTCTCATCACCATGAGGTGGAACGGGAGATTCTCATCATGATGAGGTGGAACGGGAGATTCTCATCACCATGAGGTGGAACGGGAGATTCTCATCATAATGAGGTGGAACAGGAGATTCTCATCACGATGAGGTGGAACAGGAGATTCTCATCATAATGAGGTGGAACAGGAGATTCTCATCACGATGAGGTGGAACGGAAGATTCTCATCACGATGAGGTGGAACGGAAGATTCTCATCACAATGAGGTGGAACAGGAGATTCTCATCACGATGAGGTGGAACGGAAGATTCTCATCACGATGAGGTGGAACGGAAGATTCTCATCATAATGAGGTGGAACGGGAGATTCTCATCACGATGAGGTGGAACAGGAGATTCTCATCGTGATGAGGTGGAACAGGAGATTCTCATCACGATGAGGTGGAACGGAAGATTCTCATCATAATGAGGTGGAACGGGAGATTCTCATCATAATAAGGTGGAACAGGAGATTCTCATCATAATGAGGTGGAACGGGAGATTCTCATCATAATAAGGTGGAACAGGAGATTCTCATCATAATGAGGTGGAACGGGAGATTCTCATCACGATGAGGTGGAACAGGAGATTCTCATCACGATGAGGTGGAACGGAAGATTCTCATCACGATGAGGTGGAACAGAAGATTCTCATCATAATGAGGTGGAACAGGAGATTCTCATCACAATGAGGTGGAACAGGAGATTCTCATCATAATGAGGTGGAACAGGAGATTCTCATCACGATGAGGTGGAACGGAAGATTCTCATCACGATGAGGTGGAACGGAAGATTCTCATCATAATGAGGTGGAACGGGAGATTCTCATCACGATGAGGTGGAACAGGAGATTCTAATCGTGATGAGGTGGAACAGGAGATTCTCATCACGATGAGGTGGAACAGGAGATTCTCATCACGATGAGGTGGAACGGAAGATTCTCATCATAATGAGGTGGAACGGGAGATTCTCATCATAATAAGGTGGAACGGAAGATTCTCATCATAATGAGGTGGAACGGAAGATTCTCATCATAATAAGGTGGAACGGGAGATTCTCATCATAATAAGGTGGAACGGAAGATTCTCATCATAATGAGGTGGAACGGGAGATTCTCATCACGATGAGGTGGAACGGATGATTCTCATCACGATGAGGTGGAACGGATGACTCTCATCACGATGAGGTGGAACGGGAGATTCTCTTCATAATGAGGTGGAACGGGAGATTCTCATCACAATGAGGTGGAACGGGAGATTCTCATCATAATGAGGTGGAACGGGAGATTCTCATCATAATGAGGTGGAACGGAAGATTCTCATCGTGATGAAGTGAAACGGGAGATTCTCTTCATAATGAGGTGGAACGGGAGATTCTCATCACAATAAGGTGGAACGGGAGATTCTCATCATAATGAGGTGGAACGGAAGATTCTCATCGTGATGAGGTGGAACGGGAGATTCTCATCATAATGAGGTTGAACGAAAGATTCTCATCACAATGAGGTGGAACGGGAGATTCTCATCATAATGAGGTGGAACGAAAGATTCTCATCACGATGAGGTGGAACGGGAGATTCTCATCGTGATGAGGTGGAACAGGAGATTCTCATCATAATGAGGTGGAATGGGAGATTCTCATCATGATGAGGTGGAACGGAAGATTCTCATCATAATGAGGTGGAACGGGAGATTCTCTTCATAATGAGGTGGAACGGAAGATTCTCATCGTGATGAGGTGGAACGGGAGATTCTCATCATAATGAGGTTGAACGAAAGATTCTCATCACAATGAGGTGGAACGGGAGATTCTCATCACGATGAGGTGGAACGGGAGATTCTCATCATAATGAGGTGGAACGAAAGATTCTCATCACAATGAGGTGGAACGGGAGATTCTCATCGTGATGAGGTGGAACGGGAGATTCTCATCGTGATGAGGTGGAATGGGAGATTCTCATCGTGATGAGGTGGAACGGAAGATTCTCATCATAATGAGGTGGAACGGGAGATTCTCATCATAATGAGGTGGAACGGGAGATTCTCATCATAATGAGGTGGAACGGAAGATTCTCATCATAATGAGGTGGAATGGGAGATTCTCATCATAATGAGGTGGAACGGAAGATTCTCATCATAATGAGGTGGAACGGAAGATTCTCATCATAATGAGGTGGAACGGGAGATTCTCATCATGATGAGGTGGAACGGAAGATTCTCATCATAATGAGGTGGAACGGGAGATTCTCATCATAATGAGGTGGAACGGAAGATTCTCATCATAATGAGGTGGAACGAAAGATTCTCATCACGATGAGGTGGAACGAAAGATTCTCATCGTGATGAGGTAGAACGGAAGATTCTCATCATAATGAGGTGGAACGGGAGATTCTCATCACGATGAGGTGGAACGGGAGATTCTCTTCGTGATGAGGTGGAACGGGAGATTATCATCGTGATGAGGTGGAACGGGAGATTCTCATCGTGATGAGGTGGAACGGAAGATTCTGATCGTGATGAGGTGGAACGGGAGATCTCATCGTGATGAGGTGGAATGGAAGATTCTCATCGTGATGAGGTAGAACGGGAGATTCCCATCATGATGAGGTTGAATGGGAGATTCTCATCGTGATGAGGTGGAAGGGGAGATTCTCATCGTGATGAGGTGGAAGGGGAGATTCTCATCGTGATGAGGTAGAACGGGAGATTCCCATCCTGATGAGGTTGAATGGGAGATTCTCATCGTGATGAGGTGGAAGGGGAGATTCTCATCGTGATGAGGTGGAACTCGAGATTCTCATCGTGATGAGGTGGAACGGGAGATTCTCATTGTGATCAGGTAGAACGGGAGATTTCCATCATGATGAGGTTGAATGGGAGATTCTCATCGTGATGAGGTGGAAGGGGAGATTCTCATCGTGATGAGGTGGAACGGGAGATTCTGATCGTGATGAGGTGGAACTCGAGATTCTCATCGCGATGAGGTGGAACGGGAGATTCTCATCGTGATGAGGTGGAATGGAAGATTCTGCAGCAACACTGTTCTGCCATCACGTCAGTATGGAGCAAAATCTCTGAGAGTTGTTTCCAACTGTGCTAATTCTATGACACCAAGAATTAAGACAGTTTTAAGGAAATTGGTCCAACTGGCAGTGATGTGGTTGTGATTGCAAATGTTTACCATTTCATTGCCCAACAAAGAAAAAGTGAGATTAGATAAAAAATGTGGTATATTTGTAGTCTTTAAGTAACAACCTCTCTGTATTTACGGGGTTTTAAATGCAGAATTCACATTCATTTCATCTGCAGTTCAGTTTGTGGTTGTAGGTCACAGCAGAGGGAAGTTCATCCAAGATGTTTTGGCTCATTGAGCTACAGTGTGATGGCCCAGAGTTAGTCATGCTGGCCTGGCTGACGCCCTTCATCCATCCTCCCGACGTGTCCCGTTCCTCCCCCATCATATCCCTACTGCCCTGTGCTGTCCTCAATCACTTGAGGCTGAAGCTGTCAGCTGCGCCCTTGAGAACAAAGGTTAGAAAACCTCAGCACCACACAGCCACTTGCAATTGGGCTGATTATCCACCAGTACTGGATTGCTTTTTGATTAGGATCCAAATAGCTGACTACTGTTTTTGCAGTAAATTCCCATGAGATCTCAGCTTGTGTAGTTAAAATATGTGACATGTTGATCTCAGTAGGAGTACCATTTATGTGAACCAATGTCTTTGTTTCTGAAAATCCCCCATGTTTACATGCTATCGTACTGAGCAAGTAAAGTTGGCGTAAATAGAGAGCTAATTGCTCGTATCAAGAATATTGAACATAAAATCCCAACTTAACATGTGGAGGTCTGTAATAGTGTAAAAACTGCCAGTTTTACCAGTCATTCCCTGAAAATGGAACAATTGTAGTCCCTCTGACCTTTTTGGGTTTATTTTATCTGTTGGGTCTCAAAAATCTATATTGAATCAGCTTTATATAGATATGTGTCCTTCACTACAGTCTAAAACACACTGATTAAATTTGACCTTTTTATGAGAAATGTTATCGTTATTTTCAGTTGACATCACCTTTTTTTCTGATAAATCAAACTTGGAATTACTCATATCAAAAAGAGAACCAGAACTGAAGGGACCAACTTAAAAATAAGTATTTAAAAAAAACTACCCAGATAGCAGACATGTTTAGGCCAAATACGGGCTACTTTTGGTTCTATGGTTCAGTTAAAGTTCTGAAACGTGTTGTGTTATTTGTGACAGACAAAAATACACATCTGGCTGACAAAAAAAAACCTGTCTGACTACACTAAAAACTAAATTATGGCTGGATGCATCACCTCTAG
Source organism: Atherinomorus stipes (assembly GCA_023101725.1). NCBI lineage: Eukaryota > Metazoa > Chordata > Actinopteri > Atheriniformes > Atherinidae > Atherinomorus > Atherinomorus stipes. The sequence continues at coordinate 232,131 of JALJCO010014344.1, read as the reverse complement.
TAATTTAATCAAAGAAACACACTGACTGACTGACACGGCCCAACCTACTGACGAGAATTCACAATGAGTCCCATTCACCAATGTCTTCTTACAAATCTTCTTGAATTTGTTCTTCAGAACTCCACGGGATCGCCGGCACCCCAGAGCAACAGCGCCGGTAGTTTGCATAATATCTCAGGAACCACAAAACGAAACTTAACGGGGAAAATTCCTATCACAAGCTTACCTTTGGGGCGATCTCTGGTGAACTCGGGGTATTTCTAACCATCCCTACTACGTGTGTACTATTGTACGAATGTACTGCGCTGCAACTTGTGTGTCCCCCTTCCTGTTAGAAGTTGCAGATCTGATGTAACCAGGGACCTCCCTAATGAAATAAAAGAGGCGACAGCCGAGCGTGTTTCAGAGAAGGTTGGAAGCTTGTAACTGAACATGCTTCTGGTCTGCTCTCCTCACGAGTTAGAAAAACTAACTCTCGTGTCCTTTCCTTTGTGTGTTTACTGATGTTCTAGGTTGTTTGAACCTGACACATTGTTATAGGAAAAAAAAGGACCTTGTTGGCTCAGGTCCCAGCAAACTCCATTATATGAAAGTTGGGGGGAAACGAGAAGCCTTCCTGATCACCGGCTGCATTTGAGATATTAAAAAAGTGCTGCAGAGTCTTGCTCACCATGAGGGGAAGTGGAAGATAAGTTACATCATTCTGTGGGTGAACAATTTCTTTAAAGGGATATTGTGTAAGTTCTCCTGTGTTTTATTCACAAAAACTGATTATTTGGTTCAAAAGTGTTTTTTCATTAATCAGTAATCACTCCCATCAACAAACTGAAGTGCTCCTCTAAGTTCTAAATTTGCCGTCCGTATCATTCATTTACACATCGAGCGGGGCGGCTCGGTGGAGGCTGCCATGTCGTATCGCCATGTTTTTTGCGTTCGGGAGAAGCGTGACAGTAGGAAAACACAGAAACTCACCGGACACACCGGAGTTTTCAGCTCAGTTCGAGGTAATGCCTTTGAAAAGTCACCGCGCTGCAGTGGGAGAAACCAGCGTCTCACTGATGCTGCGTTCACGTGCAGTCGGGCAGACGGCCGTTGGTAACAAACCAGATGTCGTTTTAATCAATGAAGCCGAGCGAAAGACGGTAAAACATGGGTCAGGGAAAACAATACGACATCGCCATGACAACCGAACAGATGTGGACTGATGTTACTGTAACTGACGGACCACGTCTTCACATAGAGGCCGGTGATAACTTTACATGCAGCGGCTGTCGTCGGTCTGCCCGGTTTCACACGAATGCAGCATGAAAAGTACGAGGGAGCTGCTCCCGATTACACAGTGTCCCTTTAACATGGACTGGAGATGCAAACTGTGTTCTACATCCCTGGATACCCGTGCAAAGTTATTTAGGCATTACCGTGTGCAACATAGTCAGTATTCAAGAGTCAGCCCACTGCCTTGTCTCCACAGCATTTGCGTTTGGACTTTTCGCGGATTGCCTCAGTTTTACAAAGTTGAGCAGATTCTCCTGGTGAACAACTTTGTCGTCCTTCTTAGCAGACAACACAAGTCTTACTATGTTGAACACCCACGATCCTATGAACTTTCTCCTCAGAGGTGACTATTAATACCTTATCTGACCTCAATGACACATCGCCTCTCTTTGCATACAACACAGATGGTAGACTGCTCTTGTCACCCAAGCGGTTTATCTCACTACACTAAAATTTATCTTGCACCTTTTTTCTTGCACATAAAGATAAAACCAGTGTTTTGTTAACAAAGTGAGAGTAGGCCCCTTCAGTACTTGTAACTTACAATATTAATGTGGCAGTTGACGGTCCTGTCACTATGCCTCCGACTGATCATGTGCGCTGGCTACTTGGCCACAGGGATGTCCCTTTGGCTGAATGGTCAGCGTGCATGGCTTTCACCCAGGAGTCTGGGGTTCAAAGCCCACCCGGGCCCTCTGTTGCGTACCTTGCCACATTCTGGCGTTGTCGGCAGGATCCATGTGAAATGCTGGTAAAACAGTCCATGGATTCCTAATTGGTGGCACCCTGTGCGGAGCACGAGGACGTGCTTGTGGAAAGAGGGGGAGAGATGTGGCAGTTGACGGTCCTGTCACTATGCCTCCGACTGATCATGTGCGCTGGCTACTTGGCCACAGGGATGTCCCTTTGGCTGAATGGTCAGCGTGCATGGCTTTCACCCAGGAGTCTGGGGTTCAAAGCCCACCCGGGCCCTCTGTTGCGTACCTTGCCACATTAACAACTCTGAAAAGAAATAGCTTGTACCTGACCTGTGATCTCCTTTGTGATTCAGAAGAACAAACCCTAATTTGATGACCTCGTACATTTAAAAAAAAAATTCAAATAGAACTTTGAGACACCACAAGGAAGATGGCTGATCCCAGGAGATTTGTGCTTCGTGTATTTGTTGCCACGGATGTTGCCATGAAGCTCACTCTGAATGAGCGACCACAGTCAGTCGAGGAGCTAAAGAGTATAATGCAAGATCGTTTCAAGCCAAGACTGGAGGGTGAATTCACATTGCAATATGAGGATCCTGACTTTGATGGACAACTAAGCGTTCTTGTTGATATCCAAGAATTACCAGAGAAGGGTACGTTGAAAGTTATGAGTTCTGAAAGCGATAACAGCTCAACTGCAAGTTGATACAGACATCCTCTAAGTCAACGTCAGAAGAATTGGCCAGACTGTTTCCCTCTTCCTGCTTTTTCTTTTGAAGTTTGCTTGAAGTTTAAAATGGGAAATTATCGGACAAAGCTGGCGAGAACAGGATGTGTGAAGGTGTCCATCAACACAGGCAGGAGAAGCCATACCAACCCTGATCATGAACATCCTCACTCAAATATAAAACAAGCCAGACGTGCTGAAGTAAACTACCTGCCGGACTTTCCCAGAGGAGAAAGCCAGGCTTCTCTGGAACCAATGACAAAAGACATCATTCAAGAAGAAGAAAAGACAGAAAAGGATCAGATGTTCATTGAAAAGCTCATGCAGACAACCTTTGCCCTTCGTCGCAAAGATATCGTGCAGGGAAGTCCACAGGTGAAGGACTTTTTGAAAACATGGCCACCCTGAAAATGGAGTCACAGGTAAAAACTGTTTTTATGTATCACAAAGATCATGCATATTATCCGACAAGCAGATGCATTCACATCTCCAGTATTCCATTACTGAGTCAACAATTCAAGCCTGAGACCGGCTTTTTAAGCGGACTCCAGCGCAGTGCCCAGGACGAAAGGGCAGGGCACTGGAGGAAAGCTCGGCGCTCAGTGGCACGTCCACACTCAGTGATATTCCTTGTTTATAATTAATTCCATTTTTTAATGTTTTTAATGTTCCGTGACTGCTGATTTGATGGGGCTTATCATGCTATGCACAATAGCGGCACGTGAGCATGAAGTGCAGTTATTAACGCTGATGGGCTGCATAAAGATGTGTGAAACGCATCGTGTCACATGCGGGACACTTACTTGCTGTTTTACTGCAGTAACCTGCCTGTTTCACCTCTCACTTAATGGGCTGCTTTGCGAAATGGCACAATATAAATGATGTCTTCATTCTAATAGTTGAGTTGTATTATATTTCACGTGCTGCATTTGCTGTGGTTGGAGAACACAGGAAAAGTACACAACTGTAACTGAACCCCTCAGAGGGATCATCATAATCCTCAAATTTAGAATAAGATAAGAGAAACTTTATTGTCTCACAAGGTGAAATTTGTCTCGGGCTTTTAGAATCACATTATTAAAGTGAGCCAACCAAAATAAAATGCATTTTCATTAAATAGTCATTAATCAGTTTTTTTTAAATGCCAGGGAGCCACATCAGAGGGACAAAATAGCATGTGGCTCCAGAGCTACGGGCTGCCGACCCCTGACTTAGATAGTTGCATACAAGTTTTGTGTCAAAACAAGAAAATGTGTACTCATTTTATTTCTGTATGAGGAGCTGTACTGTAATTCCAGTGCAAGACACCAAATGCAGCTTCTTGAATCATCTATATGACCTTTTACTTTATTCTGTGTGTGTGTTTCTGTGCGTGTTTTGCAGTGGGAAGATGATCCAGACATTGAGGACACTCCTGTTGCGCTCCTCTCTGTGGCAACTGAAAACTCCACTGGCACCATCCAGTTTAACCCCGACAGCATTTGTGTGGTGATCGAAGATGACATTGTTGTGAGAAGTCTCCCCAGGTTGGCTGATGCACTTCTTCTCTTCTTTGGCTTAATCTATGCATTGCATTTAGAATATCCAAAAAAACTTGTTCACACATTTACCTTTGTTCAGAAAATACTGCTGTGTGTGGATGATAACAGACCACTCAAACCATGCCTTCTAAGTTTGAAAAACGAGTTGTTCAGCAATGTTGAAGGCACCTGTGCGTAAATGTGATCTGGTCCTGCAAAGTTTAACTTTGTACCATGCCTCAAAGGTGGCCGGAGAGAAAGTTCCTTAAAGAAGCAGTGGTTAACTATCAGTAATTTCAGAGTTGTCTTCGGCTTTATCTGCGCCAACATTGATGCACTGTTTGTGACTAATTTTATTTGAATAATTGGATGTGTTAGCTTTGATTCCACTGCAAGGTCTTTTTTTCATAGCATGTATAATTTGTTGGTTATTGGTCATTTTGACCTTAAGTTTCACCTTGTAGCAATTACATTGAAATTTATTCACTAGTATTATTTAATCAAGTGGACACCTATCTGATTTTTTTTTTTTTTTTTTTTTTTTTTTTACAGCCGAGTATAATTTGTGGATTTTTTTTTTTTACTGTGTTTACATTAGGCCTTTTTTCACTGCTGTGGAAATTCCTGAAGAGACTGATTAGTATATTTGTTATGGTAACGAGATGGATATGCAATCCACTTAGTTTCTATTGAAATTAACATAACGTCTGTCTTCCTGTTTATAACCTTTCAGACACTGTTAAGCCTTTACATTTTTCTGGCTTAACTAGTTTAACAAAACTGTTCACGATGTTTTATCAAAGGTTGCTTTAAACCTTAAATAAAAAAACGTGAACTGAAAAAGAAATGTGAAGTGTGTTTCTATTTTTAGACATTGATAAAAAAAAAAGTAATGGTACATTGTGAGCTAAAGCAAAAACATATATATATATACCATATATATAATATGTGTGTGTGTTGTGTGTGTGTGTGTGTATGTATTTATGTGTGAGCAGGATTAGAAATTTGAGTTGGTTATACTTAAAAACTAAACTTAATTTAACTTATAAAATTAAGATGTCAACAAGAAAGCATTTTAATAAACAGTACATTTTTTGAGTTCAGTCAAACTAATAAAATTTATTTCCATTACCTCAAAAAATAAGGTAATATAAAGAAAGCATTTGAGTAAACTGAAGTTATATTTTTTAAGTTCAGTCAAACTCATATAATTTATTTCCATAACAGCTGGATGTGGAGAGGACGCTGGCGCGTTTGGCTGCCGCTTCTCCCTCTGGAAAACTTTCACTTTCACTGATGCAATGATTTTCAATCCACAAATTCACTGGATTCTTGGCACCTACCTGGACCTACTGCTGACTTGCTCTACCATCTGGAGAAAATTCGACCAAAACCCATTCAGTTTGGTTGCTGCTGGTCACTGAAGAGACGACGCTGCTCGACTGGCCGGATTACAAACCCGCAGTGTAGCTAGTTCCCCCAGACCAGTCATCTTTCTCCTTCTACAGCTATGTAGTGTTTGGTCCATTTCTCCACTCTGTGCATCCCCCCGTCTCATCTACTACCGTCCACCACCGTCTCAGCCATGGCTCTTTGCTATACATCATACCAGCTCCTCCATCTCACAACACACAGCACGCCGCCAGCTTCAGACCTGCTCACGAATCTAAAACTCCTTGGACTATTATGCCGTTGCCGCTACATCCATAGAGGCTCCCGACGTAACTTTATACTCAACTACACCTCAAACAACAACATTCCTGCAATATACTCGGACAACTCCACTTCCGTGTCCCGGCGTCTCCACAACAACTGGCTACATCATCAGAGCGCCCGTCAGGTTAACATTTACAACCTCCGCCACTTGTCTACTTCCGCTTCCGCCCCTTCACAGCAACACCCCCTCAGGCTTGGACTTTTCAACAAAAGATCTCTTAACAAAAAGAGCCCCATGCTGAATGAATTCATTCTGGACTCTCAACTGGATCTTCTGTGCTTAACTGAAACATGGCAAAAACCCCTGGACTGCTTTGCCCTCAACCAAGCCACTCCAGCTGGATTCTCATACATGGATCAACCCCGCCCTCAAGGCCGGGGGGGGTGTCGCCACCATCCACCGGCAAACCCTCACACCCCGGCCTCTCCACATCCCCCCTGCTCCATCTTTTGAACACTTATCATTCAAACTCACCAGTCCTACTCCCTTGACCATCTCCATCATTTACTGCCCCCCCAGACCCAACTCATCCTTCCTGTCAGATCTTACAGAGTTCATCACACAACTGTGCACTACTTCATCCTCCATCTTACTCTTAGGCAAATTCAACCTTCACATGGACTCCTCTAACTGCAAGATTGCTGCTGACTTTCTGGACATCCTACACAGCTTCAATTTTCCCACACACTCCTGCGGACACATTCTGGACTTGATCTGTTCAACAGGACTCATCATTGATACCCTCTCACACACAGACCTCAACATATCTGACCACCTTGCTATGACATTCAACATCAACCTCCCTGGTCCCAGACTCAAACAAACACGCACCATCTCCTTTCACAATCTGAAATCTCTCTGTCCCACCACCTTCTCCAACCACATATCACACACCATCACCTCATCCAACCCACCTGTCAGCCCAACCACTGCTGATCTGGTAACGCATTACAACAACACACTCACTGCCGGTCTCAATTATCTTGCACCTGTTAAAACCATATCTGTCTCATTTTCCTGCTCTGCCCCCTTGGTACACACCCAAACTTCATAAACTGAAAAAGCAACGCAGACAACTTGAACGCCTCTCCAAGAAAACTGGACTCACTGTACATCTACAAGCATATAAAGACCTCCTCCACCTCTACAGATCTGCCCTCTTATCTGCCCGCACATCTTTCTACTCTGGCATTATCCACTCTGGCTTGTCAAACCCTCGTACTCTGTTCTCTACCGTAAACAAACTTCTCCAGCCCACTGACCTCCATGAAATTATTTGGCAATCATTCACCACCGAAAAGTGCAACAACTTCATTGATTTCTTCAAATCCAAAATTGACAATATCCATCAAGAACTTTCCACAACTGCATCCCCATGTCTCGACCCAATAACCTTCCCTTCTGCCATCCCACAGAAGACTCTCCCCTCTCTGTCACCTATTACTGAATCCGACCTCATCAAAATCTTCAGCAATATCAACCTTGCCACCTGCTCCCTGGACCCCATTCCATCTGCCCTCGTCAAAGCCTGCCTTCCCTGTCTCAGCCCGCTCATCCTGGACATCATCAACTCATCCCTTCCATCTGGAACTGTTTCCCCTGTCTTCAAACTAGCCACCATCACACCCATAATCAAGAAACCCGGACTGGATCCTGAAGACCCCAACAACTTTCGGCCCATCTCCAACCTCTCATTCCTGTCAAAGATCCTGGAACGTTCTGTTGCATCACAACTCCAACAATATCTGCACTCCAATCAGCTCTACGAGACCCTTCAATCCGGCCTCCGAACTCACCACAGCACCGAAACCGCACTCTTAAAAGTTACAAACGACCTGCTTGCATCTGACTCTGGCTCCCTCACCATACTCATCCTCCTCGACCTCTCCGCTGCATTTGATACCATCGACCATTCCATCCTTCTTCAACGCTTACAGTCTATCGGTATCACGGGTTCAGCCCTCTCCTGGTTCAACTCCTACCTCTCCAATAGATCTCACTTCATCTCCATCAACGACAACCATCCCGGTTACCCATGGTGTACCCCAAGGTTCGGTGCTTGGTCCCCTCCTGTTTATCCTGTACATCCTCCCCCTTGGACAAATCATTCGTAAACATGGACTGCACTTCCACAGCTATGCCGATGACACACTTTACCTCTCCACTAAATCCATCCCCCCTTCAACTGTACCAACCATTGCAATTGTCTCTCTGCAATAAAACTCTGGATGACCACCAATTTCCTCAAACTCAACTACTATAAAACCGAAATCATGATCATCGGTCCAAAATCCCTCCTCCCTTCCACACAGGACTTCTCCATTACCATTGTCAACCAAACAGTCACCCCCTCCCCACAATTCAGGAACCTTGGTATTATCTTCGACCCCACTCTCTCCTTCAAACCCCATATCCGTCATGTTACAAAAACAGCCTTCTTTCATCTCCGAAACATCGCTCATCTACGTCCCTCACTCTCCACTTCTGCTGCTGAAACACTCGTTCATGCTTTCATCTCATCCAGACTCGATTACTGCAACAGCCTCCTCTATGGACTCTTCCTCTGATTCACAAAAACTGCAATACATTCAGAACTCCGCTGCTCGCCTCCTCACTCCTCTCTGGGTGATGTGGTCTCCAAAGACCACATCACCCCCGTCCGGCTACCTATAAAGCAACGCATCCATTTCAAGGTCCTACTCATCACCTACAAAGCCCTCCATAACCGAGCTCCTCCATATCTCACAGCCCTTCTTCAGCACCACCGCCCTCCCCACCACCTCCGTTCTGCTGACTCGAACCTCCTAAAACCTGCTGTCAAATCCAAGCACTGGACTTTGGGGGATTGTGCCTTCGCCGTTGCCACCCCTGCCCTCTGGAACTCCATCCCTCTCCATATCAGGAACTCTGACTCTCTGGCCACCTTCAAACAATCACTCAAAAACTTACCTGTTTAACTGCATACCACTCATAACCATTCATGTTCTCCCTCCTGTCATATCTGTGTTATGTTATTTTGTCTGTAAAGCGTCTTTGAGTTCGTTTTGAAAAGCGCGATATAAATCTGATTTATGATTATTATTTAACTTAAAACATTTACGTAATCGGTTACGACAAATATTTTGAGTATTCTCAACTTGTTCGGGTTTACAGTGCATAACTAACTCTTGCTTAATACAAAAAAGTCTTATTGCATTATATTTAACATGCACAACAATCAAGTCAAATGAGTTTTCAATCAATTTTCTTGATAATTCACCAATGGTTAAAGTTGAGGAGTTTAAATATCTTGGTCTTCACCTCAACTCTCAATTGACATTTTCCACATGTAGATTCATTTACTGCTGAGATTACTTTATTCCTCCACTAACTGTTATATTCTACCTATTATGAAGAGAATCATTACTCATTTGATACTTCCAATACTGGATATTGCTGATGTGGTCTACCAGAGCACCTCTGATACAAATCTTAATCCTCTTAATGTTATTTATCACAGTCTCTGTAGATTTGTACTGAGGTGTCCTTACAGAACCCATCACTGTCAGATGTACACGTCACTGAACTGGTTAGCATTAAAATCATGAAGGCATCTTCATTGGCTCCAATTTATTTTCAAATGTCATCTTCGTTAGCCATCTTATTTAAAAAAATTCAGGCCCTCATAAAACCTGGGGCATACCGAGCATCTGTTTGTGTTCCCAAAATCAATAAAGATTTTCGTCATCAAGCATTTAAATTTAGAGCCCCATCAGCCTGGAACAACTTATCTGTTTCAATCAGATCTATTACTTCTCTACAGGAGAGCTACTCTCACTTATTTACAAATTACTTGTTCTTCTGATGTTGTATTTCTAATTATCTATGTATGTACAGTTGGTGTGAATGCTGTGTTGTGTTTATCTTGCTGGATTCTATTTTTGTCATTTGTGTAACCGTTTGTTTGTGTAGAGGACCCCCTTAAAAATGAGATGTTCCATTGATTCATTCTCTTTACCGCTTATCCAGTTCAGGGTTCGGAGGGGGGTGGGGGGGGGGGGGGGGTGCTGGAGCCTACCCCAGCTATTATTTATCAGGTGAGAGACAGGTACACCTGGCAGGACGCCAGTCTGTCGCAGGACCAACACAGAGAGACAACTTGCATTGTGGAACAGGAGTGGTAAAATCCTTTCAGACATCAGGAAATGTAGCGGATAAGTCAGCGCAGCCACGCTCTCCCTGTAACCTGGTTCAGAACATTTTCTTGTGTGTTCAGCCAAAACGACATGCCACAACATTTCTGCTCTTATGACATGGGTCCAGCTGGTACATGTCCACTACATCTCTGAGGTAAAAGACTGGTCCGCATGTCTGAATGCAGCCGTTAGAAACGACAAAGTCCGCACGATTACTGCTTTCCAGTGCAAGTTTGAAAGGGGCTTTAGAGTGACCAATTAACCGAACATCATGTGTTTGGACTGTGGGAGGAAGCGGGAGAACCCAGAGAGAACCCACACATACGCTGGGAACATGCAAACTCCACACAGGAGGCAACTGTTGGAATTGTTCAACAACCAGAACTCGAACTGGCAACCTTCATACTGTGGGGGGGTTGGACGGGCGGAGGGCGCTGGTGGGAGAGTGTGTCTGTTGGGGTCGTGGTGGGGGTCTGGGCCTGTGTGTGGGGAAGGGGGCGTGGGGACCGGTGGGGCAGATGTGCTGGGATTGGGTGGCTGTTGATGTGTGGGAGGGGTGGGCAGGGCTGCGTTGACGGGGGTAAAGGTGTGTGTTTGTTTTGGGTGGGGTGTGGGGGTTGGTCCTGCGCAGGTGGAAAGGAGTGTGGTGGGCTTGTCTGGGGGGTCCGTTTGAGTGAATGTGAGTGAGAAGTCATGGTGTCATTGTGTGTGTGTGGTTTCTGTTCTTTCTTTTAACAGGGAGGGGGGAGCAGTCATGCCGCCCTCTGGGGGGGATGCATGTCCGTTCCTTTGGGGGGTGGCTGGGATCTGGGCCTCTAGGTGGCTGCTGGGGACCCAGGTCTTGGGCCATGCGGGCTTCCTCCTCCTTGCAGAGACGAGGCTGCATCTGCATGACTGTATCACCATGGAGACCCTTTATTATGCATGTTGATGCTGTGACACTGCTTCCCATTGCGATGACTAGGTTGTACCTCTTCTCTGCTTCCCATTGCGATGACTAGGTTGTACCTCTTCTCTGCGTAGTTCTGCGTGTGTTTGTATGATCTGATGATACTTAATCACCTGCAGGTCCTCCTGTGGGGGATTGCTTGTTTTGTTTTCCGACAGAGACCTTGGAATGTTGTTTAGGGATTTCTGTACAGATGCACCAGTAACCTGTGGAAGTGGATTCATGTTTTATTTTCTCTCTCTCTCTCTTTTCCTCACTCCTTTCTCTCTGTTCCCCTTTCTATTACTGCTTCTGCTAACTTTCTTTCTCTTTCATTTCTCTGTTGTTAAGCCCAGCAATATGATGTAAAATGCTGTTATAAACAAATGGTTGATTAAAGAAATAAAATGAATAAACAGGATATCAAGGGGAGCCTGATGCTCATAAAGCTCCCCTTGGCAAAGCAAAACTGTTCAACACCATAAAGCAACCAGATCATCATTCTGCAGCTACAATGCTGGACAGGACAAGTAAAGGAAAAAAAAAAAGTTCTCTTGAGGGTTCGTAGAATTTGTTCTTGTCAACTGAAAGAACAAATCCAAGTTACAAAGATGTTGATGAATGCTACGATTTTCGTAAAAAGCTTATAAGTAAGGTTAAGAACACATTTGTCTGCAAGGACTGTTGGTGAGTGAGACCCAAAGACGCTGCCTGTTTCATCGCTAAGCCTACTTTAGCACATCTGAATTATTTGGATGGCTTGTTAACAGGACTCACAGTACTCCGTTCGTTCATTTATTCTTTCGTTCTACTTAAAGTATTGTTGAAATGAAGGAGTTTTGCTGCAGATAATACCTTATATAGAGGCTGCCCAGTCTCTGTCAATATGTATGGATGCATGCTGAAAGTCGACAACGAAATATCTTCCGAAGAAGTCAAAGTGATACAGAAATTTTACCGGTGAGTAAATGCACGTATGAACTCCCAGAAACAAGGTCCAGGTTGAAAAAACAAAAGGAAAGTTATCCTTTAATAAGTAAACTATACTGCAGGTGCATAGAATCCAACAGGAGTATTAATAACATAATAATTATCCTGTTACATTAAGAAACTTAAAAAGAAATGTAATTAATATTATGAACTATTAATTAAAAGTTCATTCAGGACGCTCATGCAGTTAATCTTTATATATTTTGTATGACCGACAGCCCTAATCATCTCAAAAAGGACATTTATAATATTTACTGATTTGAAGGTAAATCTGATGATTATTTGCATTACAGATCAACGCACCAATCATTTTATTAACTAACTTTTTTATCTACAAAAACCACATGATAAATTAGATGAAAAGTTGCATTAATAACTTCATACAATAACAACAAATCGGATTGAAGTCCATATTTCTATTACATATCATGTTGATCCCATTTGGGAAATTCAGGCTCTGCATTTCATCCCATCTGTAGATTAACCAGAGAGCAGTGGGCTGCCCGGGGAGCAGGTGGTGGGGGGGGGTACAGGACCTTGCTCAAGGCCCACAGAAGAGAGATGGAGTTTCTTTCAATAAAAGAATTGTAGTCTGATTCATAAATCCGTCTTTAATGTTGAAATGTCTGCTTTAGCTCGTTCTGAATAAAAGCCAGATCTGCAGGAAACGGCGTCCGTCCCACATGTTGGTCACACTGACGTGAACGCAGTGACAGTCACAGACTCGTGTCAGCTGTCTGGCCTGCAGGTCTCACACCATAAAGAGGAGAAATGAGAGTCTCCTTCTGCTGCAGCTTCCTCCCCTCCTCCCTCCTCCCTCCTTCCTCTGCAGCTGTACATCCTGCTCCATTAGCTGCTTCTCCGCATCCTTCTCAGCAGATAAATCATTCATCCCTTGGTGGCTGCTGCTCTGCAAGCTGCCCTGTTTGCGTGGGAATTCTCTCTGATGAGTGGTGTCCACATGACCTTGTTTCGACACCGCAACGAATGGTCTGTTGTTTCGACTTTGCGGCAAGCCTCATCGCTCCACCTTCCATTTTCTGCATGGATTGTTCTCCAGACAATGGAGGCTGAAACACGCCACGAAACAGGATGCTGGGCAGCTGTGTCATCAATTAATGATCCTGTCTCATCCTACCTGAGTACCAGGACAACACCGCTTTCAGGGATGCTGTGCTGAGGGCAGCTGAGGTGGCAGGGAGGGCTCGAGTCTTGCACCAGGGACAGAACATGAAGCCGTTTCAGGGTTCAGGCCAGTCAAAAATGGCTTCAACAGCATAGCGTCTGTTACATGTCAAGATTCTCCAACTTCATTCCCACACAAGACTGTTTTATGAGAGAGTCCTGCAGAACGGGGAAATATTTCTGGCATTGTTTTAATCATAAACAGATCTGCACATGTGTTGGTTCAGGAACAAATCAATCATAAGTGTAAACTTTAAGACTGAAGTGCAAACTTAGAGCCACGCACCACGTCTTTTTGTTCAAACGTGCAGTAATCAGTTGTTTTCAGTTCAGATTTGATCAGATTAGCGGAGAAAACCCTGAGTCCTTCACCTCCTGGATTCTGCTTTTTGACCTGCTTGTTGTGTTCTAGTTTTGAGGTGTTGGTAACTTTTGGGAACAATAATTCAATTATTCATTAAGACAGCAGTTTTCCTTACATCAATTTAATAATCGACAAATTTCCATGAACCTCTTCATCCAAGATGCTTTTGTTTAACTAATAATAGATGATGCAGATCAGTGGTTGGCGCTTCGGACTGTGGGAACCTTCTGGAGTTCCTAGAACCTTTTCAGGAACCAGGCCGGTTTTTGGTGCATTTGGACACAGAGGAACCAGGACCTCGGATCTCAGTTCCTAGAACCTTCTTAGCTCCTACTCCGAGGCAGGGTCTTTTCAGGGTTCCATAGGAACTGTAATACGTAGATGTTTGGTGATTGGTAGAAATGACAAGCCCTGCCCCTTGCGTGATCTCTGCTTCTTCCAGCCGCCATATTTAAAAAGTCTCACAGCTGTTTACCTGTTTACCGAGATCATAGTAATGACAAGAACTATTCCAATAGGAGCGTACCGATTCATTATTAAATCCATCGACGCCCCGAATCATAACTATTTTGAAACATCCAAAAGCAATTATTTTCATATTAATGTAATGACGAAACACAGCTGTAAAGTATAGAATCCGCGGCTGCCGCCTGGATACGTTAGTGGACGGACCGGCCACTCAGGCTCCGGGCCAGGCTCCACAAAAGGTAAACAAGGGAAAGCTGGTAAGCAGCTTTATAATAGCTTTGAATAAAAGAGATGAGAAACCTCTGTTTCGTATCAGATGATCTGGGGCATAAATGTGTCTGTCACAACGATTGTGTCACACATGGTTCCTAACAAGGTCCTCCCTCATGTGCGAATGCACACCGAAGGTGAAGGATAGTTCTTACAGCTAAACTCGGGAGGTGTAGTTACAGGAACTGCGTTCTTAGAACCTCTCTGTCCGAATGCTGCAGACCGGAAGACTACGCAAAAGGAATGAATAAATAAAAGAAAAGACACCGCATTGTTGCTTAGTCTTTGAACGGTTTCAAAATGCTTTCAAAATGCCCCCACAAGCTGCTGGGGAAACAGCTTAGAAACCTCCATGTCAAAGCCCACCCATCACTGCAAATTCTCCTTTTGATAATCAAGTCTGTTACATGAAAACCATTTCAGCACATGTCCAGTGTTGGTGAAGGCTGTTTTCAGGGTTGCATGACTCATATTTTAGAGAAATACAAGATACAGTTGTTGGGGGGTGGGGGTGTGGAGGGAGACAACCCAGGATCAATCACTACTGAATGTGAAATCGTCTCCTAAACGTACTGATGTGAGTCCACAGACTGGATTTCCTCAGTTCCTCAGGAAAACACAGCGTGACAACACGCCGTCTTAGAAACACGGCCAGAGTCGCTCATTTCCAGAGGTGGAAAAAGTACTGAAAAACTATAATTCAGTAAAAGTATCTTAACTTTGCTTAAATTTTACTAAAGTAAAAGTAGAGAAGAAAAAACGGGTCCGCACAAACTGGATATAGCTCCCATTGACATTTATTTGCAGAATACGAGAAACGTTTCGGGCGTGTGCCCTTCTTCAGACTCAAATCAGTTACTGCGTGCACCTGCCGAAATCATTTCTTTCTTGATCACATGATGAAGTCGTGATCATGACAAAAGTATGTCGACCAAGTCAGAAAAGTCAAACGTTTTCCAATATATACATACTTCAATCTAATAAAAATATTTACATACAAAAATACTATTTAGGAGAAATATACAGTATATTCTCAATATGTATGCATGTAGACATACACATACATGTATACATCTGTACACATGTGCACATACATGTCCATACAAACATGCACATACATGCCCTCATCTATATCCCACACAAGTAAAACCTAAATATACACAGCAATAAAGTTCATCATTACATTTCCAACATCGGCTGTTATCCATCATACTGACATGCAATAAAAACGGAGAAATTTCTCTTTTGACATTTTTTCACTAAAGTAAAAGTATCCATCTAAAAATGTACTTGAGTAAAAGGTAAAAAAGTACTCTATTTTAAATTTACTCTGAGTAAAAGTTGCTTAGTTACTTTCAACTAAGGTGTTGACTGTTTTTGAGAAACTTTTACAACACAACAATAAAAAAAGAGAAAATAAAACTAAATCAAACTATCAAAGATGGTGGAAATGTTGAGCAAATGAACTGCTCTTTTTTCCTTTTACAGCAACATAAATCATAAATTCAGTTGTCTTAATGAGCAAACAAGCTCACCAAGTGCTTATTTACGAGATGAAATAAAGTGCCATGATCCGCAGATGATTCTGTCCACTGGATTCCAGCACCGGGCCAATCTTTCAGCCTTTGCATGATGAACTTGTTTCCTCGTTTGTGTTTGAACGCAAAGAGCTGCTGAGATTTGGCCAATTGCCTTCATCTCGTCTGCAGGAATTCAGTGTCTGCTTGGAATCCTCATCCTCCTCCATCCTTTACTCGCCACCAGCCATCATCAGCAGATGATACGCTGAATGTCACCAAAGTAGATCAGCAGCGTAGATCGATAATCCGTAAGGTTCGACATAAAACCCGTTCAGGCTGACCCCCCCCCCCCCCCCCCCTTGCATTTCAGTATTTCCTCAGTGATGGGAGACGTTTCCAAAGTAATGAAGTAAATTACTTGGGCCAAAATGTACTTGAGTAAAAGAAACATTACCTATTTAAAAACTACCCAAAATGACAAATTACTCACAAAAATGACTCAGTTACAGTAATTTGAGTAAATGGAACTAGCTGCTTTCCATTTCTGCCTCCTGCCGGCATGGAGGTGCAGATGCTTTTCTTTCCAGCAGGCTAGATTACTGTAACGTCCTGCTCTCTGGTCTTCCTAAAAGAGTATTTCTAGTCTACAACTACTCCAGATCTCAGCAGCACCAGTTCTGACGAGGACCATTGTGACCGCTGACATTAGCAGTTGCTAGCTAGCTTAGCTCAATTGTATGAACACTAACCCATAAATTGACAGTTTGGCATATTCAAACAAAATCAAATCCCAACTCCCAAACAGTGGCAGTCCTTAAACTCTGAGCTCAGATGTGTCACATGTTCGATCGTCAAAGTTAGAAAATGAACAGAGTCAGTCCCTGAGCAGCTATGCTAGCATCACAGGAGCAGTGGCGTTCACCAACGTTGTAGCGTTCCCTACAGTCTCGGCCCGTCTCCTCAGTCTCCTCCGGTGCCGCCGCTCTTTTATTTGACACTATGAACAGCTCGGTGCCTCGCTGCCGTACCAGCCGCTCATACTGCAGCGCTTACCGAGCCATGTGCATCTGCAGCACAAACGGAAACACCGTTGCCAAAACCACCAACTTAACGTAACGCTCCATGCTTACACCACTGTTGTTTTTCCGGGGTGGGGGGGGTTTCCGCTCCTACTTTGTCCAATCAACGAGCGCCCCTTTCAACCACGTCATGCTGCTCAGAAAGTTCGGAGCGCATCATAAATCACAGTGAAAGCCGAACCGAAACGGATGATTAATGCAGCAATGCTGCAACTTTCTGCTCCCCAATCGGACCGAGTCCGCTCGGTCAGGTGTGAAAGCCACCATCTTGCCTCTTGTCCCTTTAACTTTCGTTAATTTGTTGATTAGTATTTTTCCTTACTTTACTATTAAGTTTTGTATTAATTTTCAATTTACTTATTTATTTTTTAAATTTATTTTATTTATTTATTTATTTATTTTTTTTTTTAAAGCTTTTTTGTTTCTAAATAATTTTTTTAAATGATCTTTTTAAATCATGGGCATGTTTTTTTTTATGTGGTTTTATTGTTGTTTTTAGATGATTTGATTTTGTTAAGTTATTTTTATTTCTCCAGTGTTAGGAAAGACGATACATCAGCCAGCTGATATTTGTGTTTTTTGTTGGTATCAGCATCAGCTTTTTGAATCATGATTATTGTGATAATGTGCACATAGCAATAATACAAGGTGAGGGGATGTGATATGATAAAGGTAAGTATGTTGGATAGTTATACAAAAAAGGATATTGGGTTAACAAGGTAAATGAGTTAATGGATAAAGAAAACATACGTAGGAGAAGCAGAATCAGATGGAGGTCAGCCAGTCATTCGTGTATAGGTAATAATTAGAGTATACTGTATGTTGAAGGTAGGAGTGGTATTGCTTGTGGAAACTGAAGTAGTGAGAATGATAACAAAATAAGCATAATAACTCTAATAACAACTCTAATAATAACAATCATCATCACCATTACCATCAGTGGTAAAAGCTCTTTTTCATGCTGTAAAGTCTCGTCCTTCACGCTGCGGTGGACACGATAGCAAAGCAACTTAGAACATGAAAAATCTGGATTTGAGCATATCTCCACAAGAAAACATTAAATAAGGAAAAGAGGATTTTGCTTCGGGGTGGGGGGGGTTAGCGAAGCCTCACATTTGGAATTATAACAATCAGAGGTCAGAAGGAAAGATTGCTGCTGCTTTTTCAGACCTCACCTCTCCTGATGAAGTTTTGTCAGGTTTTATCCTTTATGATGTATGAACGTTTTCATCCTGCCCCCCCCCCCCCCCCAAGTCCAAAACAAGAAGGCACGTTGGAAAAAAAAAACCTCAAATAAGTCATAATAGCACAAAACAGCATGGTGCGGTGGTGGAAAATGTTTCTAATGTAAAGCCAATAATGAGCCAGCACAAAGATACTATCGTCACTACAGACCTGCTGAAGACAACCGGGAACGTCTCCAAAGTTACACTGCTTCTATCTGAAAAATGTGAGCGTGAGAAGTCAGGAAGAGAACGCGGATGTGAGGAAAACTGTGTGGAAGGATGAACCCCCCTCTGTCCTCTGTTTTTTTCACAAATTGCACTGTTACAAAATAAATCCATAAGTAAAGTCAAAGTTCCTTGACGGGGAATTGTCATTGTGATCTCCAGCAGCTGTGTGATGCTGTCATGTCGACATGGAGCAAAATCTCTGTGTCACCAGGAATGAAGATGGTTCTGGAGGTAAAAAGGCTCCAACCTGGTACTCGGAGGTGGACCTGATAAGTGCACGGTGAGGGTATGTGCGTGCATTGACTCCTGGGAATTCCTCATGGTGTGTTGACGGCAGCTTTACAAGCTTTACCGTAACCACGTGAACCTGCTCTGGTGTCCTTGCACACATGACTTCAATGTAGGAAGTTGTTTCTCTTTGAAATCCACATCTTACATCTTACTCCATCCCATCCCAGTGAAGCCGATTTCCCCTCCATCAGTGTGGACTGACTGGGAGTGGTGGGGTCCTGCGTTTGTTTCACTGTGCAGAAATGAAGGTTTCCTAAAGTGCCGCCCTGCAGGGTTCAGCGTGCAGCTCTGCCGGTGAAACCCCCGCCGTGATGTGAGAGGCTGAGGAGAGCATCCGGGGAGTAAATGAGGAGGTGAAGAAGGATGTGTGGGAGAAACAGAAGAGTTGGTGGTCTGAAAGTCAGTTACTCATAAGGTGCAGCAAATACTTTTCTGTTAACAGAAAAGAAGAGCTATTCTTTTACCAGGCTGCAGTATGTTCTGTTTGAGTTCATCCAAAGGCAGATGTTCCCTCCTCAGACTGCTTGGTTTGTCTGCATCTTTGACATTTAGAAGAAAATGAAGTTTTTTGTAGCTGGCACACATTATATCTAGTCTTTTTTTCTGGAAAAGACTGGACCCATATTACTGGCTGCCATGGGGCTTTTAGGGAATGCCAGTGATGTTCCTGTTCATGTCCGAGTCTGCGCTATATGACCAGCAAGAACATTTTTACAGAGAAAATGTAGCTTTTGTCTGTATTACATCCATAAAATGCTCATTTTTAGCTTGGTTGAGTTCTGAGAGCTGGTGCTGATGAGTTTCCCGTATCTACCCAACTATACGGGCACACATGTTCAAAGATCTGCTGAATCAATCGCCAGTCATCGATATTTGGAACAGCTGGCTAACAGAAGCTACTTCAGATAAACACCTCAAACCAGAATCTAAAAAATGTACGATATCCAGTCACAGCTGCTGCTGCTGATGAGGATGAGGATGATGAAAGCCAGGCTGGTGACGTAACATTAACTGTAAACCATCAGTCTGTATGTTATGTTCTGACTGAGAAAGCAGTTTTGTTTCTATATGAGCAGCTTAAAGGATAACTTTATTTTTTCTTATTTCTAGGAGAACATATGTGCATTTACTCACCAGCAAAATTTCTGCATCATTTTGAGTCCTTCGAAAGATGTTACATTACAGTTTTTCTCAATTTCTAAAACAATATTTTTTGAATGTCCCCTCCCTTTTTCACAACTTTAAACACTAATCCCATAACTCAAACTACTTTCCCAAAACCTCTGCTTCTTGCTGCAAAAGGAAGTTATTGACTCAAAACAGCATCAGGCCTCAAAAAGAGACAGCATTGTCAAATCATGCCCCAAACACAGCAAAATGTAGAACACTACAGAGCAATCAGGAAACACTAGAAGGAAAAAAGGAAAACCTAGTACTCAGAACATCATGCTGTCAAAATTTTATTGTTCTTTTTTCTATTTACATCAGGCCAAATGCATCATGTCCCGGCACAGAGAACTCATAAAGTGCTAGAAAAGCACTCGGAGAACACAGACTTCTGCCAAGTATCTCACAATGATAAAGAATCTTTCAAAAAAATTCCTGGATCCAGAAAGTGATCTGGATCACCACCAAAATTCTTGGGCTGAGACTCATGACGGGTGAAAATTTCAGGTCAATCTGACCAGAACTTTTTCCGTAAAGTTGCTGACAGACAGACAGATAAACAAACCAATACTACCGAAAACATAACCTCCTTGGTGACGGTTAATCCAGCATCATCTTCATTCATCCCTCAGTTCCTGGTTCTGAGTTTGTTTCAGATTCCTGGTTCTAAATGTTTTCCAGATTCCAGGCTCCTGGTTCCTGGTTCTGAGTGTCTTCAATTTTCCTGGTTCTGAGTGTGTTTCAGATTCCTGGTTCTAAATGTTTTCCAGATTCCAGGCTCCTGGTTCCTGGTTCTGAGTGTCTTCAATTTTCCTGGTTCTGAGTGTGTTTCAGATTCCTGGTTCTAAATGTTTTCCAGATTCCAGGCTCCTGGTTCCTGGTTCTGAGTGTCTTCAATTTTCCTGGTTCTGAGTGTGTTTCAGATTCCTGGTTCTAAATGTTTTCCAGATTCCAGGTTACTGGTTCCTGGTTCTGAGTGTCTTCAATTTTCCTGGTTCTGAGTTTGTTTCAGATTCCTGCTTCCTCGTTCTGATTGTTTTCCAGGTTTCAGGTTCCTGGTTCCTGGTTCGGAGTGTCTTCAATGTTCCTGGTTCTGAGTTTGTTTCAGATTCCTGGTTCCTGATTCTGAGTGTGTTCCAGGTTCCTGCTTCCTCGTTCTGATTGTTTTCCAGGTTTCAGGTTCCTGGTTCCTGGTTCGGAGTGTCTTCAATGTTCCTGGTTCTGAGTTTGTTTCAGATTCCTGGTTCCTGATTCTGAGTGTGTTTCACATTCCATGTTCCTGGTTCTGAGTTTGTTTCAGATTCCTGGTTCCTGGTTCTGAGTGTGTTCCAGGTTTCAGGTTCCTGGTTCCTGGTTCTGAGTTTGTTTCAGATTCCTGGTTCCTGGTTCTGAGTGTGTTCCAGGTTCCTGGTTCCTGGTTCTGAGTGTTTTCAAGGTCCCAGGTTCCTGGTTCTGAGTTTGTTTCAGATTCCTGGTTCCTGGTTCTGAGTGTCTTTCAGGTTCCAGGTTCCTGGTTCTGAGTTTGTTTCAGATTCCTGGTTCCTGGTTCTGAGTTTGTTTCAGATTCCTGGTTCCTGGTTCTGAGTGTGTTCCAGGTTCCTGGTTCCTGGTTCTGAGTGTTTTCAAGGTCCCAGGTTCCTGGTTCTGAGTTTGTTTCAGATTCCTGGTTCCTGGTTCTGAGTGTCTTTCAGGTTCCAGGTTCCTGGTTCTGAGTTTGTTTCAGATTCCTGGTTCCTGGTTCTGAGTGTGTTCCAGGTTCCAGGTGTCTGGTTCCTGGTTCTGGGTGTGTTCCAGGTTCCTGGTCCCTGGTTCTGAGTTAGTTTCAGATTCCTGGTTCCTGGTTCTGAGTGTGTTCCAGGTTCCAGGTTTCTGGTTCCTGTTCTGAGTGTGTTCCAGGTTCCTGGTCCCTGGTTCTGAGTTTGTTTCAGATTCCTGGTTCCTGGTTCTGAGTGTGTTTCAGATTCCTTGTTCCTGGTTCTGAGTGCTTTCCAGGTTCCAGGATCGAGGTTCTGAATTTTTTTTCAGATTCCTGGTTCCTGTTTGTGAGTGTGTTCCAGGTTCCTGGTTCTGAGATTGTTTCAGATTCCTGGTTCCTGGTTGTGAGTGTGTTCCAGGTTCTTGGTTCGTGGTTCTGAGTGTTTTCCATGTTCCTGCTTCCTGGTTCTGAGTTTTTTTCAGATTCCTGGTTCCTGGTTGTGAGTGTGTTCCAGGTTCCTGGTTCCTGGTTCTGAGATTGTTTCAGATTCCTGGTTCCTGGTTCTGTGTGTTCCAGGTTGCGGGTTCTTAGTGTTTTTCAGGTTCCAGGTTCCTGGTTCCTGGTTCTGAGTTTTTTTCAGATTCCTGGTTCCTGGTTCTGAGTGTTTTCCAGGTTGTTTTGTAATATTTTTTTATGGAATTTATTAAATAAAATTTCAAATAAGATTAAAGGGAAAAATATTTTTAAAGGGTATATCATTGCTGTAGTAAATCTCCTGGGTGAGAATTATGCAGCTTAACCAGTCAGTCAAAGGGATATCCCTGTAGCCACGT
Source organism: Atherinomorus stipes (assembly GCA_023101725.1). Classification (NCBI taxonomy): domain Eukaryota; kingdom Metazoa; phylum Chordata; class Actinopteri; order Atheriniformes; family Atherinidae; genus Atherinomorus; species Atherinomorus stipes. The sequence continues at coordinate 209,774 of JALJCO010014344.1, read as the reverse complement.
ACAGTAGCCAGGACGCATGATCAATCTGAGGTGTTACTGTCGGCTGTATATTAACCCCTTCTGTCATCCATTTTCATGCAACACATCCTGCTTCAACACGTCCTGATTGGCCTGGTACCACACCATCATCATCTCCTCCCTCCCTCCACCACGAACGACTCATTGGCCACACCCGGAGCTGCTTCCAGACACACCTGGAGCTGCAACAGGCAGCTATAAAAGGGCCCACAGAGCATCTTTTTTTGGCAACTGTTTGGCCTGGGAACAGTTTGCCCTTAGTTTATGTTTGTGGTGACTTCAGTTTGGTCGTGTTAATTTGGGATTCTTTAGTTTTTGCTTTCCAGGTGTTTTAGTTTGGTTAGTGGTTTACTTGCTGGATTCCCTTTTGTCTTTGTTTGATTTACACCGGTAATTGTGATTTGGGATAGTTCGGTTTTGTGTTGTAGTTGGGTTTTGGTTATTTTTAGCTTATTGGTGCTGCTCGTTCCCTTTTTGGTTCATAGATTAGAGTTGTGTTGGTTTTCCACATTTGGAGTCTGTCGTTTTATTTGTTCCTTTGAGCAGCATCTCTAACCCCATCTCTTTTTCAGTTTACAATTTTTTTTTTCCAGGTTTTGTGTTTATGCCTTTAATTCACCTGCTGAACAATAATAAAACATCTTTACGCCACCTGAAACCAGTCTTTCGTTTGCGTCCCAAAACCTTAGCAGAGCTGGGACGTACCATGAGCCATAGAGGCAGGACCCCACACTGTCACATATTTAACAAGCTCCTTACCAGTGCAGAGGGAAAAGGGCAACATCTAACACTCTCGTCCAACTGAAAACCTGAGAGATGAAGGTTGTTGTAGAGAGTAGGGCTGAGTACTTACGGTGTAAGTGGTAATAAAAAATTAGATCATGACCAACATGAACAGAAAAATACCAGAAAAAAATATTTTACATTCTATCAAACAGAATTGTATTTACTGTAGTTTTAGGCTGCAGGGCAGATTATAAACAACTAAAAAAACATAAAATATTCTCAAAGTAAAAATGAACCACAGGATGTAATTACTCTGTTTATCTTCAAAGTTTGGGTAACAAGATCTTTTTTTTTTTTACTGGAATTATTTCTGCTTCCATTCTTAATTCATTTCTGTTAGACGTAACATTCCAGATAGTTCCGGAATGCGCTGCAGTTTGTAACAGCTCTCTCTTAGCTTTTGAGTTTTTTTCAAATATAGTTGACTTTTATATTGTCAGATTAGATTTTTCTGGGCGGATTTTTTATGCTGGTTTGAAAGCTGTGCAATTCAGGAGATTTTTCTTCATATTTTCAGCTTCTTTCACAACTTATATGTTTCCATGGCAACGAATGAGTTGTTTACCCCTGGGATCAACTGTTAAAACTCTCCCAAATCAAGATTACCAGCGAAATAACACATCAAATCCCAGTGGTGTTAAAGAGAAAGAGAAGAGGATGCAGGGCAGGGGTAAGGCAGAGAGAAAAACGGTGGAGATTTAAACCGTTTCTTCCAACTGTTGTGATGGGTAACGTGAGATCGCTAGCTAACAAGATGGACGAGCTTGAAGTGCTAACAAGGTCTCAGAAAGAGTACAGAGAATGCAGTATTATGTGCTTCACCAAGACATGGCTGCATGAACACATCCCGGACTGTAATGCGTCTGTACACGGCTTCAAGACGGTCCATGCAGACCGAAATAAACAGCTCAGCGGGAAGCTAAAGGGAGGCGGAATTGCAGTGCTGGTCAATCAGAGTTGGTGCCATCCAGGACACGTCACTGTCAAGGAGAAGATCTGCACAAGAGACATTGAACTGTTAGCTGTGAGTTTCCGTCCATATTATTTACCCAGAGAGTTTGCCTGTGTTATTCTGGTAGCAGTTTATATAATACCAGATACCGCACCAGAGACAGCCTGTGATGTCATCAGCTCCGTCGTGGCTAAACTACAAACACAGCATCCAAACTCATTCATGGCGATCTCTGGAGACTTCAACAACGTCTCCCTCTCTGCTACGTTGCCAACTTTCCAGCAGTTTGTCAGCTGCTCCACCAGAGAAAATAAGATGTTGGACTTATTTTATGCAAATACTAAGAATGCATACAGCTCCTCTGCCCTGCCTCCTTTAGGAAGATCAGATCATAATCTGGTTCTTCTCACCTCCACCTACAAGCCCATCGTTCAGCAGCAACCAGTCATTAGGACAACGATTAAAACCTGGTCTACTGAGGCTGAAGATGCTCTGAGAGGGTGCTTTGAGGCCACTTTGAGGTCCTTTGTGAAACTCATGGAGATGACATCAACACCATGACTGAGTGTGTGACAGATTACATAAACTTCTGTGTGGACAGCATCGTTCCAACAAGAACAGTGAGGTGCTTCCCCAATAACAAACCCTGGATCACCAGTGACCTGAAAAAGCTGCTGAACATCAAAAAGAAAGCTTTCAGGGATGGAGACAGGGAGTTACTGAAGACCACACAAAAACAACTGAAAACACAGACTAAGAAGTGAAGGAGGACGACAGGAAGAAGTTGGAGAGCAGCTCCAGCAGAACAACGTGAGGGATGTGTGGTCGGGAATGAAGAAGATCACTCGCTTCAAGTTAAAGGGGGACCAGACTGACGGAGGTCTGGACAGAGCTAACGAACTGAACATGTTCTTCAATAGGTTCAGTTCCCCCCCTGCCGACAACCCAACACACCACACACCCTCCATGAGCCCACAGCTTTCCTGTCCCACCTCCACTCTGTCACCCTGCAGCTCAGTCATGGACCTGAACACAGCCTCCTCTCCCCCCACATCACGACATCCTGAGACCTCCTCTGTCTCCACATCTGGACATCCTGAGACCTCCTGAGACAGAACAGAGTTCCTGTGCTGTGGAAAACATCCTGTCTTGTTCCAGTCCCTAAAAAACCTCAACCAGCTGAACCAGATGACTACAGACCAGTTGCCCTGACATCTCACATCATGAAAGTCCTGGAGAGACTCTTACTGGCTCACCTCAACAAGCAAGTGAATACCTTTCAGGACACATTACAGTTCGCATATCGTAATGGGCTTGGGGTTGAAGACGCCATCATCTTCTTGCTTCAGAGAGCCCACTCTCATCTGGACCAGTCAGGCAGCACTTTGAGGGTCATGTTCTTTGATTTTTCAAGTGCATTTAATACTATTCAGCTGCTTTGCTATGTGAGAAACTCCATAAATTCCAGGTGGATCCTCCACAACCACCTGGATTTACGACTACCTCACAAACAGACCACAGTTTGTGAGACTGAAAGGTTGTGTGTCTGAGATGGTGGTCAGCAGCACTGGAGCACCACAAGGAACTGTACTCTCACCATTCCTCTTCACACTGTACACCTCAGACTTCCAGTACAACTCTGATCCTGTCATCTGCAGAAATACTCTGATGACTCTGCTGTTGTGGGGTGTATCAGTGATGGACAAGAAGCCGAGTACAGGGAACTGGTCAGTCAGTTTGTGAAATGGTAACAATCAGCTCATCTTAAATACCAGCAAGACTAAAGAGATGATTGTTGACTTCAGGAGGAACAAGAATAAGCAGCATAGTCCTGTCTACATCCTGGAAGAGGAGGTGGAGGTGGTGGAGAACTACAAATACCTGGAGTTCAGCTGGACAACAGACTCGATTGGAAATGCAACACTGACTACATCTACAAGAAAGGTCAGAGCAGACTCTACTTCTTAACACTTCATATTCCAACTGCCTAGAAAATTCGGTTCCATAACAACAATTCCCAACTGTGGAGGTCTGTCGGCTTCTGGTATTTTTAGGGGTATTAACGCCTCATTAACTCGGCTTCTATTATGCAAATAAGTCCTGGAACAGCAAGCAGCGTGTTCTTGCAGACAGAGTCACCTGAGCGGGAGGCAATCGCCATTGCGACATTCCTCCACTCCGACATAGGTCCCCAATTGTCGAAATGGCAGCACTTATATTTCTGCTAAACGTCTCATCATTCCGACAATTTTTTTCATTCTATGGTCGGAATGATGGTATTTAAAGAAAACAAAAACATCCCATCATTCTGACATTTCCTTTCCTTCCTTTCCAAAGCCCTCTCATTCAGATTTTTATGTGCTTTTACAACAAATGGACTGCACAACCAACTTAATAATCTCACAATCTCCTGAAACGGGAAACGTAATATGCCCCCACGTATTAATGTAACTCGACTGGTCTGAAACACGTTAGATTCATGTCTGAATCTCAGAAATTTCTGACTGTAAGCAGAAATACAGCCTCGTCATGTCATGTCAGCAGCTGGAGCCTCCACAGAGCTGAAACACGTTAGATTCATGTCTGAATCTCAGAAATCTCTGACTGTAAGCAGAAATACAGCCTCGTCATGTCACGTCTGCAGCTGGAGCCTCCACAGAGCTGAAACACGTTAGATTCATGTCTGAATCTCAGAAATCTCTGACTGTAAGCAGAAATACAGCCTCGTCATGTCACGTCTGCAGCTGGAGCCTCCACAGAGCGGTACACCTGCAGCTGGCATCATATGCAACATGTCACACAAAGCCGGCGTAACACTGAATATTATTTTCTTTTATCTCCAGACACACCGCGGGTTGTCCAGGTTTGGTGTAATGGTTCGGAAAGAAGCCGGATAAATCCAGATAAAAACTGAGCTCCATCAAAACTGTTTAAAAAATCTGATTTCAGAAGCTAAAACTTTATTGAACACAATTAAAGAAATCACCTGTGCGCTCGCTCTCAACATAATTTATAAAGCAACAGGAGACGATTGAAGCCCACAGTACTGTTAGTTAGGCCTATATCTAAATCTTGTAGTTATTTATTTATTTAATCTGTTAACATTTTAAATCAGTAATTAACTATTTGCCGTCATTGTATCCGTCTGGTAGCCTATCCTCAAGCGCACTGCAGTTTCCAGTGACAGTTATTGGGGATCTTGGTGTGAAATTGGGCTAATTTATTATATTTTTTATTTAAATAAGGTTAATAAATTAGTTTAACATAATGACTGCATTATTTTATTCAATGTGAATTGGTGCAGTTATAGGTACGCCTCCAATCTTATCTGAGAATTTTTATAGCAAAAGTGGCTATATTTAGTTTCCTTTCAATATTTACATGAGTTTGTAAAGTGTGTGAAACATTTTGGCAGGTGTTTAATTCATGATTGTGCTTTTTAAAAATTATTCAGCGACGCAACAACGAACGGCAATTTCACCTACAAATCGCAGCAATACTTAAACCCTATCTCAGAGTTTAATATTATAATAAACACAGCAAAAGCTTCGGCCTATCAGAAATATTTTCTTTTTTTATCTTAATAAAGACAACTAGGAGCAGTCGAACTATTAATCTCGTAACAAGCAGCTTGTCTCGACGGGAGGTGGAGAAAGGAAAAGCGGCTGCTGCGTTCAGTGCTTGGGTTTGGGGCTCCAGTGCAGGGCTTTCTTTGGAGGATTTGAAGGGAAAACTGTGTTTCATTCTTTGGCATTTTACGTGACTGTGTTGCAGTCGTGGAGGCTGTGACATCCACATTCTCTGATTTGTAAAAGTATAGGGACAGGATAGTTGGGGGTGGGGGGTGACTGGTGGGTGGGGTGGTGCTGTGGGGGGAAATCTGAAAATTCCTGGGATTGCTGGTGTTAAGGAAGCTGAGATCATTCAACATCTGCACCAAGATGTTGCAGATCTTCTTCAAGTCTGTTGTGGAAAGTGCAATCAGCTTTGCAGCATCTGCTGGGGCAGCAGCATCAGAATCAGAGCCAGGACCAGAAACAGAACCGGGATCAGGACCAGAACCAGAACCAGAGACTTGAAGAAACTAAACAAACTGATCAAGAAAGCTGGTTCTGTGCTGGGGAGAACTCTGGAGCCGCTGGAGCTGATCGTTCAGAAAAGAATGCTGCACAAGCTGATGAAGATGATGGAGGATTCTTCCTCCTCTCCACAACACGGTGAAGAATCAACAGAGTGTGTTCAGTGGGAGGCTGCGTCAGGTTCACTGTAGGACGGAGAGAATTTCATTTCATTTCATTAATAGGGCTGTGTAGGACTGTAGATGGATGGCTGAGTATAGCGTGTAACTTTTGTTTTATTGTTACTACATGTACAAGCTTCACTGAGTGTATTCTTTTTCTGCCCTGATAACTTTTGCATGTGCACACCTTTTACAATTATGCACTGATCTACTGCTGCCAGATGTGCATACGTTGCAGCGTTCACTATTGTTCATAAATACCAGTGCAAGCACATGCTGGCATGCAGTGTCCTGACAGTGTAGGATAAACATGTAGTCATTATGATACAGCTGTGACACTGGATCCAGAAAGCAGCTGGAGATGATGTCATCTTTGTGACATCATCATCCTGCTGGAAGCAGCATTCGAAGATGCTCCACTGTGGTCATAAAGGGATGGACATGGTCAGCAACAATACTCAGGTAGGCTGGTGGTTAAACCGCCATGTTGGTACTAAGTGTACTTTTAAGTTACTTAGCATATTACTTGTAACATACCATTTATATTCTTTTTAAAAAAAAAATTTTATGCTTTTTAACAGCATGTCTCCAGCAAATACAATATACATTTTGTTTTGTTCAGTTTTTTTTTTACAGAAAGATAGAAAAAAAAAGAAAAAAAAGAAGAAAAAAAAGCTAATTAAATAATTAAATTGACATTGAGCATAAAAAAGATTAAACTAATAATAAAATAATTAAAGAAATACAACAACAACAACAATTACAGGAGAAAGAAAAACAAACAAAACAAAACAAACAAACAAACAAAAAGGCCAGCATGATACTAGTGACTTTGTCAGCAGTTAAATACACTTCAGTAGCGGCTGGTTTACATTGATGGTATGGTTTTCATTTTAAAAGTATCAATGTATTTTAGGAATGGCTGCCAAGCTTTGTTAAATTTCTCCAATGAACCCAATACTGTATATCTCATCTTTTCCAAATATAAGAACCTCATAAGGTCAGCAATCCACTGATCGTGTGTAGGTGGGCTTTGCTGTTTCCACCTCAAAAGTATGAGACGTCGCGCAAGCAAGGTTGCAAATGCAATTGCATTGGAATGGTGTTTGATTATAGGAATATCAGAATGTATAACACCAAAAAGAGCAGTACGGGCAGAGGGCACAAAGTTAACTTTATAAACTTCAGAAAAAGTTTTGAAAATTGAGGTTCAATAATTATTGAGCGTAGAACAGTATTACTTTGGTAGGATGTTCATTTTTATAGAGTTTACACAACCAATTAGTGACAAAGGTAGATTATTCCATCTTTTAAGATCAGTTTTAGTTTTTTCTAGAAGGGGAGCAAAGTTTTTTTCATAAAGTGATTTATATGAGTGAGTTACTTTAACACCCAAGTAAGTTAAATAATTGAAATTAACTTTAAAGTTAAAATTAGAAAAGGATATATCATTTGCTTTAGAATTAATTCTGAGAAGCTCGCTCTTGTGCATGTTTAACTTATAACCTGATATACTACCAAAATTGTTGAAAGTTGTAAAAGCATGAGGAAGAGAGCTAATCAAATCAGAGATGTATAGCAGCAAGTCATCAGCATATAGTGAACGTTTGTACTCTTGGCCTGGTCTACAGATACCCTTTATCTTATTTTCTGATCTTAATTTAATGGCTAGAGGCTCAATAGATAGAGCAAAGAGAAGGGGAGACAAGGGACATCCCTGCCTGGTACCGCGATGGAGTGGGAAATAAGGGGAATAATGTGAATTTGCTCTAACGTGTGCTAGTAGAGAGGAGTAAATTAGTTGAACCCAGGAGATAAATTTAGGCCCAAATCCAAATTTATTAAGAGTACAAAATAAATAATCCCACTCCACTCTATCGAACGCCTTTTCGGCATTGAGCGATAGGGCTATTTCTGGAGTTTGGGTTGATTGCGAATGCAATATGTTAAAAAAATCTGCGTGAATAAAAAAGCCATGCCTACCCTTAATAAATCCAGTTTGATCAGTGGCTATCAATGAATGTAGGTGCTGTTCAAGACTAATTGCTAAAGTTTTTGACGGAATTTTAAAATCTACATTCAGCAATGATATAGGTCGACATGAAGAGCAATCTAACGGATCCTTATTCGGTTTAAGTAGCAATGAGATGGTTGCTTGCCGTAGTGTGGGTGGAAGACGCTCTGCATTAAGGGATTCTAAAAACATATCTCGCAATAGAGGAGCAAGGCGATCCTTAAAAGTTTTAAAAAACTCGACTGGGAAGCCATCAGGCCAAGGTGACCTCCCTCCCTGCATGGAACCTATTGCAGTTTTAATTTCTTCAATGGAAATAAGTCTCTAACTGATCTTTGACTGTTGGACTTAAAGTAGGGACTGGTAAATTTTCAAAAAAATTGTCAAAGAGCTCAGGTGAATCCAATGATTCAGACTGATATAATTGGAAAAAAATAACTGAAAACACTCATTTATTTTTTGGGAATTATTGGTAATGTGACCATCCTGAGTTCTAATTTCGGAAATAAACTGTGCAGCTTCTGATTTTCGTAATTGGTGTGCCAAAATTTTTTATGCTTTTTCCCCATGTTCATACCACAACTTCCTAGATTTAAGAATTATCTCCTCTGCATATTGTGTTGAGATCAAATTATATTCCGTTTGCAATACCATTCTTTGTTTATATAGATCTGGGGAGGGTTTCCTTGAATGCTGATTATCCAGCTGAGCTATTAATTCTGTTAATTCAGTTAGACGTTTCTGTCTTTGCCTCTTAACCTGGGAGCAATACGAGATAATGTGACCTCGTAAGAAAGCTTTTAATCTTTCCCAGATGGTACTATAGGTCACATCTGGAGTGATGTTTGTTTCCAGGAAGATATCAATTTGTTTAGAGATGTATTCTAGAAATAGGTTATCACATAATAGAAGAGGGTTAAGCCGCCAGGCATAAGTATGGGGTTCATCTGGGAAAGTGAGTTCTAAAATGAGCGGACCGTGATCTGATCTAACTATGCTGCTGTAGTTACATGTCTTAACCTTATGGAGAATTTTTCTATCAACAAAAAAATAATCAATACGTGAATATGTTTGATGCCTTGGTGAGAAACAAGAGTATTGTTTTGTTGAGGGATTGAGATGACGCCAAATATCCACGGCACCAAAAGTCTGTAAGTGAGTCTGTAAAATTTGTGCGGATTTTGAGATCGAAAAATGTTTTGTGGAAGAACGATCGAGCAGTGGGTCCATCACTATATTCATATCCCCTCCAAGTATCAGATGGTGGCTATTAACCTGGGGCAAGGAATTAAGTAGATCAGTAAAAAAAGTTGGGTTATCCCAATTCGGGGCATATATATTAGCCAAAATAAGGGGGGTATTGAATAGTGAACCGATAACAATTATGTATCGACCATTGGTATCAGCCATCGTATCAGAAACTTTGAATGGAGTGTTTTTATTAATAAGAATCGCTGTGCCTCCTGCTCTAGCATTAAATTTAGAGTTTAAAATTTGCCCTACCCAGCTTCTCTTTAGTCTTTGTTGGTCTGAATTTTAAGGAGTGTTTCCTGAAGAAACACTATACTTCCCATAAAGGAGCCTTCCACTGAAAACCCGTTTAACTTGCTCCTTCTGAAATACGGAGAGTTTCCCCTTGTTTACTTACACATGCTGACTTGCTAGCGTTGCGTTCCCCCCAGTCGGCTGTGCTTCCTCATCAGAGAAACAATACGAAGAAAAGAGCGAATCAGGAACAGCCTTGCACTTCTACGTCACATTGCAAATAGCGTATCCCACGTGGGGTTTCTATCTGTCCATTGGAAGGCAGGTAACCCTCCACTACACACTAGAAGTGAAGACGGCACGACTGTAGCTTCGGAGTTGAGAAGCTAATTAGCTAACTGTTTGTTAGCATGGCGGAACAAACTTGTTTGTCGGCTCTATTTCCTGTCTGTAACAAAATAAGAGCGGAGGGCGGAGCTTCCTTCATACACTGATGGGAGGCAGCCAATCAGACGGAAATTCATGAGAAGGACCCGGAAAAGCTGCCGTTGGACCACAAACCTCTCTTCTAGTATACAAATACAGCTGGATACAAAGATACCAGAAGGTTTTTTAAACAGAAACGATGCAGAATGCATTCAATAATAATGGAGAACACAGAAATATTAATGAAATCACCATGGAAGTACAACTTTAAGATTAAGAATATGAGAGTACTTTACTACATTTTAGTGGTTGGTTCATCCCCCTCATATTCCAGCTAATGAAAGTGACCTGTGAGCCCTTATTTACTGAAGAGGGGGAATGATTAAAGCCTGGAATCATCTTTTAATTCTTATAAAGAGTAAATATTTCAGCCTGTATTCACCATCCATTGTAATAGAAGTTAAAAAGGTAACTGCTAACCAAAGTATCTCAGATAAAAGGATAACAAAAAAAAAAAACAGAGACAGAAAAGTACATATATTCCCCCCACCCCTCTCTGCGCTGTCCCCAAACGACAGACGCAGAATACCCAAAGCTTCTCTACTTCCTTAGAGAGATCCATTCGCCTCACAGAGGTCCTATATTAATGTTAATAACAACCTACACATCAACCTTCAACATAAACACACAAAATAGGAACAACATATAAGGAACACTTCTGACATATTAAGGCCTATTAGATCCTATAATTCTTGTTTGATCACATTATAAAAAATAAATAAATAAATAAATGAATGAATTTTTAAAAAACGATGCAGCTATTATAAGTGCAAATAAGAATTAACTTAAAAAGGAAACATACAATTATAGTGGTCAGATTTAGATTCCCCCATTACTGAAAAAAAGGAATTACCATCATAATACTGCACCTGAGATTACTCAAAACATTTTAGATGTACAGAGGAAGAAAACGAACGTACCTCCCATGCTAAGAGAAGATATGTACAGAGGGAAATGTAGTTTTGCATCTTAATGCGAGCTTAGCAGAGGTACATCAGGTACATCACCTGTTATATATACTCTGGATCTTTCATGTGGCTTACCAGTGTCAACAAGCAGGTGTGTGACTCTCTAGTGTCACTTCTTGTTGCTCCCAAGACTCGCAATGATGAAGTCTTTGGCATTTTGTGGAGAGTCGAACACCTTTGTGTCTCCATGGAAAGAAATCTGGAGGCGGGCTGGGTAAAAGAGTCTGTAGCGAACTCCCTTTTCCCGGAGCATCTTTTTAACCTCATTGAAAGCTGCGCAACGTCTGTTCAAATCAGCGCTGTCATCTGGGAAGATGAAAATTTGCTTTCCGTCATATTCCAACCGGCCCTTCTCCCTGGCAAGACAGCTCTTTCTCGTGAAAGTAGTGGACACATATAGCCTAATGAACGGCCGCGGTCGTCCTCCATCCGTAGGTACGGGACCGGCTGCCCGGTGTGCTCTGTCCAGGACCGGGGGCTTTTCTGGGCCATTCGGGCCTCCGAAAATATCGTACAACAACCCGGTGATGAATCTGGTCGGGTTTCCTTGTTCCAAACCTTCAGGTGTCCCCAGTAAGCGAAGGTTACATCTTCTCCCTCTGTTCTCCAAATTGTCGACTTTCAATAGTAGTTTATCGTGCCTGTTGCACAGTCCCGCGTACCTGGTCTCCATGGCCATTAGGCGAGCATCTTGGTTGTTCAGCTCGTTCTCATGTTCATGTATCTTCTCCTTGCAGTCATCCAGCCCTAAGGCGATTGTATCGACAGAGCAACGAATTTCTCCCCGCAGACTGTCCGCTTCTTCTTTAATAACCTCTTTAACATTTTCACGAAAGGCTTGCAGTGTGTTAGCATCGATAGCACCCTTGCTAACAGTAGTAGGAGATCTGCTAGCTCCCAATCGTAGGTTGCCCAGTCTTTGCACTTTTCGGAGGCATTTTAACCAAAGGTGTTACTTATTGATTAGTCGACAAATGTAGCTCCCTTCAATCACGTTGTGTAGATTATTTCTTATTTTCAAGAATGTTGGGACCTCTTGGTTCACACGTCTACTCCATAGAACGACCTTCCGGTTTACCATTTATATTCTTGAAATATAAAGTGTTCTTAAAAGGTGTCATCGCCCCAAAATCCCACTTTTTCATGTTAAAACGTGTATCGGAATAGGATCTCATTTAAAACGTGCCAGAAACTGCAGAGAGTGAAAGTGGCTTCGTTTTTTAATGGGGGCTCCCTCGTCACACCAGAATCGGCCACAAGTATCGAGCGCTGTACTGCTTCGGCAGAGCTTCAACAGTGTTTTTCAGCCACTCAGTGCTTCAGCAGTGTGCTAATCCACCAGGAACCAGTGGATTATATTCATTCAGTGAAGATGTGCAGGTGGTATGTGTTGCTGCTTGTGTAAATTATTATCTTTTGTGTAAGAGACCAGGAAACAATGGTAGATGAACGGTGATGAGCTGCTAACAAGCTAAACAAGCTACACAGTTCTTGATGTTCTCATCAGACGTTCGCTCCTCATTTTTGTTTGAGTCCAGCCCTTTTACTCCATGTTTTCTCTCTAGCAACCGCACCGTTAGCTTCTTCTCATGTTTTTCTCTGTTGGGACGTCATTTTCCTTCACTCGGTCCATCCTGAGTTCTCCAAACCAAACTTTTTTTTTTGGTTTGTGAGGCTTGCCTCATGAACGTGCTCACAGACAAGTCTACTTCTCGTTCTTAAACTCGCAGGAAAGAAAGTGGGGGATGGAAAGAGGTCAAACTGAGCTCAGTAAATTTTCCTCCCACCAGACTATGTCACCACCTACGTCACCACCTACGTCAGTTGTCAGCTGTGTCCTAATCACACGGCTGCCCCCCCCCCCACTCCACAAGCACGGTTGTAGGACGGACAGCGGTGATGAGACAGACGGGGTTCAGCATCTTCTGCTGAACCTGCTGTGTTGTCAGTAGCCTGGACTTGGACCTCTGCAGGGAGCTGTGGACACGGCTGATGTAGGACAGAGCTGCTGAGTCGGACTGAACTCTGACTCTAATCTCTGTTTCTGATTATACCGTAAATCAGTTAGGAAAGTTCTGCACGTGCTGTGTTGACTCCTCAGAGCTGAAATCGGTCATTTATCATGTCTCACACAGGTTTCCGCTCCTGCTGCCGTATTCTGGTGTCGACCCAAATCTTCTATTTTCAGACGGTTGTTTAAACGGATCGGGAGGGAGGGAGGAGATCTGTTTCATCCTGGGGGTTATGACACTGTAGCGCAGCCCGGCAGTGGAGACGCGACCTGGCTGACATCATTTTCATATCTACCCTGGGAGCTTTCTGATTGGTTGGCTCTCCCTTGGAGAAGGCTCTCATTTCCAGACAGTTGTTTTGATGTCACCCTGCTCCAGACTCGCACTCGGCACTCTCCGGGTGGCTAATTGGTATTGGCAGCTTGCAGCAAAGATACAGACACTCAGCACTCTGCTAACAAACACTCTGCTGTAGATAACACTGGAGTCATGTCTTATCAATAAATGTAGGAAAATACACTAAGTTAACCAGCCAATCAGGCTGACTTCATTCTGAGCAGCAGAAGGGGAAACGTCTGTTTTAAACTGTAAGACTGATGAAAAAGTATCTATAGAAGTATATGGAAAAAGCCTCGGTCATAAGTTACAGTTAACAAGTTAGATTAATCCTGATAAAAGACTTACTATAGCTGGATTAAAATCGATCTCTGGGTTAAAAGTCATAAAGTCATGAAATACTCAAGTTTGGCTGCAGTGCTGGATTATTCTGGAAGAGTTCTGACGACTTATTTTTTATGCCTTTGTTTCTCAATTACACATCAAATAAGATTATAAAAGGTTACTTAAGCATCTATTATCAGGTGTTAGGCCATCATTAAAAAAAGTCTTGGATTAAATCTAAATAAACTGTCATATTTACATTTTATCTACATAAATAATCTAAAAGTAGTGTAATCTAGTGCACGGTGCACTGATGAAGATCAGCCATAGAAATATCATTGTAAAACCCTGTGGTCAGTCCTTGGTCTGTCCTCCTGAAAAACTACATTTATATTTTACATTCAGTTTTAAGTTGCAAATGCTGAATTAACAACACAACAGAAGACAAAGTGGACAATGAATTAACTGCGTCTTAACAATCTAATTGTTTGAGTCTGGAGGTCTCTGAGATATCTGGAGGAGGAGGAGGAGGAGGAGCGATTCTTGGACTGGAGAAGGTTGATAAATAGCTTTTATTCTCAAATTTGAGAGTAGTAATAACTTCCACACATTCTCAGCACTTAGGACTAAAATGTCTCTAAGGGCAGGGTCACACTTGGCTCGATTGGTTTAATCTCGTTTCAACTCACAGGGTGTCAAAAGTGTCGTACAAACGGCCTCCAGTCACACTTGCAAAGTTGGAGACGTGCCAGTGTACCTCCACGTCATGTGACCACCTTTGCCTCGGAGACAGCGCCTGCTTCCCTCCAGTCCAGCGGGTGGCGCTAACAGTCATTTGTGTTGTTCCACGTCCACCCAAACATGCTGATAAGCCTTTTGTACCTTCGCAGTTTTCTGACAATAACGCAATCGTTCCGTGCCAGCAACCGTTGCAGACCACCTCTGGAGGTGGGCCTGGGCACCGTGCTGCAGCCAACACTGGAGTTTAAACATGAAGCACGTTACCCCCCCCGTTTGTACCCGGGATAAACTCCAGCTGTGCCAAGTGTGACCGGCCCCTCAGATGCTGATGAATCCGGCCCCTGATCATCAGCAGTTCTGAGACCCTGGATAAAAACAGACGGCTTTGTTGGTTTGCAGCTTCCAGATGTACGTTGATAAAGAGCCAAAGAGGACAGACATCAGAAAGAGCAACACCCCCCCAGTCTGGAACATTTTCCAGACTGGGGGGACATTTTCTTTCTGTTTTTCCTACTGGGGCGGGAAAGTTTCAGACCCTTTAGAGGTCTGCTAACTTCTCAAAGCCCATTGCTGAATCCAGAATGCCGCAGTTTTTCATTGGTGAGATGTGCTTGAAATGTTTTCTGCTTTTGTAAATTATAATTTGAGCGACATCGCAGCAGTAGCCAGGAAGATGTGCAGGGGGACAGACGGTGCTGAGGCTTTATGAGGCCCGTCTTAGATTCAGCCGATTACTCCCGTCCCCCATGTTTTCAGTCTCTCTCTGCTGTGCTCTACCTGAATCATGAATATTCACAAAAAGGGTATTCGTGGCTGCTGATGAATATTTGCACAAGCTCTGTATACGTAGTGAGCAGAGGGAATTGGATAACCCCTAAGTGCTTCTCTGCAGCAACAACGGAGGGAAAAAACAACTAATTTTCCTTTTCAAACGTGATTATTATTCATTATTATGTCTTATATGCAAATATGTCAGTCGACTGTAATTTTTTTTTCCTTCAGTGTGTCTGACCCAAATATAGCACAAACAGTCCACATGACACATGAAAGGAATGATTGAGTAGATCTTTAAACATCTGACTGAATTCTGAAAGACATCATGAAAACAGCATATTTCCTGTTTCAGAGTCTAAAAGTTGCCAGATTCAATGTTGGTTCAAAAGCTTCTTAGTAAAAATATCAATAATGAAGTGAAAATGAAGACAAAAATCTATAAGCAGTTCGATTTGTGCTCACAGGCAGTTTCATAAAACTGTCGGTGTGGACGTTTTCTCAAGGACGTTCTCATGGAGATTCCTGTCTGCTCTCTGGAGCAAATTAATGCCTCCATGCCAGCCAAAAACTGAAATCTATTTTTAGTGGTTCATTACAGATCCTCCAGCATGGCGTTTCACACCAGCATGCAGTTGGGAGTAATTGGCCGTGTGGGGGGGTGAGGGAGGGAGTGGGGGTGGGGGCTGCTCTTCCACTCATGATTTAATCTGGATGTTTGCGTTTTCTTAAATGTGCATCGCCGGCATCACTAATGATGATTCGTAGACTTAATCACAGACACTGTAGAGGTTGCCAATCAACATGATTACAGAGAGCAACTGGTTAGGATCACCACAGCAACGGATGCTGGGGGCTGGCTGTCTGTGCAGGTGTGAGGGGAAAAGATCAAAATAAAATGAAAGCCATGAAAAAGGAAAGTACAGGAGCATCTTGAATCATCTGTATTTACTGTCTGTAAAGGAAAAGTCCGTTGAAAGTTGGTCAGCGAGCTCTTCACACTCAGCTAGCAGTCTTAAAGATTTGATTTCACGGATGACATCATCAACGCAAACCTTGGCCTCATCATACACGCAACGGTGAGGACAGAAGCCATAGATATCTATATTCAATTGCTAGATGACTCACCCATGCTGTTGGCCAATGGAGTCGAAGGTCTGCACGTGGCGGCCATCTTACCACAGTCAGCTCCCTTAGTAACAGGATGAACGAATTGTCCCACGAATAAGTCATCACGCCAAACTTGGCGTGTGGAAACGTCCTTGTTCCGCGCATTCATTTATGCCCCGGGAACGCTGGCATCGAATTACTGTAGCAGACATGTCGCTGGTAAGTGGCTGGCAGTTGGCTGAGAGGGGGACATTTCATGCCTGGATCTGTGGGTCCCAAGAGAGAGAACCTGCCTGTGGTAAGATGGCCGCCGATGATGCCGTTTGGCAATCCATCTAGCAATTATATAGATATCTACGACAGAGGCCATGCAGGGGCCAGCCGTGATTTATTTTGGTCCATTTTATCTCTGTTTCCTTCATTCCATGAATATAACAGGATATATGAAGATACAGAGTTTCCTGTTTCTGTACTGTCAACGGTAAAATGTCCTGGGGCCTGTACAACTAAGCTGGGCTTTCTCTTCTCGAGCTACTGTAACTTCAGGGTTAACTCTGGGATTTCCATCCTATGACCTCGGTCTATTCTTACCAAGAGGTAACTTGTGCTGCACGGATAACCTGCTCTGGAGGAGATTATTTACTGGATGACACTGTGAAAAAAAGTTCAAAATCATGCACATACTGGACAAGTTGCACCTAGGTTCTGGACCATGAAAAGACGCAGATGGGCCCCACAAAGAAAGTGACATTTTTAAGAAATGCTGACAGGACAGTGAAAGTCCTGACGTGACGCTTCAAAGGGAACTGGCTGACATGATCCAAACACACTTTCTACGTTAAGCATAACAATGTAGAAAATAGCAATAGTTTTTCCTTAACTTGCTTTTTAGTCATTTCAGTAAGCCACTATATGGTTGTCTATAAACTATGGCTGTCACAAACGATTATTTTGTCGATTAGTTAACTCATCGGATCATGTGAAAATTGTAGCATATTTACAGAACCAGTCAAAAGTTTGTACATTTTCTCATTGAATGTAAAGGAAAATTGTGTCCAAACTTTTGACTGGGAGTGTGTGTTTATTTACACACTCCCACTACACAACACTATTGAAGAGAAGCTGAGCAGACAGAAAGACAGACAAGGCAGTGGAGGGTTTTGAGAGGAAAAACAAAGCTTAGTCACCGACTATTTTCATAGTTGATGACTAGTCGATTAATCGACTAATCGACTAATCGATTAATCGACTAATCGACTAATCGACTAATCCTTGCAGCCCTACTATAAACCAAATTAAGTCCATTACAACCTTTTGCTCTCAAACAAACGTGCTTCTTTTTAAAGCTCTAGATATGAATAACCCATAAAAAGCTCATTCAGTTTTATATGAAATGCATTCATATTCGTTATTGTTGAGGTTTAAAAAATACTATTTGATAGAGAGACGAGCTGAGAAAACTGTCCCAGAGACCCAGAAACCTGTAGAGGCTTCACTGAAAACATCTCAATCTCGACTGGAGACAAGAATATAAAGATGGCAAACAGCCTTGGTGAAAAGCCAACAGGAACAAAGTGATGCCAGCAGCATTCTCCAGGGGTTTATTAAAGCATGTGCGTTTCTGTATGTGTGTTTTTGAAGTAAAACTAAAACTCTTTCCTCCATTTAAGCTGAAAATGAACTCCTCTGGTGAGTCGGCTTCCTCGCTGTCGCCTCCTCCCCTTGGGCCTGTTTTGGTATCATGATGATTGGAGAAGAGTAGCAGCTCTGCAGGCATCTGCTCGTTTTGTTCGGAGCTGTGTGCAAGTAAACACTTTCTGCTCGCGACCATCTGTCCAAGCTCAGATCTGCATGAGAGCTGGCAAACTTGGCTGAGAGAGATGGGAATGGAGGGAGAGACAGCTGACGAGCAGGAAAATTATTAAAAGGAGAAAGGAAAATGGAGAAAGGAGGGGAAATGAATGCAGGTTCAGTGATCAAATGTTGCGCTTCGCTTTATGTGTAAATGAAGATGAACAGCAGCAATAAAACCGAACGGTGGAGATAATGTGGAGTTTTGCTGAATGAACTGAAAGCAGCACCAATGGGAAGTCACCTGATCTGGGACGAGTTTCCCAGCTCTGAATTTCATCAAGCAGAAAGCACCTCAGGTCATGTGTGCTGTAAAAGACAAAGCTAAACTCATCGCCGCAAAGCCGAGATCATGAAACAGAAACCCCATCAGGAGTACCAGGCGCTCGCTGCTCCACACACATATGACCGCTGCATCCATACATGATGTGGGAAAGATGTTCCAGTTTGGGTTCACGCTGCAGTGACTGTACTGCTGAGAGAGTAGTACAGAACCCTGGGACACTGTGGGGGGGCAAACCTCAGACAGAAAAAAACAGAAAAACAAACAACAAGAAGAAAACAAAAACACTAGAGGAAATGGTTCAAGTGTAAAGAGACAGGAACAGAAGAATAAAAGTGAAGGAGGACGCGTGGAAAGGCAGTCTGCCAACCTCCAGTCTCTGCCCTCGTCTTTCTCCATCTGCTTGTCTTCATGACTGCTGTAATCTGTCTGTCTGTCCAGCCGTCTGTCTGTTTACCCAGCCTCAGATACGCAGAACAAAGAAGAGCAAAACAAAAGCATGTTAATGAGGTGGATACCCAGCAGGCAAAAAAATGCAGACTTTACATAATCTCCCAATCAAATCTAAACATCACACACACAGTCTGGTTTTCTATCCCCGTGGGGTACATCCATTGACATAATGCATTCCCTAGCCCCTTACCCTAAACCTAACGCCCATAACTGATTGCCTAAACCTAACCCTTGACCTAACCCTAACCAAAACCTAATTGTAACTTAATCTCTAAAACCTAATCTTGACCCTCAAAACAGCCCGTGGGGACCCGGAAAATGTCCCCATGAGGGAAGACGTCCCCATGGTGATGGTAAAAAATCTGGAACATGGTCCCCACAATGTTGAGAAGGGTGGAAACAGGAAACTCCACCCCCATCACCCTCATCCTTCTACCCTACACACTTACTCCCCACCTCCTGATTAATAAGAAATGGATCAAAGCGATTGGCTGGGATGAAGGGCCGAACATTATAATAAAACGAGGAAGCACGTTTGTTTGTCGCCGGCACTTCAATGATGCAGACTACACAGCTAGCGTTAGCAGGCTAGCATTAGCTAGCAGGTGCAAAAGTGTTGGAGACACCCTGTTTAAATGAGGGTTTTGCGTGTTTTGTGGTTTCGGCATGGCGTGTTTGAACAGCAGAAAACGCAAAAGGAAATTCGACCCTATGGAAGTGGAGGTGGATGAAGCCAACAAACACTTAAATGAGCTTCAGCAAAGAAGTGTGACTGTCAGACAGAGGAATGCTATATTGGAACAATTTTATAATAAAGTAAACACTGTTGGTGAAACTTTGGGCACAGTGGATGAAATGAAGAGAGGATATCAAGATATCAGAGGATGGACCAAAGAAAATTGGCAAATAATAAAACGTCTGACCAGCATTGAGGAACAGCTGACACTCTGTGAGAGAAAATCACTGGAATTTCCAGGTATGACACACTGGACCAAACAGCAGGACACTGTAGGCGCACAATAAAAATTTCTGAAAAGATTTATTGAAAAAATGTATTCAGAATTGAAAATAATGCACCTCCTGTGAATAAAATGCTGTTTCAAGTCAAATACGTAAGTAAAAACATTTGCTTCACATTTAGAATCAGCATCAGAATCCTTAAGAAGCTGGTTCCTTAAGAAGGAACCAGCCGTCCCCCTCAACCCCCCTGGAGCAGTCGCTAGCCCCAAGGGGCCTCGTATTGGCCTGGAACATATTGATTTAGACTTGCTGCAAGAACAAGAACAGTCTGCAGCCCTGCAGACATATATATATATATATATATATATATATATATATATATATATATATATATATATATAAAGAACTGGGTTAAGAACTGTCCAACGCAGAAGGATAGTGGGGACCCATCATCTTCAAGGAAGAAATGTGGCCGGAAAAAAATCCTGAATGATCGTGGTCAGCGATCACTTAAACGTGTGGTGAGATCAAATCGAAGAAAAACAACAGTAGAACTCAGGGCTATGTTTAATACTGAAAGTAGGAGCACTTCCACACGAAAAATGCGAAGGGAACTCAAGGGATTGGGACTGAACAGCTGTGTAGCCGTAAGAAAACCACTAATCAGTGAGGCTAACCGGAAAAAAAAGGCTTCAATTTGCTAGGGAGCTTAAAGATTGGACTGTGGAGCAATGGAAGAAGGTCATGTGGTCTGATGAGTCCAGATTTACCCTGTTCCAGAGTGATGGGCGAATCAGGGTAAGAAGAGAGGCAGATGAAGTGATGCAGCATCATGCCTAGTGCTACTGTATGAGCCTGTGGGGGCAGTGTGATGATCTGGGGTTGCTGCAGTTGCTCAGGTCCAGGTTCAGCAACAGTATGAGCTCAGATAATGAGGTCAGCTGATACCTGAATATACTGAATGAGCAGGTTATTCCATCAATGGATGTTTCTTTCCTGATGGCACGGCCATATTCCAAGATGACCGTGCCAGAATTTATCGGGCTCAGATTGTGAAAGATGGTTCAGGGATCATCAGACATCATTTTCACACATGGATTGGCCCCCACAGAGTCCAGACCTGAACCCCATTGAGAATCTTTGGGATGTGCTGTGGTCAGACTCTACAATCATCATCAAGATCTTGGTGAAAAATTGATGCAACACTGGATGGAAACAAATCTTTTGACATAGCAGAAGTTTATCGAAACAATGCCACAGCGAATGCGTGCCGTAATCAAAGCTAAAGGCGGTCCAACAAAGGATTAGAGTGAATGACCTTTTTTTTTGGTGGCGACTTTTTTTTGCCCAGGCAGTGTATATATATTTATATAACTATAACTATTTCATTTCATTTCATTATATTTATGTGTTTGTCAAACTTTAATGAGTCGTCTATCGTTATTCCAAGGTTTTTCACACAAGAACGTTTAGAAGAAGCCAGGGGACCAAGGGCAACTGTGGTGGAAACAAGAACAGAGGGAGGGCCAAAAAAGATCATCTCCGTTTTGTCATGATTAAGATGCAAAAATTAATAGACTTCCAAGTTGCAACTCCTTGAGGCAGTTTAACAGTCGGGTCATAGAGCCATCACCAGTATGTATGGGAAGGTAAACCTGAGTATCATCGGCATAGCAATGAAAAGATTTGTTATATTTCTGAAATATCTGACTTAAGGGAAGTAAATAGAGGGAAAACAGAAGGGGACCAAGGACTGAACCTTGAGGGACTCCACAAACAAGACCAGAAGAAGTGGTGGTGAATAGTCCTAGCTGAACCACAAATGATCTGTGTGTTAAGTACTGTATGACTGGAACCAGTTTAGCACAGTAGGCCCACCTGGTGTTCAAAGCGAGAGATCAGAATATGATGGTCCACAGTATCAAAGGTGGCTGTAAGATCTAATAAAATTAGGGCCTTCCTGCGTCAAGGGTTAAGTTAATGTCATTGAATAATTTTGGAAGAGCTGTTTCAGTGCTGTGAGCCTGTTTAAAGCCGGGGGGGGGGGGTTTGGAATTTGTCTGTAATTTTGTGTAATGTAGCGACCCATATATCCTTTTTCGACCATATCCTTTTTATTTCTGTAGAAACATTAATGCATTAACATCTGCTTCCTATCAAAAGTATGTGTTTACTGGATTGTCTGTGTATGAACCTTGGGCACAGAGATAAAGCTTGTCAGTACGAGGAGGCAGGATAAGAGTTTGCGTATGTGCTGAGTGGTTCCAGATAGCTGGACACGGTCACGCCGACCTGGAGAGGATGGAGTCAGATGAACAAGCCAATCCGCAGGAGCCACGTCTTGCACATTTCTAGAACATTGTAATAGAGGATAAAAACCCAGAGGAAGCAAGGATAGGTTGTCAGACTTGCGCCCTGACACAAGACTCTTATTGGTTAGTTCAGGGTGCTGGTGTGACGAGGGGCTCTGTAAAGAACCTTGATTTCTTTGGCTGTGCATTTTAAATTATTTAATACAGAGAAGTTGCAGTGTGATCCTTATCAATAAACGTAATGTTACAGTAATTTTAAAAAGTCTTGGAGTTGTATTGACACTGCTGTCTCCAAGATCTTTGAGATGAAGGGTAATTTGGAGATGGGCCTGTAGTCAGAAAGAACAGCAGAATTCAAGTTTGGTTTGGTTTCCAAGATTCCTGCATGTCTGCATCCCAGCAGCATTGGCATGTTGCTCCATAGGTGTAGGGGGCAGGTTGGCGTCATACTCCAGTCGGTGTTGCTTGGCTGGGCAACTTTTTCTGGCTTGTACAGCAGTGCTCCACCAGTATGGTCCAAACAGCGGAACCTGCTCTTCAGGATCCCAAAGGTGCATCCCCAAACTCTCCATCACGCAATTTGGAAAATAGGAAACTGTTTCTGAGAATGAAGGAGTCATGCACTGACCCGGGATATTTTGCCACAACTTTGGTAATGATGCTTTGGGCATCGCAAACGCACAGCACATTCAAGGAATGCGGGTGTTTGAGATTCCTGTTCACATGCTCACTTTCTGCAGGGGCCACAAGTTGAACATGGGTGCAATCAATCGCTCCTATCGCTCTGGGAAATCCAGCTATTGCAAAAAAGCCTTGCTTGGTGTCATTTTGTGACTGCCGAGTGTGTGGAAACCTAATGACCTTTCCCATACGCCGACGCATGGCATTTGGAACGCTGGACAAAAAACAGGATTGGGAGATCCCAGCTCTAGCAGCAACAGTATGCTGGAATGACCCAGATGCAAAAAGTGTGATGTTTCAAAGAGTTTTGTGATTGCCGGTATTGTGTGACTCCTCCTTGGCTGGCTTCAAATCCATTCAGAGTTCCTCCAACAGCTCCAGAATGACAATGCTGGATAAACAATGTGTTGTGATGATCGTTTCCTAATTCATTCCAAAGATATTAACACAGAGGTGAAAAATGCATTCTCTGTATCTGCTTGCTTAATTTCGATGTCTCCTTCTTGCGACGATAACCGCTGCCATGTGTGTGCAATTACATGCAGACCGTTTGCACCTCCTTTTGAAATGCATTAAATATAAAATGAGTTACCATGAGCAAAAACAGTGTGCCTTTTAGCACACTGTTAGTAGATCAGTTTGTACATTTTTTGCGTGTTCAATGAGATGGCTCGCGTCTTTATACACACAAACCTTTGATAGATTCGGCCCAAAGAGTATAAGATGTGAACTGCATGGTTGACTGAGAGTTTATTTAAACTTAAAGCAAAAAACAATAAATAAAATAAAATAAAATAAAATAAAATAAAATAAAATAAAGTAAAATAAAATAAAACAAAAAATAACACAAGAAAATGTCCCTGTCCAAAAGGAAGAGGCTTATCCCACCCCTTCCCTAAACCAGTTATTGAATTATGACTTTGTCACTATTGTCACTGTAAACACCATAGTCTCATTCATTATAATAGAAGGAATACTAAGCTTCACATTATACTATAGTGAAACAATAACAGTGATAATTACAAATGTAATACTCAGCATCAGTATCTACCCACAGTGGCAGTTACAGTGTAGGCAAAACAGAGTTTGTATAATCTACAAACCAATTCAACCCACAACAGTGGAGCTATGCAGTTGTAGCAGTAATACACAAACAAACAAATGAATAAATAAATGGCCATAATTGAATAAAACACCACACACTGCAGGCGGTGATAAAAACCAATCAGCCTCCTGTGTCTGACCCTCTTCTTTACAGGTGTTGTGTTGGATGTTGCGACTGGTGACTCTCACCGGACTTCCTGCCAGTTGATTTACTCTTTATGTTGCAGGAAAGATAATTTACTCTCATCAGGTAATTTTTTCCCCCAGAGGTGTCATGATTTTCTACGTGCCCGTAGTGAAATCCCGCCATGGCCTCTGTGTGCCTCCTTATCTGTGACGCTGATCTGAATAACACTGGTCCTCTCTGCATCACACAGTCACACGGTTTCTTTCCTCACTTACAAAGTCCACAAGCTCATTCTCATTTAGTTTCATTTGATTTATTGACCGGTACATGTAATTAATGTGAAAAAATATATAAGAGATGAGCATCACATGACAAATGAGCTTGTTTATTTAATAACCATATGGTGGAAAATGTCTTTGTCTGTTTTCTTCTTCTGTTGTTACCACCAACTCTTCACACTGTCTGGTTCTGTCATTAGAACGTGCAGTGTGTTCAGCTAAGGGGAACTGTTAGTTATTCTCTGTATGCACAGCTGCTGAGGTTGGACGGGGTCGAGGGAGACAGGAGCACATTTTAGTCTCAAAGGCTTCTGAATTTTTCTCCAGTAAATAAACAACAGCCTTTAAAACCACGATGCAGAAACACCCATGTAGCTTATTTACATGAGACTGTTGTGTAACGTCGATGAAGGAGTACCTGTAAGTCATTAAGGGGGTAAAAAGCTCATAACATTTGGAACTGGGGGTATAAAATGACTTAAGACAAAAGAGAAATGTGAGGTTTTTATTTCTATAAACTGTGATGGAGTGAAAGCAGCGAAAAGATGGATATTATTATCCTATCTGGAGGTTGGATGATTCCCTCCAAGCTGCCCACATATCTGGTATTTATGGTGCTTCTGAGAACTGGGACGAGAACTTCTCCTCCTCCCACGCCGCCTGCCTTCTGAGGCGAGGAGATCTGGATTTCTGAGGTGCCTGTTGGGTTGCCATAGATAGAAAATGCCTGGGGCTTTGCAGGATGGATCACCAGCAATCGAGCTCCCTGCAGACGGGACCCTCAGTCTGGTGAACCAACGCCCACATACCTTCTTCCTCTCGCCCCCCTCGCTGTCTGTCTGTCTGGCTGCATGAAGGGGAAGACTCGGCGTTTCTGACCCAGAGGGGTGAAAAGGTCTTGCTTGTGGGAGACGCAGACAAACACGAGAACGGTGAAAGAAGTCTGCATTTTATTTTTAACAAAGAGCAGAATTAGCTGGGAGCCAGGACGTGTGCAAACATCCTCTGTGCTGAGTGTCCCTGATGTATGAAACGGTAACGCTGGAACAGGAAAGTTCACGCAGAGCAAACACAGGCAGCCGTGCCCGCAGGTAGCTCACCAAGCCAACCGTCTTCCCCAACAAACACTTCGGCTGCAGTCAGAGTACTTTCTTTTTTATTTTGACTGTATCTGACACCTCCCGTAATCCAAACCGATTACAGCATGACATTAATCATTAACAGAAAGAAAGCTAAACTACTGTTTCTGCAGGACTGAGGAAGGTTCTCTGCTGCAACTCAAACGTACCTGATGAACTGATCAAGTGTGAGTACTTCTATAAAAGCAGACGTTTTTCTCTACTCTCACATTTCCGGTGCATTTTTACATAGTAAAAGAAGTCAGTAATGACCTTTCAATCTGGGAAAAACTATCTGAAGACCATTATTCACAAGTGGAAAAAATTGTCATAGCTGGCGATGGATCTTCCCTGGAGTGGACGTCCACGTTCAAGAGGGTCAGACAACAAGTCTGAGAAAGAGCTGCATGTCAGACCCTGCAGGCTTCAGTCTGCACGTGCAACACAACAGTGCAGGTGGAGATTAGGGGGGGGGGCAATATCGTATCGTTAGTGATAATACCGGTAGTTTTTTTTTACATCGGTAGAAAATGTAATACTGTGATAACACATGATCACACATTTTCGGCCTGATGACGTCATTCAATCACACCTCAACCCTGCAGCATCTGTTTCTCCGTCATTGACTCAGTCGTGACGGCTATATTGTTCGTGCCACACAATCCCGGGAAATAAATCATTTTACATGGACATCAAAAAATGTTAACTGAAGCTGCATTGCTGCCTCACAGGAAGGATAAGCTGTCAGAAATCCGCGCTGCACATGAACGCAGCAGCGACGGGGAGAGAGGCGGAGCCCACAGGCAGGTAAACTTCTCCAGCATCTGACAAGCTGATTACGTGTGGAGTCCAGGAGGACGGACATCTGTGTGTTCTGCAGAATCACAGAACGTCCGGTACTCCAGGGGGGCCGACCGGGTCTCAGTTCCAGCAGCGTGGCGGGTTTGTCCCAACCGGATCTGGCTCAGTTCCAGCATGTAGCGGGTTTGTCCCGACCGGGTCTGGCTCAGTTCCAGCATGTGGCGGGTTTGTCCCGACCGGGTCTGGCTCAGTTCCAGCATGTAGCGGGTTTGTCCCGACCGGGTCTGGCTCAGTTCCAGCATGTAGCGGGTTTGTCCCGACCGGGTCTGGCTCAGTTCCAGCATGTGGCGGGTTTGTCCCGACGGGGTCTGGAGGCCGGACGAGGGTGTGAACGCTGAGGTGATAACAGCGTATTAGCATCAGGATCCGGTCTTCCATAAGGTCCCAGAGTCAGAACCAGACCTGGAGAAGCTCTGTTCGGCTGCTCCACCTGCGAGGGACAAACTTCCAGAAAGACTCCGTTTATTTAAAGGGGAAGTTTGGTTTTTTCAACCTGGATCTGTTTTCCAGCATGAATCCGTTCATTTCCTCATCCAGACAGTTTTGGTGTAACTTGAATTCCTTCAGGAGATGTTTAGATCCTCTTGAGATCAGCGTCTGTCCAATATAATGGAAGTGAATCACCACAAAAAAAGCCACTTCAAGCCGCTTGCAGCTCACAGGGGGGTCCGACTGATGTTTGGTAAAACACTGGTGAAATGGAGGAGTTTGTGGCAGATAATGCCTTATTTAGAGGCTGCACGCGGTTACCCGCATCACTTACATGTGGTGAAACTGTCTGGGTGAGTAAATGAACGGATTTCATGCTAGAAAATAGGTCCAGGTTGAAAAAACACAAACTTCCCCTTTAAATCCAGATTAAAGACTGGCCTGTTCTCAGCTCCATCTCAGTCGTTTTTAGATCTGCACTTTCTTTTAAGCTTAAAGGGTTTTTTAAAAAAATCTTTTTTTCTCTTTAATTTCTATCTTTTCATTGCTTCTCCTGCACCCCGCTATCATGTTTCTGATGTTTTGTCAAGAGCTTTGAATTGTCTTGTACATGAATGTGCTTTATGAACAAACTTACATACCTGCAGACTTTGTGCCAGCCACATCCACACAGCAGCAAAAACCCTCACAGGTCAAGGAGCTTTAACACTCCGAAGCTAGAAGAAGACGTAGCGTGTCATATGGACGCCAGCGATGCTCTGGTGTAAAAGCAGCTTGTTGGTCTTACTGAACCTGGGATGAAACTCTGCCGATCCTGCTGCTGAGAAAACAGCTGTTGCAGCAGCAGAGTGACAGGATTCAGCAGGGAAACGTCCCAGAGAAGCACAAAGTAACGTAGAATAATCAGGAAAACAGACTGCTACGTCTGTGTTAACAATCAGGTCCGTTTTATTCATAGATTCAGTCACAGATGTTCATACTCAGCTGCAGTCCTGAGAAACTACACAGTTACGGTAACAATCAATGTAAATCAAGCTGGAGGGCATGATAGCAGGCGTAGTGATCTCTGAGTTTGTGGATATTATCTGACTTCACCACCTCCAGACCAAATCAAACTGCTGGCACAGTGATACACTTGTTAGCACAGATTTTAAAGCTTAAGTCTTTGTTTTGCATCAGTTGCAGGAGGGAAAATTAAAGGCCTTGTACCTGATTTTATCTGAATCTCTTTCAGAGAAATGCTTTCTACACGGTATAAATGTGTTAAAAGAGGTAATTTCATCAAAATAATCCCTCATTGATTGCGTATCTGCATGAATCCAGGCCTTTACGTCTTTATTTGCGTTGTTATTGTGCAGGGTTTCATTAGGCTGAAGTAAAAAACATCTTCGTAACAACAAAGCACCTGATAAACAAAATGAATCCAATTTCAGTGTTTTCCAATGGCGTGTCCAAGCTGGAAACGTGGTTTGTATGTTGTAATTATGAATATATACAAACACTGCTGGACATATTTCATTGGCTATTTTATCAGGCTTAACCTGCATAATACTTCATTAAAAAAGCTTCATTTTTATTGAATCTGATTCCAGCCTACGACCAGCTCTTTACACAAAGTGACCTTACCGGGAATACTTAATAATACTTAATAATTATACTCATAGAAGCTAAATAGAAATACATTAGGATCATCGTTTCTGGTTACAGGCTTCATGAACTTTTATGTAGCACTTGTTAAGGATGCTACATAAATCATAACCGATCATAATCGGCATTACATGGCTGAGATCCAGGGTTTCCATCAGGCTAATATACCAGCAGGTGGTATTATGGTCTGCCCCATTTCTCATTTTTAACACTGAAGAAATTAAGATGTCATCATTTCAGGGGAAAAAGGCCAAATTTGAAGCATTAAATAATAGATGTGGTATGTACATTTATTTGTAGTAATTTGTAGTAATGTTACTCATATATTAGTAATATAGTAACAATAATAATAATGATGATGATTACTGCAGTGTTATAAAGGTCACGCTTATAAATAATAAGAAAAAGAGCAAACAATCATTGCAAATGCATTTTGTAAGGCAGTTGTTTCAGTTTCTGCTGCTGAAGAAGCCTGTGGCTGAAGTGCTGTTGTTTCACTACGATGCTGAGGAAATAAAATGTATTGTTTTCCTCTCCATCGTCAAAAGTGCTTGTTTAGCATTTTGACATCTGCAAGACTAAATGAGAATGACCAGATAAAAAAGAGTGGTAATGGTGGAGAGGGGGGGGGGGTAATGAGGCCTCTGGAGGAGGGTGAGCAATCGGACCGGCTTCCCACAGCTCTGCAGGACCGTGAGAAAGGTGGTGCAGACTGAGCCCAGCCGCCCAGAGTGCGGGCTAATTGATTTAAGCTGTTCTATGAGGGGATTTACCTCGCAGTAATTAGAGGAGATTCCTGACGATGCAGTGGCTCACCGGCCGGAGATGGAGTCATGACATTTAATGAAGTCAGGAATGATTTACTGATCCCCAAAGCAAAACCAGAACGCAGTACGTGTCTGTATACATGTACATACACATATATACACATACTGTACACAGCTGCCCTCAGCTTACATTCACAACAGGAACTGACAAAACAGGAAACTAATGACAAATAAAAGTTCACAAAATGATAATTTAATGAAATAAAAATCGCTTTTGATTTGTGTTTGAAATGACAGTGTGAAAAAAAAAAAACAAATAAAACTGTCTCAGACACATCAGAGCATCTTTCCCATGAACATGGACCAACGTCAGCAGGTGCAGACGTCTGATTGGACGTTACAGAAACACCTGATTGCAGTGATTGGCTCACAGTGTTGCTCAGCAACACTGTGAGCTTCGGAGCCCCATCATGCTTGTTTACATGTTTACTTGTTTTATTTTTTTGTGTGTTTGTTTTTAATATTTCTGCTAAACCACAATTCAGAATCAATGTCATGATGTTCATAGAATTTTTATTTATCATTATTTTCTATTAATTTTAACTTATTTCATTGACGACTGATTTTTTCCTTCTTTAATTGGAGGGTATGAAAAATTTTGAGGACGAATGCATATACATGTATATATATATATATATATATATATATATATATATATATATACATATATGTATGTGTGTGTTTATATATATATATATATATACATACATGTACATACTGTATGTGTGTGCGTTTCATTTTGTTTATTTCTAACATAAATAAATAGCCACCAGTCAAAAGTAATTTACTCCAGTTCTTGCTCCTCAGGGTGTGGAGAAAGACAGACAGACAGACAGACAGACAGACGGACAGACAGACAGACAGACAGACAGACAGACGGACAGACCGACAACAGACAGACGGACATACAGACAGACAGACAGACGGAAATACAGACGGACAGACAGACAGACAGACGGACAGACACGACAGACAGACAGACGGACATACAGACGGACAGACAGACAGACGGACAGACAGACGGACATACAGACAGACAGACGGACATACAGACAGATAGACAGACGGACATACAGACAGACAGACGGACATACAGACAGATAGACAGACGGACATACAGACAGATAGACAGACGGACATACAGACGGACATACAGACAGATAGACAGACGGACATACAGACAGACAGTAATACTACAGCTTCCCTGTTAAAGCAAAATAAACGGTTGTTTGTTGTTTGGACAGGTTTCCCGGTGATCCTTTCATTGTACGAGGACGCTGGTTCAATGACAAATAAAGCAATCCAATATTTGAATGAATAGATTTCACATACGAATTTAAAGGTTGAATCTGGAACACGGACAGTCCAACAGTCTGCAGCATGTCCCACAGTCTGCAGCATGTCCCACAGTCTGCAGCATGTCCAGCAGTCTGCAGCATGTCCCACAGTCTGCAGCATGTCCAGCAGTCTGCAGCATGTCCCACAGTCTGCAGCATGTCCCACAGTCTGCAGCATGTCCAACAGTCTGCAGCATGTCCCACAGTCTGCAGCATGTCCAACAGTCTGCAGCATGTCCCACAGTCTGCAGCATGTCCAGCAGTCTGCAGCATGTCCAACAGTCTGCAGCATGTCCAACAGTCTGCAGCATGTCCAACAGTCTGCAGCATGTCCCACAGTCTGCAGCATGTCCAGCAGTCTGCAGCATGTCCAACAGTCTGCAGCATGTCCTACAGTCTGCAGCATGTCCAACAGTCTGCAGCATGTCCTACAGTCTGCAGCATGTCCAACAGTCTGCAGCATGTCCTACAGTCTGCAGCATGTCCAACAGTCTGCAGCATGTCAGCATGTCCAACAGTCTGCAGCATGTCCCACAGTCTGCAGCGTGTCCAACAGTCTGCAGCATGTCCAACAGTCTGCAGCATGTCCAACAGTCTGCGGCATGTCCAACAAGTAACACAGAGGAGTTTATAACTGACAGCTAACGTTAGCCACGTTAGCAAACAAGCTAGCTTACCGATCCAGGAGGAAAGTCACCATTTCCGTGTTTTGACTCCGTGGAAAACGTTTATGTGTCCATTTAGTGACGTCTTCTCCTAAATTTACTCCAGGTTTTGCTCTTCTCAGGTCACTCCTCCTCAGAAACAGATAACAACATCTGCAGGTTCTGAAGCAGCTGCTTCACTCGCATCTCCACGGTTTCCCTGCAGCAGCCTGACTGTGACCAAAATATTGTTTCCACACAGAGATCGTATTTAATAACCTGCAATGGCGGCGTGTATCAGCTTATAGACGTAAATAAAATGCCATTATCGAACCCGTTAAAATTGATTTTATTATTATTTTCAGGCTAAATATAATTTTTCAAGGAAATGTTGTACTTTCATTCTATACACCCCCAAACGACCTGTGGGGGTATTTTTTTTTAAAAATATAGCTTTTAATAAAAATGTTACATATTTAACCTTTAATATTGTAATAACCAGAAATGTTTTATCTAGATTCTCTTTCTTTCTTTCTTTCTTTCTTTCTTTCTTTCTTTCTTTCTTTCTTTCTTTCTTTCTTTCTTTCTTTTTTTTTTTTTTTTTTTTTTTTTACTAACATTTCACAAGTTTTCTGGCTAGAGCCACAATGAACAGGGTTACAGATTTATTTATTCAGTAATACAATAAAGAGTGAAAAATTACATTTATGTAATGTAATAATTAAAATTTTAAGAATTTAATCATTTTAATTTTCTTTAAAGTAATTCAAAAAGGTAAACTAATTGATGAAGATGAGCTCTGCCATTCAGCCATTTTCCATCCTCCACTGCTGGAGAGTCTGGGACAACAGCAGTAAACCCTGTCGGCTGTGATATCACGACTGCGGCGGATGGAGGAGGATCTGGAGGTAAACTCCAGCAGGACTGTAACCTCTGGCACGCTGTTGGAGGACGAGAGGTCGCGTTCCCATGCTAGCATGCAGAGAAAGGCAGTGAGGCAGCTTTAACAGGGTGTTATACCTCACTGTTTTTATACACTGTTGTGTATAATGTGAATATAATCCACCAGGCTTATATTGATCAGTGTATTGCATCAACTAATACGTATATATTATTTGCAAATGTATGGAGTGACGTGTTTACGGTATCACCTCTCTGTTAAGTTTATAACTGTGATAAATGTGGTGTTCCTGCTGGTGAGATGCTGGTGGCTCAAAGCCAAGCTGAGTAGGTGTGTCTTCAGCTTACACCTGCAGACACAGACACAAACAAAAAAAGTTCTGGAATGCGCTGCTAGGTGGCTGCAGTTTGCAACAGCTCTCTCATAGCTTTTGTGTTTTTTTCAAATATAGCTGTCTTTTTTATTGACATTACTTGTCAGATTAGGTTTTTCTAGGAGTATTTTTTATGCTGGTTTGAAGGGTGCACAATTCAGGAGTTTGTTCTTCACATATTTGGCTTTTGTCACTACTTGTTATGATGTGTATCCATAGCAACGGGAAAATTGTTTACCACAGGGGTCAACTGTTAAAACTCTCCCAAATCAAGATTTTCAGCTAAATAACACGTCAAATCCCAGTGGAGTTAAGGAGAAAGACAAGAGGATGCAGGGCAGGGGGTAAGGCAGAGAGAAAAACGGTGGAGATTTAAACCGTTTCTTTCAACTGTTGTGATGGGTAACGTGAGATCACTAGCTAACAAGATGGACGAGCTTGAAGTGCTAACAAGGTCTCAGAAAGAGTACAGAGAATGCAGTATCATGTGTTTCACCGAGACATGGCTGCATGAACACATCCCGGACTGTAATGCGTCTGTACACGGCTTCAAGACGGTCCGTGCAGACCGAAATAAACAGCTCAGCGGGAAGCTAAAGGGAGGCGGAATTGCAGTGCTGGTCAATCAGCGTTGGTGCCATCCAGGACACGTCACTGTCAAGGAGAAGATCTGCACAAGAGACATGGAACTGTTAGCTGTGAGTTTCCGTCCATATTATTTACCCAGAGAGTTTGCCTGTGTTATTCTGGTAGCGGTTTATATAATACCAGGTACCGCACCAGAGACAGCCTGTGATGTCATCAGCTCCGTCGTGGCTAAACTACAAACACAGCATCCAAACTCATTCATGGCGATCTCTGGAGACTTCAACAACGTCTCCCTCTCTGCTACGTTGACAACTTTCCAGCAGTTTGTCAGCTGCTCCACCAGAGAAAATAAGATGTTGGACTTATTTTATGCAAACACTATGAATGCATACAGCTTCTCTGCCCTGCCTCCTTTAGGAAGATCAGATCATAATCTGGTTCTTCTCACCTCCACCTACAAGCCCATCGTTCAGCAGCAACCAGTCATTAGGAGGACGATTAAAACCTGGTCTACTGAGGCTGAAGATGCTCTGAGAGGGTGCTTTGAGGCCACAGACTGGAATGTCCTCTGTGAACCTCATGGAGATGACATCAACACCATGACTGAGTGTGGGACAGATTACATAAACTTCTGTGTGGACAACATCGTTCCAACAAGAACAGTGAGGTGCTTCCCCAATAACAAACCCTGGATCACCAGTGACCTGAAAAAGCTGCTGAACATCAAAAAGAAAGCTTTCAGGGATGGAGACAGGGAGTTACTGAAGACCACACAAAAACAACTGAAAACACAGACTAAGAAGTGAAGGAGGACGACAGGAAGAAGTTGGAGAGCAGCTCCAGCAGAACAACGTGAGGGACGTGTGGTCGGGAATGAAGAAGATCACTGGCTTCAAGTTAAAGGGGGACCAGAC
Source organism: Atherinomorus stipes (assembly GCA_023101725.1). Taxonomy (NCBI): domain Eukaryota; kingdom Metazoa; phylum Chordata; class Actinopteri; order Atheriniformes; family Atherinidae; genus Atherinomorus; species Atherinomorus stipes. The sequence goes on along the minus strand of JALJCO010014344.1, from coordinate 175,843 downwards.
TGATGGAGGTCTGGACAGAGCTAACGAACTGAACATGTTCTTCAATAGGTTCAGTTCCCCCCTGCCGACAACCCAACACACCACACACCCTCCATGAGCCCACAGCTTTCCTGTCCCACCCCCACTCTGTCACCCTGCACCTCAGTCATGGACCTGAACACAGCCTCCTCTCCCCCCCCCCCCCCCACATCAGGACATCCTGAGACCTCCTCCGTCTCCACATCAGGACATCCTGAGACCTCCTCTGTCTCCACCTCCAGCCTGACTGTCTCCTGTGACCAGGTCAAGAAACAACTAGAGAAACTGAACCAGAACAAGGCTGCAGGTCAACCTGTCCTCCAAAGTCATACGTACTATACAGTTCTTTTTGCATGCACGAAAATACAACCTTTATTTACGTTTTTCTTAAAAGCGTCCAATAGCAACTTCCAGTGGTGGTTACGTGACTGCCGCGTTCCTCCCTGGTGTGACCATAAGAAAAATGGCGGATGCTCCTTCAATCTTCAGGAGAAATTGATATTTTTTAAGATAGATTGCGGTTTCAGCTTTGTTCTAATAACTTTTCTAGCGTCAAATATACACATTGTTTTCATAATGTCCATTCGTGTCATGTAAACGACCTAAAGTTCTTTTTCGTGTTGACGGACATTCTTTCAGGTTTTGTGATTGTTGCTACGGTGGTTGCTAAGGACGCTATTAACAACGAGCCGGAGGAAAGGGATTAACAGGACATGTGCGGTGTTGCGGTAGCTGGCAGTAACTTTTTTCATGTCATAAACGTGCACATTCATCAATGAATATAAATAAACAGAATTCAAATAAGCGACATGACAAATGCACACTGTCGTATCGTAATCAGGTGTTTCTTCAGGCTTTGGTGGCCTTTATGTATCACCGGATGGGAGGAGGGGGGCAGAGAGAGGGGGCTGCAGTGGGTCCCAGGCTGAGAATCGTACCGAGACCGGCTGCATGCTCGCCGTCATTTCTCCTCATTTCTCCTCCTGCCGCCGCCAAAAAATCAGTGCAGATATTTTCCTTTATCACATTTTAATGTTGATATTGGCCGACAATTAATCGGACATTCCTAATTTTGAGTGATTGACTCAGATTCAAGTAAAGCCTTTTATATTTCTTTAACAAAAATTTTCAAACATATTAATAAGTAACTATGACAAAAAATACAGTATTTGCTACTGAATAGGCAAGGCAAGGCACTGGATGTGCCTCAACTTTCTTCAGCTGAACAAAAACAAAACTGAGGTGATTGTTTTTGGAGCCAAAGAGAAACGACAGCAGGTTGTCACAGAACTTCAGTCCATACACCTAAAAACCACCAACCAGGCCAGAAATCTGGCTGTAGTGATGGACTCAGACCTAAACTTTGAAAAACACATCAAAGCGATCACTAAATCAGCCGACTATCACCTGAAGAACATCTCAAGGATCAAAGATCTGATGTCTCAGGAAAATCTGGAAAAACTAGTCCATCATCATCTTCAGTCGGCTTGACTACTGTAACAGCGTCTTTACTGGTCTACCTAAAAACCAGTTAAACAGCTGCAGCTCATTCAGAACTCTGCTGCCAGAGTTCTCACAAAGACCAGAAAAGTGGACCACATCAGTCCAGTTCTGAGGTCTTTACACTGGCTGCCGGTCCATCAGAGAATAAACTTTAAAGTTCTGCTGCTGGTCTATAAAGCTCTGAATGGTTTAGGCCCAAAATACATCAGTGACCTCTGACCCAGTATGAACCTACTAGACCCCAGGTCATCTGGATCCGGCCTTTTATCAGTTCCCAGAGTCAGAACCAGACCTGGATCAGCTGCGTTCAGCTTCTATGCTCCACATGTCTGGAACAAACTCCCAGAACGTGTCAGATCTGCTGAAACAGTTTATTTAAATCCAGGCTGAAGACCCACCTGTTCTCAGCTGCATTTACGTAGATTTTATTCAAAAGTTAAAATCCGCACGTCTCTATGTTCTCTCTTTTTAATCTTAAATGCTTTTAATTCTGAATCATGCTTCTAATTGTTTTTTTTTCTCCCTTTTGCTTATAATGTTTTATGTAAAGCACTTTGAATTGTTCTGTACATGAAATGTGCTGTACAAATAAACTTGCCTTGCCTTACTGATTCATTAAACAGTGCATCAGCCTGAGATGATGAAGCCTGATGTCACCGTTTCAGGCGGCAGCCATTAAAGTCCTCGTCTGGCTGCATCCCAGTGCTGGAGTACTGTCATCTAAATACGGAAGCCTGCTTGGAGTTGGAGGTTTTCCATTTGTTTGGACAACTTTTCAAAGATTCAAACTGTCACAGAGGCATAAAAAGCTGATTTGACTTGGCAGTGAAAAATTCAGCATTTTGAAGTAGATCCTGGTTTCCCCGAAGCTTCGTGGAGCCAAGTTTGACTTTGCTCTATTTTAAGCTGCTTGAGTGAAATAACCTCCTGGGTGAGGAGGAAGTAAGCAAACCTGCTTTCCTGTGACACAATGTTCCTCTAAAAATGTCCTTTCCCTCGATGAGGCTGCTTGAATCATATACCATGACTGCTGACCCATAGTAGAGATGAAGACAGTCAAAACTAGCACAGTCTGAAATAACTTGAGTGGAGCAAAATCAATAATTGATTTGATAATGTACAGTTTGGAATGACGGCCTTTACTCTGCAGCTCTCACAGCCAGCATCCCTCTGCTTCCAGGCTCTCTGACAGACCGTCCTCCATGGCCACAGGGATTTGCTCCAGTTCAGCTACAAATAAAAAAGCCCACGGTGATAAGGCCGGGCTTGCATTTAGCTTTTTGGTTTACTTCCATGCTGTTTGTGGTGCTGGCTTCTGTACAGTTCAGCCAAATTTCTCTAGATTAAACTGCAGCCAGTAATCAAAGCAAGCAGAAATACTGGCGCTGGTCTGGAATCTGTTAAAGTCAGAGGGATACGACTGTCCTAGAATGCATCAAGCCAAAAAGACAAAAAGTCTGAGTAAATGTGTAGAAACTTTAAAATATTCTTTTTTTCCCCCTCTGAAATCTACATCCAGGATGGAGCTGTTCTCTGTTTTGTTTCAGATGCAAATCTGGAACGAATTCTGAAGATTCACCCGGAGATTTTAGGACGAATCCAAAGTCAGAAACACTGTTTTCTACTTTCAGATGGCAGCTCAGAAGATGTCAGGCTAAATAGAATCCAAATTACTGGTTCCAATGCTCTGTAAATAAACAGCGTTCAGAGCTGAACACGGGCCTGGTGGAAGTGTGGGAGATTTAATGACTTACAATTAGCTGAAGCATGTGGGCTGTCTGTCAGCCTCACACGCTGGTAAATGGCACTCCGGGACAGTCGGGTCAAGCCTGCCTCCTCTGCACAAGGCCCCCGCCTGGTGCTGTGGAGCTCTACTTACATGCGTGTGCGTGTGCGTGTGTGTGTTGGCTTCCACTGAATACATTTTACAGGGAAATTTCCAACAAATATGTTTTAGTCTTAAAATGACGTAAAATCCGATTTTTCCTTTCTGGACAGATTCTTTGGATGCGAATCTTGGAAACCAGAACAGAAACTGAACTTTGTGACATGGACCCATACCGAGGGCCACTCACGTGACAGTCTGGTCACTGGTTTAACTGGTTAGTGGGCTGGCTCTTTGTCTTTCATTCACAAACATCTCAGACCAGTTTTCCCAGAACAAAATACCTCCACATACAGCCTACAGCCATCCTCAAAATGATTCACCCGCCAATTAAAGAAAAGGCTAAATTTACAACATTAATTCAAATAACAAGAAACTAAAGAAACTAATAATAAATAAAAGTTCACTAAATTATAATTCAGTGAACCAAAACATTGCTTTTGAATTGTGGTTGGAATTAATGATTAAAAAAAAAAAGTGTTTCTCAACAAAATCATTATTGTTTACTTGTTTTTTTTTGTGTGTTTATTTTTTATATTTATTTCAAACCATAATTAAAAAATCAATGTGATGATTTTCTTAGAATTTTTGTTTGTTTTTTACTTTTGTCAATTTCAACTCATTTCACTGACAGCGGATTTTTTTTCCTCCTTCAGTTGGAGGGTATTATTCATTTTGAGGACGACTGGAGGTCCGATACAATTTGACACAGTTTTGGTGTTCTGTGTGGCACATTTCATCATTTCAGAATCTGATGTCCTCCCTTCTGTTTCACGTCTCCAACATAAGGCCGCATCGAGGATGGTCGGTGAAGCTCAACGTTTAGCAGAAACACCTGTGGTGAACTGCGACCTCTCTGGAGTCTCGCTGCTGTGCTAAGTAGAGCGTGACGCTCCGGTTTGATGGGGATGGGCATGTGAAATGATGCTAGGTAAAGACGTCATGTCCTGCTGCAGGACAGGATGCATCTTACATCACAAAAGAGGAATCATGAAACTCTTTTAGCGATGTGCACCCCCCGTCCACCCTCCTGGCGAAACATGACATATTCCTCTCATGCATTGTTGGAGGGAAAGCATTAAAAGGCTTCATCGTATATGTTCATTCCAAACACAGATCTCATCCGACCCTCCGGTCTCAGATAAACCGCAGACTTGATTCAGCTGATTTCTTTCTTCTTTTTTTTAACCAAATGCAGCGTGACTCCTTCAATCCCCGTCCCTCATGTGCAGCCTTCATGAATACCTTAATAGAGTTAGACTTTCCTTTTACACGTGACAAAGTATCAACCTTTCCTTCAGGTTTTCCTTCATCACTGTCACAGTCAGCAGTCTGCAGCAGCCTCCAAAGAGATGACTGACATATTCACTCCTCCCTCACACCTGAAGAAAGACCTCTCATCCAGTCTGTCCTGGTGAGGCAGTGTGGTGTGTTTCTGTGTGAGTGCTGCAGAAATATCAACGTCCATCCCTTCCCTAAAGTCCCTTCCCAAAAATCGCTGTAAAACACAACGTTTGAATCTTGATTTAATAAGCATAAGTGATTTAATGACATTCTTCCCTCCTCAGTCCTGGAGCAGTCCCGTTTCCACCCGCGGGTCTGGGTCGGGTCAGGTCGGGCCAGGCTGGATCGGGTGGGTTTTGGTACGGATGTGTTGATTTCACGCTGCGTCCCCACAGCAACCTGTACCCTTTACTCTGGAGGCGCTGGACAGCGCTGCTACGTGACCGCGTGACATCATCGCTGTGCAACACCGTTTAACCAAAACACGGCGCCACACGTGACAGAAACAGAAAGGAGTCACCCCGGCTTTGTTTTTACGCTTGATCACGCGGGAAGTGGGATTTTTCAACAAATCAATGTATTGCTTTGTGTTAGCTCCACCTCTTTGGTCCGGATCGGTTAGATCAGTACCCCTACCGAAGGGTGCCAAAAAAGTAGGCCGGGTCGGGTCGGATATAAGGGTACCCGTCCAGGTTTTTATCTGTGGAGACGCAAAAAAACGTGGACCGATCCGGCCCGACCCCAGACCCGCTGGTGGAAACGGGGCTGGAACCTTCATTCCCTTTCCCTTCTGCCTGGACCATTGTTTGTCCTTCTCAAGGTATGAAAAGGACCTGTGTAACAATTCCTGCAACATCGGAAGCCACAAAAAAGCAGCGACGCATCTCCTGTGGGCAGAGTCCTCATTCCAATGGCTTCTGGATCACATACTGGATGTAAGGATGCGGATTCAGTCAGAATTATTCAACCCGCTACAGAAAACAAGGTTTAAACTCAAAATCAACAAACCAGCAACTGTTTACAAAAACAAATCGCACAAGAATATTTTAAATAGCTCAACACAACTAATGAGGTTTCTCCTAATTCAGCAGAAAATGTCACTTTTAATGACCACTGCAGGTCTCAGAATTATTCAACCCATGCAGAGCACATCCAGCCAGAGCCGGCTCGGGATTTCAGGGGGCTGCAGAGGAATGTTTGGGGGCCTACCCCTTCATGCCATGAACAAAGTTTTTAGGTATACACAATGCCTTACGTCAAAATATAATGTGTATTAACTTATTCAGAACACTAGGAACATAGTAAATAAAATATAACATTTACAAGTAACAGTGCTGTTAATTTGCTGAGTTCAGAGTTTCACGGACTGGGATTTGTTGCGGCAGCGTGCGTGCCGGCAGAGTGGAGAACGTCCTCAAGAACTAAAGGAAAGCTTCATCTGAACTTGCAGGACAAAAGGTGGCTCTCAGTCATGTGACCTGGACGCTGTCGAAATGCAGACGGAGGGCAAGAAGTGTTTTCCTCCGGTTCAGAACACAGCCAAATGAATGACAGCGAGTGGGGGGCTTTGAATGGGCTGGTCCAGACACCATACGGCCAAAAAATATATTTATACATAAGATATGAGCCATGAAGTCTAAATAAACCAGACTGGTCTGATAATCTTGTAGATTTACGGCCGTGAGGAGATGACATCACAAACCATCTCGCTGCTGACAAAGCAACGCTCATAACTTTACTTCTGGACATCCGATCTTAAAAAATTACAACTGCAGGGGGGCCAGGTGTCCAAAATAAATAAGTTAACGTGGTTTGGACGCGTCGGTCTCCCCCATGAGGCTGAGCTGCCTTTCCAATATCGCTTTCTCTCCCTAAGAAGGATTTTCCACACTAGCGGTGTTAGCCTGTTAGTGAGCAGTGGAGGATGTGTGAGGCTCCGCCACCATCACACACCAGGACCATCAGCTGGACTGTAATGGACTGTACTTATACATAGCATAATTTGCTTCATCAGGGGACACATGTGCTGAATAAACGCCAACCCTACTGAAATTTTCACGGATTCCAGACTGAAGTGATACTAAGGAAGAAGTGGATCAAAGCGATTCTCCAGAGTGAAGGGCCGAACTTTATAATAAAACAACGTAGCATGTTTGTTTGCAGCCGGTGGAGCACAACACCGGCATGCTAGCATTAGCCAGCTAGCGTTTACTGACGTGCTTAACTTTGTGCGTCTTAAAACACACAAACATCTGAAAATCGGGTCTGTACCTCCCCGTTTCCAGTGGAACAACTGGGGACTGCCAAGAAAGGAGACGTTTTCAGATGCTTGTGTGTTTTCAGCCGCACAAAGTTAGGCACGTCATCAAGCTGGCTAATGCTAACCTGCTAACAGTAGTCCGCCAGCTACTACTCTGTTAAACTTTGTAAATTGGATAAACGCCAATGCCAAGTTTTCATTCCAGACTGAGTGATGCTAAGGAAGAAGTGGATCAAAACGACCGATTCGCCGCAGTGGAGGACCGAACTTTATAATAAAACGATACACGTTTGTTTGTGGCCGGCAGACTATACAGTCGTGTTAGCCTGTAAGCATTAGCCAGCTTGATGACGTGCCTAACTTTGTGCGGCTGAAAACACACAAGCATCTGAAAGCGTCTCCTTTCTTGGCAGTCCCCAGTTGTTCCACTGGAAACGGGGGGGTACAGACCCGATTTTCAGATGTTTGTGTGTTTTAAGACGCACAATGTTAAGCACGTCAGTAAACGCTAGCTGGCTAATGCTAGCATGCTGTGAAGTGCCGGTGTTGTGCCCCATCGGCGACAAACAAACGTGTGTTTTATTATAAAGTTCGGCCCTTCACCGCGGCGAATCGATCGCTTTGATCCAGCTTTTGATCCAGTATCACTTCGGTCTGGAATTAAAACTTAAGTATGTTTGGAGTTTATCCGATTTAAACAGTATAACGGAGCAGGAACGGCTGTCGTTAACATGGCCCGGAAGAGGAAGTGTCCAAAAGCCGGGAACTTCCGGTAAGCGTGATAATCCCCCATCATGAAGACTTTCCATGTTCCCTGTAGAAACACAGCTGACTCACATTAATGGGTGAGTAGCAGACTGGTGCAGAGCTCGTCAGAGATCCATCTGATTTGAATCAGCTGTGTCCTAACAGGGCAAACTGGAAAGTCTTCAGGATTGTGTGCCTTGAGGACAAGGGATGGGAATCACTAGCTGCGTTTACATGGACCCAAATAGACCGATTGCTTTCGGTTTAAAAGCTCTTTCGCAATGAAAATGATCCATGTAAACGCCTCTTTCCGAATGAAAAGCTCCAAACCGAATGAATTTTCTTTCGGTTTCACGGGGGTAGAATATTCCTTTCCCCAAATCGAACGGGGTATCATGTAAACGCTGAATCGGAAAGTTGTGAGGTTGCACTCTTGCAGCGCATGCTTCGAAGAGACGTCAACGTGAAACAAGTGACGTTTCCTCACTTTGACAGATGGCTGTGAACAACGTCATTCCCTGGACAGCGAGAAAGTTTGTTTTTAACTCAAACTCTGTCTCTGCAGCTTTTCCTCTTGGTTGTTTCCAGTAGGAGCTCATGAGGATCAGCTGCTGCTTCATTAACGTCCTGCAGAAACCACAACGACTGTGACGATCAGCTGTTTGTAGACCTCCGTCTTTAATAAATAACGTGATTTACATCATTCTGCGCATGTCAGGCAGGAATATTCTGAATGAATATTGGCGCATGTACACGCCAGATCCGAATGTATTAGTTCCCATGGAAACAGCTGCCCTGAAATCCTCAATCAGAATGATTTCAATCCGAAAGGGAAAAAAGTCTCCATGTAAACGTGCCCACTGCTCTAAATAGTATATTTTGGTCACTTAGGTTCACTTCAACCCCCAATGTTGATCTGACGTGGAAATTCAATATGGATGTTATATTTGGGTTGAAAATGTAATTTGTGGTGACGTCAAACACCAACGCTGATTTGACATAAAGATCCAACATCGGATGGACATTACATCTTGGTTGAAAATGAAAATTGGATTGACGTCAAACCCCGATGTTGATTTGATGTAATAATGTAACATCTGTCCCTCTGACATCTAACTGAGGTCCGGTGCCAGCTGGGTCGGGTCAACCAGGATCCATAAACTTTGAATGGCTGTCGCCTTGTTTCTGCGGGTAACAGTGACTCATGCTATTTTAAATAAAAGACCTAGCTCATAATATCACTAACGCTGAGTGTTTTTATGTGCTTGGATTTTGTATATTCATTCATTTTACTTCTGTTTTCCCAAATTCCTAATTGGATTTGAGGCTGTGCATAAGTCAAACCGCATTTCTCCAAACTAGGTCTATTATGGATCACCGCGAGCCTACGTCACAACCCGGAATTCACGTGACCACGAAGCTGGTCCCGGTGAAAACATGCTTCGTATTTGAACGGCGTCTGATGGACTATGAGCCTCAAAAACTGCTTTTGCACTCTTTTTAATTTTTTTCTCCGCCGGTCTGTCTTTGAAATAATGTTGAAATGACGTCCAGTTATACTGAAAGTCTCACTGCCGACGCTGGAAGAAGATACGAAGCTAAACTAGTATCTGTTGGACTAAGTGATGCCCATCTTCTGCTGCTACAGCCTGGTTAGACGAACCTACCTGTACATAACAGCCTGATGATCAGTTTCCCGATCTCATCATGTATTTGGTTTCATCAGGTAAGCCCCGTGTTCAAGCCATTTATTTTTTATAGAATATTAATTTTCCCCGGATTTTTAAGAAATGGTGGTATTTCTTTGATGTACTTCTCAGGAGTTTACTCTCATTGATAAAGCTATAAATTACCGGCAGTCTCATCTGTATGTAACTGGTTATGACTGTGCATGTTTATAATGCTGCAAATGCCTTTCTGCCGCTTTTTATGCTTTTATTCTTATGTGGGAACATTGATGGCAGTAATCTGGATGAACGTGATCGTTAACAGTCCTGAGGAGACGGGAACAGCGGGCGGCGCTGTGATTCTGTACATCCACTGATTTAATGGTGTTTTCTATCATCTGTACAAAAACAACTACAGGGTTTAAAAAGTGAGACCACATTATATGCTTTTTTTTTTATCAGTCACAAAGTGATCCGAACATATTGTTAGATGTTTCCATGGTTTCCAGCGTCAACTGTCAGCATTTATGGGCTTGATAGCAGCTAGCCACTTAGCATGTTGTTCGGGACTTTTTCTGTTGTTTTGGGAACTGGAACAAACATATTCTCTTGTCCGTGTGATAGATATGTTTATGGCAGCCATACACAGTGGGACTTCTCGGTATTTCCAAAGTAGAATAAACGAAGATTGACGAGTAATGAAGCAGTTAATTCAGTGGCTCCCCTATGCAACGAAGCGATGTTTTCACCTGTAACCTAACCGGATGTGACGAATTTGGCGAAAATTCCCGGATGTTCGCGGTGATCCATTCACAGAGATCCACAGAAACCCCCCTAAAAACTGGTTTGCTGCCAGAGATAGTGGGGAAATATCCTTAAGAATAATAATAAAATAATAATAAATCATCTTACCTGTTTTAGAAAGTGGTCGCTGTAAACTCTGGCATTGTTGGACTCTGCTCCTCCCAACCGAAGGCGGAGGTTTAAAATCCACGTTTTGCAGCGTTGTTTTGTCAGTTTTCCACATTTTTCAACTTTGTAAAGTACAGTTTTAGGTAGTCCAAAAAAAAAAGTATCCTTTTCTCTGATAGCGTGATTGGAGCAGCTATAAACTTCAGACACAGAGGCGTTTTCCACACAGATATTATAGGCGACTTTCCCTCTGGCCCTCCCTCTGCATTTCACGCACTAAAGTCTTATGAACGTGAGGTATGGTGCAAGCAACCTATTGACCTATGGCTAAGCCCCGCCCCCTCCACTCACCCGGACAAACAACATTGTCTCCTTCATCACATTGGACAGACAGCTGCTGTACGGACAGACAGCTGCTGCTCGGTTATATGAGGACGTCTCCTTCATCACATCGGTCATACAGCTGCTGTACGGACAGACAGCTGCTGCTCGGTCATATGAGGACGTCTCCTTCATCGCATCGGTCATACAGCTGCTGTACGGACAGACAGCTGCTGCTCGGTTATATGAGGACGTCTCCTTCATCGCATCGGTCATACAGCTGCTGTACGGACAGACAGCTGCTGCTCGGTCATATGAGGACGTCTCCTTCATCGCATCGGTCATACAGCTGCTGTACGGACAGACAGCTGCTGCTCGGTTATATGAGGACGTCTCCTTCATCACATCGGTCATACAGCTGCTGTACGGACAGACAGCTGCTGCTCGGTCATATGAGGACGTCTCCTTCATCGCATCGGTCATACAGCTGCTGTACGGACAGACAGCTGCTGCTCGGTCATATGAGGACGTCTCCTTCATCACATCGGTCATACAGCTGCTGTACGGACAGACAGCTGCTGCTCGGTCATATGAGGACGTCTCCTTCATCGCATCGGTCATACAGCTGCTGTACGGACAGACAGCTGCTGCTCGGTCATATGAGGACGTCTCCTTCATCGCATCGGTCATACAGCTGCTGTACGGACAGACAGCTGCTGCTCGGTTATATGAGGACGTCTCCTTCATCACATCGGTCATACAGCTGCTGTACGGACAGACAGCTGCTGCTCGGTCATATGAGGACGTCTCCTTCATCGCATCGGTCATACAGCTGCTTTACGGACAGACAGCTGCTGCTCGGTCATGTGAGGACGTCTCCTTCATCAGATCTCCTCCAGCTGCTTCCAAACATGCATCCTTCCTCCATCCTCATCCTTAGAAGCGGGAACTATTTAAACTCCACTGGAACCATGGAAGTTGTTATCTTCTCATTTTATAAAGGCTAATTATTTACCACGGCTAGCTCGCGGGTAGCCATTAGCCGCAAGCTAATGCAGGGAACAAGTGCCTCGTCTCTGTCGCACCTGGCTCTATGTCAAAGCGGTGCAGCTCATTAACAGTTCTGGTTCTGCTTGTGTTGTTCCGGGTCGCTCCGTACAGTTCTGGTTCCCTCGGTGTGGTCTTGCAGGCTTTTATCTGAACCAGTGGACCGGAGGCTGGAGACAGACTGTGGACAGCTGCTACAGTTCTGCTCCGGTTCTAGCTTGTAAAATGGGATTTCCCCAAATTCATCATCATCATCATCATCATCATCATCACTTTTCTGATCTGGCTGATGATCCAGCACAAACCAGTTCCAGTCCAGCTGTTCTGGAGCATCTTTCATGTTTTACACGGCTTAGATTATACATGTAACTCAATGGACGGACCGCGACTCTGTATGTCACTGACGACACAACATGGCGGCTCGTTTCATGACTGAAAAGCTATTAGCATTTAGCCGAGCCTCCTAAACATCTGTTATTTACGTAAATACGCGTCTGATTAAAGGTAAAGTCCGAAGTCCCTCCAGCGTTTCTGTTTGCAAACAGCATTCAAAATTAGCGCTCCTCCCTCTCAGGATAACGGCCGCCTCGTTCTTCAGCCTATTCAACTTCAAGCTCCTTCAGAGCTCAGAAGCGGCTACAAGCCAAACTATTATTAACCTGGTTTTCCAAAGCGCATTATCTGAAGCTCTTACTTTTTCTTCGGTGCATCCACTGTGTTTTCTTTCTTTCTTTCTTTTTCCTTTGAGAGTTGTAGTGACTGGCGTCTGCTCCAATCATGAGCTTATTTCCACACAGCGTCATGCTCTTAGCTCTGTCATTGGCTGCCGATATAAACAGAAATCTCCACCCAGAAACGTCCCGACCAGAACAAAACCATGCAAAAGAGCAAATTACAGGCAGGGGGAGAGAGAGTTGCGTTCAAACGCACCACGGCACGGGAGTAGAGGCCCAAAGGCGGGTTTGAGATGGATTTCACTTGCTCAAGTCTAACGTTTATTTTTTACGGGGGGAACTTCAGACTGTACCTTTAACTTCTAACTGCACAGAAATACTGATTTAGTCCTGGTGTGTTGTTGTACGGCAAAGTTACTGGAAGTTAAGGTCATGTCATCAATTCAATTCAATTTTACTTATGAGCACTTTACAACAGCCAAGACTGAACAGAGCGCTGCACAAGATAAAAACAGGTTTAGAAATAAAAGAACAGTCACATCAGCAGTTAAAGGAGCATTGCTTGAGTTTAAACATTAACTCCGATCTCTTCTTTCCTCCACCTGCTCCAACAGCTGCTGATGTGTAGAAGGAGCTGATCTTTCTTCTCTGCGGTGTCTCTCATACTGTTTCTGCTCAATGCCAGAGTTTCGGTACGAAGCCTCTAGGGGGGGCTTGTGGGGAGACGAGCTGCACGTTCTCGTTGGTCTGGCTGCATCGGTGTCGTGTGTTCCACCACCGCAGGTCGGCGCATGTTAAGACGACACTGCTGCTGCTCACAGATGGAGAACAGGAGCCTCTCAGACCCCAGCTCAGACTCCAGGAAGATGAAGAAGACAAGTTTGGTCTGCTGAGACGAACACAACCAAACTGGAGTCTGACCGGTCCCCACGGCAGGGGGGCGTTTTCCAGCACAACACCGGCACCAGAGTAAAACTGGAGTAAACAACCGGAGTAAGACCGGAGTAAACAACCGGAGTAAGACAGGAGTAAACAACCGGAGTAAGACGGGAGTAAACAACCAGAGTAAGACGGGAGTAAACAACCGGAGTAAGACGGGAGTGAACAACCAGAGTAAGACGGGAGTGAACAACCAGAGTAAGATGAGTGTTAACAACCGGAGTAAGACGGGAGTAAACAACCGGAGTAAGACGGGAGTAAACAACCAGAGTAAGACGGGAGTAAACAACCAGAGTAAGACGGGAGTAAACAACCAGAGTAAGACGGGAGTAAACAACCGGAGTAAGACTGAAGTAAACAACCGGAGTAAGACGGGAGTAAACAACCAGAGTAAGACGGGAGTAAACAACCAGAGTAAGACGGGAGGAAACAACCAGAGTAAGACGGGAGTAAACAACCGGAGTAAGACAGGAGTAAACAACCAGAGTAAGACGGGAGAATACAAACCGGAGTAAGATGGGAGCAAAACACCAGAGTAAGACGGGAGTAAACAACCGGAGTAAGACGGGAGTAAACAACCGGAGTAAGACGGGAGTAAACAACTGGAGTAAGACAGGAGTAAACAACCGGAGTGAGACGGGAGTAAACAACCAGAGTAAGACGGGAGTAAACAACCAGAGTAAGACGGGAGTAAACAATCGGAGTAAGACGGGAGTAAACAACCGGAGTAAGACGGGAGTAAACAACCAGAGTAAGACGGGAGTAAACAACCGGAGTAAGACGGGAGTAAACAATCGGAGTAAGACGGAAGTAAACAACCAGAGTAAGACGGGAGTAAACAACCAGAGTAAGACGGGAGTAAACAACCAGAGTAAGACGGGAGTAAACAATCGGAGTAAGACGGGAGTAAACAACCGGAGTAAGACGGGAGGAAACAACCAGAGTAAGACGGGAGTAAACAACCGGAGTAAGACGGGTGTAAACAACCAGAGTAAGACGGGAGTAAACAACCAGAGTAAGACGGGAGTAAACAATCGGAGTAAGACGGGAGTAAACAACCGGAGTAAGACGGGAGTAAACAACCAGAGTAAGACGGGAGGAAACAACCAGAGTAAGACGGGAGTAAACAACCGGAGTAAGACGGGTGTAAACAACCAGAGTAAGACGGGAGTAAACAACCAGAGTAAGACGGGAGTAAACAATCGGAGTAAGACGGGAGTAAACAATCGGAGTAAGACGGGAGTAAACAACCGGAGTAAGACGGGAGTAAACAACCAGAGTAAGACGGGAGGAAACAACCAGAGTAAGACGGGAGTAAACAACCGGAGTAAGACGGGTGTAAACAACCAGAGTAAGACGGGAGTAAACAACCAGAGTAAGACGGGAGTAAACAATCGGAGTAAGACGGGAGTAAACAACCGGAGTAAGACGGGAGTAAACAACCAGAGTAAGACGGGAGTAAACAACCAGAGTAAGACGGGAGTAAACAACCAGGGTAAGACGGGAGTAAACAACCAGAGTAAGACGGGAGTGAACAACCGGAGTAAGACCGGAGTGAACAACCGGAGTAAGATGGGAGTAAACAACCAGAATAAGACGGGAGTTAACAACCGGAATAAGACGGGAGTTAACAACCGGAGTAAGACGGGAGTAAACAACCGGAGTAAGACGGGAGTAAACAACCGGAGTAAGACGGGAGTAAACAACCGGAGTAAGACGGGAGTAAACAACCGGAGTAAGACGGGAGTAAACAACCAGAGTAAGACGGGAGTAAACAACCGAGTAAGACGGGAGTTAACAACCGGAGTAAGACGGGAGTTAACAACCGGAGTAAGACGAGAGTAAACAACCGGAGTAAGACGGGAGTAAACAACCAGAGTAAGACGGGAGTAAACAACTGAGTAAGACGGGAGTTAACAACCGGAATAAGACGGGAGTTAACAACCGGAGTAAGACGGGAGTAAACAACCAGAGTAAGACGGGAGTAAACAACCGGAGTAAGTCGGGAGTAAACAACCGGAGTAAGACGGGAGGAAACAACCAGAGTAAGACGGGAGTAAACAACCGGAGTAAGACGGGTGTAAACAACCAGAGTAAGACGGGAGTAAACAACCAGAGTAAGACGGGAGTAAACAACCGGAGTAAGTCGGGAGTAAACAACCGGAGTAAGACGGGAGGAAACAACCAGAGTAAGACGGGAGTAAACAACCGGAGTAAGACGGGTGTAAACAACCAGAGTAAGACGGGAGTAAACAACCAGAGTAAGACGGGAGTAAACAATCGGAGTAAGACGGGAGTAAACAACCGGAGTAAGACGGGAGTAAACAACCAGAGTAAGACGGGAGTAAACAACCAGAGTAAGACGGGAGTAAACAACCAGGGTAAGACGGGAGTAAACAACCAGAGTAAGACGGGAGTGAACAACCGGAGTAAGACCGGAGTGAACAACCGGAGTAAGATGGGAGTAAACAACCAGAGTAAGACGGGAGTTAACAACCGGAATAAGACGGGAGTTAACAACCGGAGTAAGACGGGAGTAAACAACCGGAGTAAGACGGGAGTAAACAACCGGAGTAAGACGGGAGTAAACAACCGGAGTAAGACGGGAGTAAACAACCGGAGTAAGACGGGAGTAAACAACCGGAGTAAGACGGGAGTAAACAACCAGAGTAAGACGGGAGTAAACAACCGAGTAAGACGGGAGTTAACAACCGGAGTAAGACGGGAGTTAACAACCGGAGTAAGACGAGAGTAAACAACCGGAGTAAGACGGGAGTAAACAACCAGAGTAAGACGGGAGTAAACAACTGAGTAAGACGGGAGTTAACAACCGGAATAAGACGGAGTTAACAACCGGAGTAAGACGGGAGTAAACAACCAGAGTAAGACGGGAGTAAACAACCGGAGTAAGTCGGGAGTAAACAACCGGAGTAAGACGGGAGTAAACAACCGGAGAAAGACGGGAGTAAACAACCGGAGTAAGACGGAGTAAACAACCAGAGTAAGACGGGAGTAAACAACCTAGTAAGACGGGAGTTAACAACCGGAGTAAGACGGAGTTAACAACCGGAGTAAGACGGGAGTAAACAACCAGAGTAAGACGGGAGTAAACAACCGAGTAAGACGGGAGTTAACAACCGGAGTAAGACGGAGTAAACAAATCGAGTAAGACGGAGTTAACAACCGGAGTAAGACGGGAGTAAACAACCGGAGTAAGACGGGAGTTAACAACCGGAGTAAGACGGGAGTAAACAACCCGAGTAAGACGGGAGTAAACAACCGGAGTAAGACGGGAGTAAACAACCGGAGTAAGACAGGAGTAAACAACCGGAGTAAGACGGGAGTAAACAACCGGAGTAAGACGGGAGTAAACAAACCGAGTAAGACGGGAGTAAACAATCGAGTAAGACGGGTGTAAACAACCGGAGTAAGACGGGAGTAAACAACCAGAGTAAGACGGGAGTAAACAACCGAGTAAGACGGGAGTAAACAACCGGAGTAAGACGGGAGTAAACAACCGGAGTAGGACGGGAGTAAACAACCGAGTAAGACGGGAGTTAACAACCGGAGTAAGACGGGAGTAAACAACCACAGTAAGACGGGAGTTAACAACCGGAGTAAGACGGGAGTAAACAACCACAGTAAGACGGGAGTAAACAACCGGAGTAAGACGGAGTAAACAACCGGAGTAAGACGGGAGTAAACAACCGGAGTAAGACGGGAGTAAACAACCGGAGTAAGACGGGTGTAAACAACCGGAGTAAGACGGGAGTAAACAACCAGAGTAAGACGGGAGTAAACAACCGGAGTAAGACGGGAGTAAACAACCGGAGTAAGACGGGAGTAAACAACCGGAGTAGGACGGGAGTAAACAACCGGAGTAAGACGGAGTTAACAACCGGAGTAAGACGGAGTAAACAACTACAGTAAGACGGGAGTTAACAACCGGAGTAAGACGGGAGTAAACAACCACAGTAAGACGGGAGTAAACAACCACAGTAAGACGGGAGTAAACAACCGGAGTAAGACGGGAGTAAACAACCGGAGTAAGACGGGAGTAAACAACCGGAGTAAGACAGGAGTAAACAACCGGAGTGAGACGGGAGTAAACAACCGGAGGAAGACGGGAGTAAACAACCGGAGTAAGACGGGAGTAAACAACCGGAGTAAGACGGGAGTAAACAACCAGAGTAAGACGGGAGTAAACAACCAGAGTAAGACGGGAGTAAACAATCGGAGTAAGACGGGAGTAAACAACCAGAGTAAGACGGGAGTAAACAACCGGAATAAGACGGGAGTAAACAACCGGAGTAAGACGGGAGTAAGCAACCGGAGTAAGACGGGAGTTAACAACCGGAGTAAGACGGGAGTAAACAACCAGAGTAAGACGGGAGTAAACAACCGGAATAAGACGGGAGTAAACAACCGGAGTAAGACGGGAGTAAGCAACCGGAGTAAGACGGGAGTTAACAACCGGAGTAAGACGGGAGTAAACAACCAGAGTAAGACGGGAGTAAACAACCGGAATAAGACGGGAGTAAACAACCGGAGTAAGACAGGAGTAAACAACCGGAGTAAGACGGGAGTAAACAACCGGAGTAAGACGGGAGTAAACAACCGGAGTAAGACGGGAGTAAACAACTGGAGTCAGACGGGAATAAACAACCGAGCATTTTTTTTTCTTCTTTTCTTTTTTTTTTTAATTGGGGGGGGGGGGGCTCCGATCTTGTCTGGGAATTAAACGGACCCACAGTTGCTTTCTTCTCTCTAACAAGGTAAATGTGATCTATGGCGGAAATAAGGATGCAGAATATTGCAATGTTAAGTTTTAGCATGTTAATGTAGCAGAATGACAGATATAAAAGTTTGAGACCAACGCAGTCCAAGCAGCTCATGCGTGTGCACGACATTAGTGCCACTTCCACTTGTCGCCAGAGGGGGCGAACTTCTGGAAAACACCTGAAACTTGTGCTGTTTAAACATACTCAAGTTGGGTGGTTTTTAAGCCAGGGTTTCTGAGGGTGTAGATACAAGCCTGATGAGGTAACACCAGCTGCCAAAGAAAAACAAACAAACAAAAAAAACATAAAACAACTTAAATGACTTAGGGCCCGATTTACGAAAGGTTTGCGCTTGTTAAAATAGGCGCTATCTTCATTACGCACGCAATAATCCGCCAGAGCTGATTTACAAAGCAGGGCAAAAGGAGGTTTGCGCTGTGTAACGGGCAAAATAGCGCCGCTGTCCATTTTGCGCATCTGCTGCAGATGAATATGCAAACTGGGCGTTTCTGCCAGAAGGTGCAAAATATTGGGAGGAGACTATGCAAAACCTCAGTTTAACACGCGCAATGTGATCTATGAACTGTTCAAAGGAAAGCGGGCGCAAAAGATTGCGTGTAATTTAGCACGTCTGAAAAGCAGGTATAACTGGCAGCTTTACGCACTGATGGCTGAAAGAATGCTGCACACAGGACTGCAGACATCGGGTCAGAACCGGTTCTGCTGCAGGACTGCAGACATCGGGTCAGAACCGGTTCTGCTGCAGGACTGCAGACATCGGGTCAGAATCATTTCTCATGATGTGTTCAGGCGACACGTCAAGTTTTCATTATTTAATTAAATAACAATCAACATCACTGTTAAACACGGGTTATTCTAGACATGAACCAGAACATCTGCAGCTGCAGCATCATGGTAGTTAAAGCTGACATTAATTATGTCTTTTTATTTTCTTTCATTTTTTTGCCAATGGCATATTTTTAAATTAAAATCATCTCCTGCTCCTCCACACCGCAGCAACTGCTGCTGCTGCTCTGAGGTTGCTGTCCTGCGTGAAGTTGGCCCCCACCCCACAAAAAACTCAGTGAAAATAACCAGTAACGTCGCACAAACTAATGATACTATTTTTTTACTGAGTTTTGCATGGGGTGGGGGCAATTACGCAGGTCCAGCGCCTGGCATTGTGCCAAAGAGCGCGCAGTCTGTGCGTAATATCAGATCATCTTCAACAGCGTGTCCTTATCCATGTCCTTAAACTGGCCTCTTCTTACGACCCACAGGGAAACCTGCTGCATTGTTTTTATTTATAGTTATTATATGAAGAGTTCATTTGCAAAAACAGACAAACATCACTGTGGAAAAACGGAGTTAACTGCTTTTGTTGCTGTCGGGTACAAACCTCCTATCTCCATTTTACATCATTAAAACCCTCTACTTCATGTGAGCTTGATTTTCTGAAAATATTCAAAAAGTAAATGAAGAGTTTATGTGCAAAAGCAGTTAACTCTGTTTTTTCTAAATGGCGTTTGTCTTTTTTTGCAAATGAACTCTTCATATTTATCTTATATTCTGTTTTTTATTTGCCTCATTATATCTCTGGAACTAACATCTCTCTATCCGGATGAATTTCATTTTGCGTTTACCACATGCTCTTCTGAACTTTCCGTGGCGCAGGGAGAGCGCACGCTAAATCCTCATTTAAATCCTGCTGTTTGCGCCTGTTACAGATTGCGCGTGTAATCTTTGTAGATCACCCACAAACGCTAAAATGACAGCGCACGCTATTTTTTTTGCGAGGCAAAGACATTAGACTCGCAATTTGGAGTCTTTGTAAATCAGGCCCTTAGTGTTTGGATCAGACTAGAAACTTCTCAGTGGTTTACAATCAGCCTGTGCTCGTGTGAGCAGACTGTTAGGATTGTTCCCGTACTCTGAATGTGCAGCATGTTTTCACTGCCTGTGTCGGTTGTTGAATGAAACTGATCCCGTCTGTGACTGAATGTGGGAGTCAGGTTTCCTCAATCACATCAAGCATGTTACCAACATGTCCTCTTGTGTCTGTGTTTTTTATTTATGTAAAAGATTTGATTTCCTGGAGCTGAAAATGAGTCTCCGGATATTTCATCATAGTCTTTGTTTATATGGATTTCATGTGAACTATCTGGAAAATATTTGTAATATTCTGCCGTGTTTAAATGACTCCATCACAAACGTCAGGGGCTGCATGTGTGTTTGTGTTTGCATTGCAGTTGCACGTGTGTGTTCTCCATCACGTGTGAGAAGGACCTGCAGTGCAAAAACAATGCTAATGAATGCTTTTTCTGCCGCTGCCTGCACAATGACCCGCAGAGTTCACACACTGAACAAGAACAGTTTAAAAAGGTGAAAAGTGCCTTCCTCCGTTTGGGCTTCTGTTCCTCTCGTTCATCGTTTCTGTTTTCAGATTCGGCCACGCTGACAGGAAGCCAAGCACCCGTTCTTTAGACTTCCTGCAGTGTCTTGCAGAAAACCAGGAGCCCAGCTAAAAACCTGACACACTGACCGAGTCCAAGCCGAGAATATTCCGAAGACTTCCTGACATCGGAGGAAGGGAAGATTATCTGCATCCTCTCAGCCACATTGCTCCATGTTTAGGTACTTTCCAAATCCTTGTTTGTGATTGTTTTAGCGAGTTCCTGGGGAGGACGGGGATTAGGAGACAACGTCCCGTCCGGGTCTGTGGATGTTTAACAGCTTTCTCCATCTGACATCCGCTCTCAGCTTCCGTCTGTCCTGCTGTGGAGCTGCAGCACAACTGCTGTTTTGACAGATGATGACATGATGGGAAACATGAAATTCCTGCAGGCCTCCTGTCAGGATTTGGACAATAACAAGAAAAGCTCTGTGTAAAGATGGATTAAGACTCACAGATATCCCACTTTAAAGATTTCTCTGAAAAATATCGACTCTCACACTGTTCCAAAAAAAAGATTTTTTCCCGAGCCACAGCCTGATAGTAGGTGGCTTTCTGTTTTTCCACTTTACTGAGCTTTCTTTTTGCAGGTCACATGTGCAGCACATGATGAGGAATTCACATACACAACCTCAGTTTCATAGCAGTTTTTATTCCCAGCAGAACATAAACATAAACAGCACATCAAAGTGAGACATTTTACCATCCATCCATTTTCTTTCTGCTTATCTGAGGTTGTGGGGCAGCTGCCTCAGCAAATACACTGTAGAATATGCGCTCACTTTGAATCTGATGGCAGCAACTTGTCTGTAAAAAGTAGATCCAGAGTGATGTCGTTTGGATTTTTGGTACCATACCCCATGGTGACCGGTAGTGAGGCTGCTAATGCTTCTTTTATATAGTCTTCTACATCTGCCGCCAAACAGCCCTAGACTCAACGATGCACAAAGACGTAGGAACCAAGATTATTTTCCCATGAGGACCACTTGTGGCCAGACTATTCCAGACAGTAGATGGGGTCTACCAGTTCTAAGCTAATGCCACTACTGGTTTACAAAGGAAAGAAGCTGCTCCATTTTTCATCTGCTGCATAAAGTTACCTTGAAAAATGCATTCCTCGTAGTGCAGCTACGATCCTCAGCATCTCTGCATGTCTGTGCTTTGTACATAAAAGATTTGATGATGGTTTGAGGCAAATGGTGGTAAAACCAGATATTGTTATGATTAAGATTTTCTTCTGCTTGCTCACTTCGAATTTTGTGAATTGATAAAAATAAACAATCATTATTTCCCCTTCTATCACACCTGCTTTAAAACCATTTGTGTACATACATATATATATATATATATGTGTGTGTGTGTGTGTGTGTGGGGGGGGGGGGGGGGGGGGGGGTTGAGTGGGTGTGGGGGGTGTGGTGTGTGGGTATAGATCATTGTATAGATGAGATCATTATACATAAAGATGAGATATATATAAAAATCTACTTTATATTATATATAACTTATAATATAGCTTTAGCTGGGATCATTCAACGTCTGCACCAAGATGTTGCAGATCTTCTACAAGTCTGTTGTGGAAAGTGCAATCAGCTTTGCAGCATCTGCTGGGGAAGCAGCATCAGAACCAGAACCAGGACCAGAGACTTGAAGAAACTAAACAAGCTGATCAAGAAAGCTGGTTCTGTGCTGGGGAGAACTCTGGAGCCGCTGGAGCTGATCGTTAAGAAAAGAATGCTGCACAAGCTGATGAAGATGATGGAGGGTTTTTCCTCCTCTCCATCAACAGAGTGTGTTCAGTGGGAGGCTGCGTCAAGTTCACTGTAGGACGGAGAGATACAGAAATTCATTCCTGCCAGCAGCATCACCCTGAAGAACAAGACTGACTGATTCATGATTATTATTGCACGGTAAGTTTTTATATTATTGTTTTGTTGTTTAAATGTTATATGTTAGTTGTAAAAAAAAAGAAGAGCGAAAGTATTACAACACTGAATTTCCCTCCTGGGATAAATAAAGTATATTTCATTCATTTCATTCACATAAATATATATAGTATGTATATCTATATACATCCTACATAAACAGTATATATATATATATATATATATATATATATATATTACACAGCCATGGAAAAATATGAAAAGACCACCTTTGTTTTCTCAAATTTCTTGGTCATTTTAATGTCTGGTACTACTAACAGTACATTGGTCTGGACAAAAATAATGATAACAAAAGTAGCTGATAAGAGCTTTAGTTTCTTAAATAAAGCTCTATTTTTTTTGTTAATTAAATAGCTCTTACCTCTAATTACCCCTCAGTATTGCTCATATGCTTAAGCAAAAAGTTCTTCCTCCAATTGGGTGGATTTTGTCAGTGGTTGCCATGGTGAATCCAGGTTTTTGTCAGTGGTTGCCATGGTGAATTCAGGTTTTGGTCAGTGGTTGCCATGGTGAATTCAGGTTTTGGTCAGTGGTTGCCATGGTGAATCCTGGTCAGTGGTTGCCATGGTGAATCCAGGTTTCAGTCATTGGTTGCCATGGTGACTCCTGGTATCGGTCAGTGGTTGCCATGGTGAATCCTGGTTTCGGTCATTGGCTGCCATGGTGAATCCTGGTTTCGGTCAGTGGTTGCCATGGTGAATCCTGGTTTCAGTCATTGGTTGCCATGGTGAATCCTGGTATCGGTCAGTGGTTGCCATGGTGAATCCTGGTTTCGGTCAGTGGTTGCCATGGTGAATCCTGGTTTCAGTCATTGGTTGCCATGGTGAATCCTAGTATCGGTCAGTGGTTGCCATGGTGAATCCAGGTTTCAGTCATTGGTTGCCATGGTGAATCCTGGTATCGGTCATTGGTTGCCATGGTGAATCCTGGTTTCGGTCAGTGGTTGCCATGGTGAATCCTGGTTTCGGTCAGTGGTTGCCATGGTGAATCCTGGTTTCGGTCATTGGTTGCCATGGTGAATCCTGGTTTCGGTCAGTGGTTGCCATGGTGAATCCTGGTTTCGGTCAGTCGTTGCCATGGTGAATCCAGGATTGGTCAGTGGTTGCCATGGTGAATCCAGGTTTCGGTCAGTGGTTGCCATGGTAATTCCAGGTATTGGTTCGTGGTTGCTATAGTGAATTTCAGGTTTTGTCCGGGGTTACCATGGTGAATGCTGGTATCGGTCAGTGGTTGCCATGGTGAATCCTGGTTTCGAACAGTGGTTGCCATGGTGAATCCAGGTTTCCGTCAGTGGTTGTCATGGTGATTTCAGGTATCGGTTCGCTGTTGCCATGGTGAATTTTAGGTATAGGTCAATGGTTGCCATGGTGAATTTTAGGTTTCGGTCAGTGGTTTCCATGGTGAATCCAGGTTTCAGTCAGTGGTTGCCATGGTGAATCCAGGTTTCGGTCAGTGGTTGCCATGGTGAATCCTAGTATCGGTCAGTGGTTGCCATGGTGAATCCTGGTATAGTTAGTGGTTGCCATGTTGTATTTTAGGTTTCGGTCAGTGGTTTCCATGGTGAATCCAGGTTTCAGTCAGTGGTTGCCATGGTGGTTCCAGGTTTCAGTCAGTGGTTGCCATGGTGAATCCAGGTTTCGGTCAGTGGTTGCCATGGTGAATCCTAGTATCGGTCAGTGGTTGCCATGGTGAATCCTGGTATAGTTAGTGGTTGCCATGTTGTATTTTAGGTTTCGGTCAGTGGTTTCCATGGTGAATCCTGGTTTCAGTCAGTGGTTGCCATGGTGGTTCCAGGTTTCAGTCAGTGGTTGCCATGGTGAATCCAGGTTTCGGTCAGTGGTTGCCATGGTGAATCCTAGTATCGGTCAGTGGTTGCCATGGTGAATCCTGGTATAGGTCAGTGGTTGCCATGGTGAATCCTGGTTTCGGTCAGTGGTTGCCATGGTGAATCCTCGTTCAGGTCAGTGGTTGCCATGGTGAATCCTGGTTTCGGTCAGTCGTTGCCATGGTGAATCCAGGATTCGGTCAGTGGTTGCCATGGTAATTCCAGGTATCGGTTCGTGGTTGCCATAGTGAATTTCAGGTTTTGTCCAGGGTTACCATGGTGAATGCTGGTATCGGTCAGTGGTTGCCATGATGAATCCAGGTTTCGGTCAGTGGTTGCCATAGTGAATCCAAGTTTTGGTCAGTGGTTGCCATGGTGAATCCAGGTTTCCATCAGTGGTTGCCATGGTGATTGTCATTGTATAGATGAGATCATTATACATAAAGATGAGATATATATAAAAATCTACTTTATATTATATTTAACTTATAATATGCTTTAGCTGGGATCATTCAACGTCTGCACCAAGATGTTGCAGATCTTCTACAAGTCTGTTGTGGAAAGTGCAATCAGCTTTGCAGCATCTGCTGGGGAAGCAGCATCAGAATCAGAGACTTGAAGAAACTAAACAAGCTGATCAAGAAAGCTGGTTCTGTGCTGGGAATAACTCTGGAGCCGCTGGAGATGATCGTTAAGAAAAGAATGCTGCACAAGCTGATGAAGATGATGGAGGGTTCTTCCTCCTCTCCACAACACGGTGAAGAATCAACAGAGTGTGTTCAGTGGGAGGCTGCGTCAGGTTCACTGTAGGACGGAGAGATGCAGAAATTCATTCCTGCCAGCAGCATCACCCTGAAGAACAACTATTATATTTCAGATCATCAAACAAATTTTAATATTATACAATCTATCAGTCTGGAAAAGGTTCCAAAGCCATTTCTATGGCCCTTTTCAGATGGCTCGGACGTGCTCGGACGTGGGCCCAAGCACATTTGACCACAAATTTTGTCCATGTGAAAGCAAACAGGCCAAGCACGGGTGGTCCAGGACCTGGGCCGCCCACGCTCAGGCAGGGAAAAATGTGTTGTGAACACAATCCAGGCTGTGCCGGATGTGACATGTGGGATACTCACCAAAGAAACGGAAGTGACCAAATCAACACGCGACCCTACCGGCAAGTTTAGCAAGAAGACACCATTAGCTTCAGAGAAAACAAGTAACAATGGTGAACGTTAAGGGATTACTGTGGAGTGAGGAAGAAGTGATGCTTCCAGTGGAAATCTGGGCCGAAGACAGCATTCAGAAGCAACTGTACAAGACTCACAAAAACGCAGAGATACTCTCCATAATAAGCTGTTGGCTTCACGAGCGTGGCTTTGCTAGGACCACGGAGCAGTGCTGGGAGAAATTAAAAAAGATACGTTTGCAGTATGTGACAGTGCTGTCTCATCACTCTTCTTCCTCCGCCTGAGCTCATCGCTGATCCACAGACTATTAGGGGTGCACACCTGATACGGCTGTATTTCCAGAATGAGTTGTATAATGTTTGTTATCCTGTATGTTTGTATCTTCATGTATTGTTTGCGTGTCTCTGGGTTGACAGAGTTGTACAGAAAAGGAAGGAAATGGGGGAGGAATTGATGGTATGTGGCCAGGATGTCTGGGGCAGATGTTTGTTATTGTGATTGTTTTGATGATTGACATGGCAATGTTTCATTTGGTTTAATGTGATGTGTGTGTATCCACCCCAGGTGTGTCTGATGTGGGTAATTAACCCACCGGAATAGATCGTGCTGGGGGGAGGAGCTTAATTGATATAAGGATGAAGTGGTCTGAGAATCGGGGGGAAAAGAGAGCTATGCTGGGTTGTGCGGGAGCGATCGCTGAACAGAGATATGTAAATGATGTAAATATGAGTCACAAGAGAAACCTGTGGTGGCACTAACACTAGTTGGGGAACATCAGTCACAATGAAAAACCCACCAATCAATGGTACGACTGCGTTTTGTTTCTCTCATCGGTGACGTCTGAACCCCGTCCACGGCAGGTGGAGTGGTGGAGACGCTAAAGAACACCGGGGTCAGGGCGGGTGCAGCGAGACCAGCACTTGGACTTCGTAGCACAGTACCTGAAAGTTCGCGACTCGTTGTGTCGGCCGGGGAGCTCGGCAGAGGAAAGGGAGAAGTATCCGTGGTACGATATTGTGGACCAAACTATTGGGAATAAACCTTCTATTCAGCCGGTAGTGGTGGAAACAACTAGCTCCTCGTCGCCATCCACCACACCACCATCGGGGACCACATCTGAGTCTGAGGGTGTTGGAAATGAGCCATCTTCGGAACCCCTGTTGGAGAGTCCTCGTGGTAAGTGAATAAATATTTAAATAGCATTCACACTATTATTGTATATTAATATTAATGGAACAAAGAGGTGTGGTACACGTGTAAGTTGTACAAATTTGTCTGTGATTCTGTTATGAAATACATACTGATTTCTGTTCTCTACCTCTTCAGCAAGCCCTTTGGCGGGAACAAGGGAATCAATGAGAGGCAGAAATAGGAAGGCCAAGACGGAGCTGGCAGAGATCATGTCGTCTTTTATGGAAAATCAAGAAGGCAGTTCCGTGAATTTATGCCAGAGGATGCACAGCCAGAAAACGGGAGGAAGACCTCTTGAAAAGTATGTTGGCCCAGCAGAATGAGGTAGCACAGCAGCAGCTAAGAATGTAGCAGGCCCGCGTGGAGGCACAAGCACGGTCTGATGCGCTCTTTAAGCAGGCCATGGAAAGACTTCTGAATCCACTCACAGCAATAACTATGGGTGGACAATAACTCTGTAATTCCTGCTCAGATGGAGGTTTGATGAACTGATGTAGCATTGATTGAACAATTTCATAAACTACCTGTTGTACAACAAGACAGGCAGTAGAAACACCAATACCAAACCAATGAGAAATGGTTCTGTATTCCACATTTGTGGACAGTCTGTGTCCAGATGCACACAGCCAAGCGCTGTTCAACGGTTAGTGGAGCTCTCACTTAGGCTGCAGCGGTGAGATGTGGTTGAAGGATGTTCATGAACGTTAATTTCTTCATAGCAACAGTAAAAAAAGGTGGTGGTAGTGGGATGGTCTGGGGCTGTTTTGCTGCTTCAGGACCTGGAAGACTTGCTGTGGTAAATGGAACCATGAATTCTGCTTCTACCAAAAAATCCTGAAGGAGAACGTCCGGCCATCTGTTGGTGACCTCAAGCTGAAGCGCACTTGGGTTCTGCAGCAGAACAATGATCCAGAACACACCAGCAAGTCCACCTCTGAATGGCTTAAGAACAACAACATGAAGACTTTGGAGTGGCCTAGTCAAAGCCCCCACCTGAATCCCATTGAGATGCTGTGGCATGACCTTAAAAAGGCGGTTCATGCTGGAAAAGCCTCCAATGTGGCTGAATTACAACAATTCTGCAAAGATGAGTGGAACAAAATTCCTCCACAGCGCTGTAGAAGACTCACTGCCAGTTATCACAAACGCTTGATGCAGTTGTTGCTGCTAAGGTGGAACAACCAGTTATTAGGTTTAGGGGAAGATCACTTTTCACACTGGGACATGGAGGTTTGGATTTTTCCCACCTTAAAAATAAAAATCTTCATTCAAAAACTGCATTTTCCGTTTACTTGTGTTATCTTTGTCTCACATTTAAATTTGTTTGATGATCTGAAACATTTAAGTGTTACTAACATGCAAGAAAATAAGAAATCAGGAAGGAGGCAAACATTTTTCACACAGCTGTACTTTTCCAGCCTTTTATTACTCCGGTTCCATCTCTCTACAGATGTCTTACTGCCATTAGATTCACCATGAGCTCATGTCTCAGTTTGTTGGGAGTGAAACATGGGTTGATGACATGAAGATCTTTCCATTCTGTTTACTGTATATTTACACAGTGTTCCAGCTTTTTAGCAATTGGGGTCATATCACACTAATTTTGGCCAGATTTGTGCCTTTGCTTCATTACCTGAAGTCAAATATTCTTGCAGGACAAAATTGTGCAAGATAAACCAGAAGTGCGTGGAATGGAGATCCTCAGTGTGTCTGAAAAGTCTGGTGGCAGCAAGCTTAAAAAGTCCTCTCAAAATGCTCCTTTCCCCACACATGTCATGCAAAAACAGATGACCTCAATACATGCAGAGATGACTAAACTATCCTTATTTAACTTCACTTCTTGAAGCAGAGCTTTCAAGATGTGCTGCAGATGCTTTAAAACAGGTCATGTGTGAGTAACCGGTCTAATGCAGCTCTGCTTCAGTCATTTCCAGCTGATAATGTCACAACTTTTCTCTTTAAGCTGGCTTTGAACAATTAGGGCAAACTTATTTTAGATGCCCCAGTTTTTGAAACTTGATCTAAAGAATGATTTTATTAACTCAGAGGAAGTTTGGAAAACTTTGACTGCGTCACATAAAAGTTACAAGCCTTTGATTTTGCATTATTAGATAGACACACTGTAATTCCTTTTCTATATATTCATATCTTTACAATTATCTGTTTAGTAATTAGAAGCATTTTGTGCATCATTAATAATATTAGCAAAGCTCATAGCAAAGCTGGACGGTATAAACTTCAAAGACATTAAACGCCATTCAAAATCTGCACTGCCAATAAAAAGCTGTCGGATTGAGGTTATCTGTGCATGTCAACAGACGTCCTGGACCTAAGCGGCAGTCAGGTTTAAGTGGGGTCGGCACATGAAGGAATCCAGGGCATCATGGGGAGCTGTGGGGTCAGCTGAGGTCAGCCTCTCGGTCAGGCTCGATGTTTTCCCTCAAACACAAACTGTTTGCATCCCTCCGGCTGTCACCTCCAGTCTTATCATGGAAATGTGCACTGAGCCTGCAGGGACTTCCCCAGGGGAGCCGAGTGTATTTGTACTGTATGTGTGTGAGTAGGGGGGGCAGAGAATGCTCCTCTGCTGCTGAAGGAAAACATATCCTCCCAGCGACTTCTGTCTAGTTTTACCTCTTTGCTGTGTAGTTCTTTAGTTAAGTTGTCTTCAGCCAGGTTCCACCTGCAGGTCCTCGTGTTTGCTAGTTCTGGTTTCCAGGAAAGATCATGGAATGTTGTTTATGGGTTTCTCTGCAGATGCAACAGTTGGCTGTGCAATCCTTGCTTTTTCTCTCTTTATTTTCTTCACTCTCTTCTCTCTGTTTCACTCCTTTTCATTTATTTTCTTAACCTATAAACAAATATTCAGTTAAATAAAAATAAATAGAATGAATAAATTCAGAATATCAAAAGAAGCCTTATATTGGTGAAGCTCCTCTTGGCAAAGTAAATCTGTTCAACACAACAAAGCAGCCAGATCACCATTCTGCTGCTGCCATGCTGGACAGGACATGTTTAAAGCAGAACTCAGTAACTTCAGCTCGGGGCTCCCCTAGTGATGTCCTTTCACTGTCGTAAAGTTCAACCCCCCCTACACCCCCCAGCACACAGACGGCTTCTCTACCTGTCTTTCCTCTTTTTTGATTCCTGGATATATTTCTAAGCGTTTACTAGCTTGTTGATGCTACGTTGCTGCGTTGGTAGCAGCACCGCATCTCCCTCTGCTCAAAGCAAAGACCCGTGGGGGCGGCCATGCCTGCCCCTTCTGCCCTGGGGGGATCCCGGGAGGCAGGGGTACCTAATGCCGGTAACGGCTCTTCTTCCAGGGGGGAATTCATATACCCCCCTGGTCTCCTTTCCCAAGACCCCCCCCCCCCCCCCTGCTCTACCTCACACACACACACGTAGGGTTTTGGGGAGGGTGCGTGTCAAGCGGGCGTGGTGAGGGAGGGCACCAAAAGTGCCTTTGCTTGCCACGTCTAGAGACAGCCTGCTCCCCAGTTTTAACCACACTTAGACACCTAAACACATAAAATAACAACAGCTCACAACCACTTCTGAGGGGCGGGCCATATAGTGTGTGGAAGGAGGGAGGGGCCGGTTGGGGGGTCATGCCCCCTACGCGACCCCACTCCCGGCATGACTTGGCACTGCCCCTTAGTTTTAACTGCAAACAACACACATCTTACACACACAGTCATGAGCGGGGGGGGGGGGGGGGGGGGGCAGGGTCCTTTCATACCCCGGTCTCCCGGGCGCTACTGGGGGAGGGGGGGGACAGTGGCTGCTTCACGCGCCAGTGGTTAAAGCTGGCTGCATTGCGGGGGATCTGCTGGCCTGGGGGATGCCTGGCCTGCTGCGTCCGGGGGTGGGGGATGGGGGTGGTGGTGGGGGGGGGGACGTGTTGGGGGCTTGGAGCTCACGGCTCCTTCCCCGGCCCGAGCTACCACTCAGGAGGCACGAGGGCATGGGCAAGAGAGAGGTGGGTATGTAAGAATAATGAATGAGAGTGTGAAAGAGGAAATGTGGGAGGGAGGAACTTGGGCTGGAAGAGGGAGGAGATGTGGGTAAGTGGTTGGAGGAAAGGGGGGATGGAGGAAGGAGTGGCATGCTCGTGAGTGTCTAGTAGGGATGGTCATGAGGGGCTGAAGGAAGGAAGGGGCGGGAGTGTGATAGGTCAGAGGGATGGGCGGGGCTGGACATGTAAGGGGGGGACTGTATGGGGTATGGTGGTGCGGTGTGGCTGCGGGTTGGTTGGGGGCCGGGCGCTTTGGTGGGGGGTGCGGTTTTGTTTGTGGCTTCCGGGGCTTTTTGTGCGGGGCGGGCGCAGGGGGGATCTGTATCCTGTATGTGGTTGCTCTTGCGGTATTGATGTCTTGGGTGCCCGTGTCTCGATGCGGGGGCGGTGGCGGTATATCTTTCAGCCCTAGTGTTGGGGTAGGTGTGTGGGGAGTGTGTGTGGAGCGTGGTGGCGGGGTAGGGGGTGGTAGAGGTGGTGGCGCCCCTGGTGTCAGGTGTGTGGGGCAGGGACGTTGGGGTGGGGGGCTGGCCTGCCCTGGGGGGGCGTCGTCTGGGGGGTCCGGTCCTCCTGGGTTTCGGCTGGGCCGCCCGGGTCCGGGGGGGGGGGTGGCTGCTCCTGGGCGCTTGGGCCCTGGGCCCGGCGCTGTCTCCGCTCCGGGGGACGCCCGGCGCCCGGTGGGGTCGGCAGCTGCTGGTCTTGGTCCGCTGGGGCCTGGGCCCCCAGACTGCAGGGGGCCCGGCTGGGGCCGCCTTTTGCCGCCCTTCGGGGGATGCATGTCCGCTCTTTGGGGGGGGTAGCTGGGATCTGGGCCTCTGGGTGGCTGCTGGGGGCCTGGGTCGTGAGCCTTGCGGGCTTTCTCCTCCTTGCAGAGACGAGGTTGCATCTGCATGACTGTATCACCACGGAGCACCCTTTATTATGCATGTTGACACTGTGACACTGCTTCCCATTGCGATGACTAGGTTGTACCTCTTCTCTACTTCCCATTGCGATGACTAGGTTGTACCTCTTCTCTACTTCCCATTGCGATGACTAGGTTGTACCTCTTCTCTACTTCCCATTGCGATGACTAGGTTGTACCTCTTCTCTGCGTAGTTCTGCGTGTGTTTGTGTGTGTTTGTATGATTTTGTTTTCCAACAGAGACCTTGGTTGTTTAGGGATCGCGGTACAGATGTACCAGTGAACTGTGTAAGTGGATTCATGTTTTCTCTCCTCTCTCTCTCCTCTTCCTTACTCCTTTCTCTCTGTTTCACTTTCTATCATTACCTCTGTTAACTTTCATTTCTCCCTTGTCAGGCCCAGCAGTATGATATGGAATGGTGTAATAGACAAATGTTTAAATAAAAAAAATAAAATGAATAAACATGATATCAAGTGGAGCCTTATGTTCATAAAGCTCCGCTTGGTAAAGCAAAACTGTTCAACAGAATAAAGCAATCAGATTTCCATTCTGCTTGCTTCGATGCTGGACAGGACAAGTAAAAAAGAAAAAAAAAAAAAAAAAAAAAAAAAAAAAAAAAAAAAAAAAGCAAAGACCTGTATCTTCTGAAACGGGACGTTTTACCCGCGATTTGCGGGTAAATATGCCGTGGATTATATTTTTCTCTGGTGTTGGCGAGTAGCAGGTAAGAATACGAACTTTTATTTACTTTTTGCGGACGTGACAAGTGATTATTGAGCCTGAAGCAGTGATGCTTCACCCGGCGCCCAGGCAGCGCAGCTACGTGAATCACTCTGGTCCAGCAAAGAGTTGGTTATGAGAGCCAGGAGCCGTGTTTAGGTGGTGGAAGATAAAGAAATGTTTTCTTCCAATTAGCGCTGGTAGTCTGGTTCAGATCAGAGCTGGTAGTCTGGTTCAGATCAGAGCTGGTAGTCTGGTTCAGATCAGAGCTGGTAGTCTGGTTCAGATCAGAGCTGGTAGTCTGGTTCAGATCAGAGCTGGAAGCAGCTCGGTAGATAGGGGACCTGAGTACCGTACAGCGGTTTCTGTTGTCACAAGTTCTGCTCGGGTCGGCGCAGGCAAAGTTGCATAGAGCTGCTCGCAGGCCAGAGGCCCCGGCGGGAGGGGGGGGACATTGAATCACTCCGTAAACACTTTGTTTAGCCCCACGGGGACTCCGAAAAGCATTTATTGAGGTAAAAAAGTTACTGAGTTTCCCCTTTAAAAGGATTTTTTAAAAAAAAAAGAAAAGTGAAGCTGATGCAGAGGTCCAAAAATTTGCATTTCCCCCCTCATCCATTAGGTGCTGGCTCCAATAGGGAGTCAGTCTCCATAGACTCCCATGTTAAAAAAAGGCCAATTTCACAGCAGAAATAAACATGTTTACAGCAGAAACAAGCATGTTTACAGCAGAAACAAACATGTTTACAGCATAAATAAACATGTTTACAGCAGAAACAAACATGTTTACAGCAGAAATAAACATGTTTACAGCAGACACAAACATGTTTACAGCAGAAATAAACATGTTTACAGCACTGATACCCGATATAGAATTTTCTTCAATATCATTACCGGTACAGGTACCCAGTATTGGATCACTGCATCTCTATTTATGTTGAAGTCTTTAAATTAGTAGTCACTTAAAGTAAAAGAAATAGCAGGCTCAAGCTCAGAAAAATTACTTTTCTAAACTACAAACAACATTTTAAAGATAATCCATAAAAGACTAAATCATTAAAGTGCTGATGACATGACCTTAACTTCCAGTAACTTTGCCATACAACAACACACCAGGACTAAATCAGTATTTCTGTGCAGTTAGAAGTTAATCAGACGCGTATTTACGTAAATATCAGATGTTTAGGAGGCTCGGCTAAATGCTAATAGCTTTTCAGTCGTGAAACGAGCCGCCATGTTGTGTCGTCAGCGACATACGGAGTCGCGGTCCGTCCATTGAGTTACATGTATAATCTAAGCCGTGGAAAACATGAAAGATGCTCCAGAACAGCTGGACTGGAACTGGTTTGTGCTGGATCATCAGCCAGATCAGAAAAGTGATGATGATGATGATGATGATGATGAATTTGGGGAAATCACATTTTACAAGCTAAAACCGGAGCAGAACTGTAGCAGCTGCCCACAGTCTGTCTCCAGCCTCCGGTCCACTGGTTCAGATAAAAGCCTGCAAGACCACACCGAGGGAACCAGAACTGTAAGGAGCGACCCGGAACAACACAAGCAGAACCAGAACTGTTAATGAGCTGCACCGCTTTGACATAGAGCCAGGCGCGACAGAGACGAGGCACTTGTTCCCTGCATTAGCTCGCGGCTAATGGCTACCCGCGAGCTAGCCGTGGTAAATAATTAGCCTTTATAAAATGAGAAGATAACAACTTCCATGGTTCCAGTGGAGTTTAAATAGTTCCCGCTTCTAAGGATGAGGATGGAGGAAGGATGCATGTTTGGAAGCAGCTAGAGGAGATCTGATGAAGGAGACGTCCTCATATGACAGAGCAGCAGCTGTTTGTCCGTACAGCAGCTGTATGACTGATGTGATGAAGGAGACGTCCTCATATAACCGAGCAGCAGCTGTCTGTCCGTACAGCAGCTGTCTGACCGATGCGATGAAGGAGACGTCCTCATATAACCGAGCAGCAGCTGTCTGTCCGTACAGCAGCTGTCTGACCGATGCGATGAAGGAGACGTCCTCATATGACCGAGCAGCAGCTGTCTGTCCGTACAGCAGCTGTATGACCGATGTGATGAAGGAGACGTCCTCATATAACCGAGCAGCAGCTGTCTGTCCGTACAGCAGCTGTATGACCGAAGTGATGAAGAAGACGTCCTCATATAACCGAGCAGCAGCTGTCTGTCTGTACAGCAGCTGTCTGATTAATGTGATGGAGACGTCCTCATATAGCGAGCAGCAGCTGTCTGTCCGTACAGCAGCTGTCTGACCGATGTGATGAAGAAGACGTCCTCATATAACCGAGCAGCAGCTGTCTGTCTGTACAGCAGCTGTATGACCGATGTGATGAAGCAACGATGGATGAAAAAGAATCTTCCAGAGGACATGATCACAGTTTCATTGTGTTACAGTCTCAACACGTTGGTGGCTGAAGCTCCAGTGAACAGACGAAGACAGGAGAGACGAGCAGACGCTCCTACTGCTGCTACTGTTTCCCGGTGAGTCCGACTCCGACCTGCTTCTTTATCCTCTTCAGAATAAAATTCTAAATCTGTAGGAAACTTAAAAATTCTAAAGCTGCACTTACGAGCTTTTAAAAATCAACTGTCAACACAATTTGAAGGCTGAGTCATTACTGTTTGTCTGTAAAACTGGAACTTAAAACCTGCAATGAAGCCACTTTAATGTTACATAAGCTGCGAAGACTCTCTGGCAGACGTCACATCCGGTTTCGGCTCACAGCGCCACCGTCTGGTCAGACGCTGAAATTCAGCCATGTTTTTTTCTAATAACTCATCTGCAGCTGCGCTTGTTTCTGTTACAAAGATCATCATGAAGAACATTCTGGTTGATTAAACATGGAGGAAATGTCAGAAACGCGTCATCAGCAGTTTAAAGCTGCACTACTGTGACAGTAAATGTTTTCCAAGAGTTGACGCCACACATTTAGACATGTAGCATCAAAACCTCTAAGCGTCAGTGTCACAAAACACAAGCAAATAATAATTAGAACGTGGGTGAAAATCTCAGTTTGGATTTAAACTCATTTTCTTTTTCAACGCTGCTCATGTTTTGGAGGGACATTGACTTAAATTTCTATTCAATTTATGCAAATCCCCCCACAATAGCCAGTGTTGCAAACTGTAAGCCGGCTGAAGGGGCATGGTGGAGCCTAAAGCAGCGCTCCCTTCAGGTTTCACAGTGCACAAGTAGCTTGACACCAGTGAGGCAGAATGAATAATAGATGTGTGTTACTTCACCCTGCTGGATGAATGATTCAAGAAGGAGAACAGGGGGAGTGGAGAGAACGGACACACGATGACCATGTTCAACATGCTGGTGCATTCTGGCTGCTGTGCCTCAGTAATGCATGCAGAAGCACTGCATCAACACACAGCTTTTACATACACACAGTGCGTGAACAAAGTAGAGTAATGTGCACATGTACTCAGCTACTGTTGCAAATGTAGCTGGTAGCTCAATGCTCAGGCGTGCGCCCCTCGGTGGGCCGGGATTTACCATGTTGAATAGAAAGCATGAAGACAGGCAAGAGGCAGTGGTGGAGCAGCAGAGTTTCTGCAAGGAAAGAAAACAACTCTTCTTTTAATCCAGTGACCAAGTCGCCGAGAGAGAGCTTGTAAGGGACGAAGATGGTTTAGGCTTTTAGAGAAATCTGCAATGCACTGATCCTACTGTAGCTCGTGTGAACAGACGTTTCTCTTCTGAACAACAATCTTGAGGCAAAGCAGATTAGTGGTGGAGTGCAGCTGTACTATAAATGCGGTGAAATATCTATAGCTTTGCAGCTGTCCTTTTGTTGGAATACGTTCATCTGTTACAGCGTGTCAGATTTTATGTTCAAAGATGTTCGTGTAAGCCAGGGGTGTCCAAAGCCGGTCCTCGAGGCCCCTCGCTGCTCCAACATACCTGACTCAAATTAAAAGAACCTAACAGCCTATGAAGTTCTGCACAATGACTCATTAATCTGAGTCAGGTGAGTTGGAGCAGAGGAAGTCCTAATTCCTGCAGGATGCCAGCCCTTGAGGACTAAAGTTGCCCACCCTTGGTCTCCAGGATGCAGGGTTCCAAAGCTCAGTAAAGTAAGACTGAAAACTCTGATCCATCAGTCAGATTTATACTAAACTTGGAGCTCTGAAGACTCCAGTGTGCATGTGTGGCAGGTACAAGGATGGCCTAGGCAGGGTACGATCCCCAGATTCCCAGATGAGATTCATGTGTGCTAACAGTCAGCCAGAGACAGGGCATGGTCAGCTGGAGGCATGATGACGGGACCCCACACTGTCGCACATGTAGTCCATCCTATGTTGTGTGGAAGAGGGTATTTGGGACGGTAAGATGGCAACAATGGAAAAGTGAGTGAATTTCATGTGTGTACTGTTATGAGACGGCTACATGGTGGCGTGGTGGTCAGGAAGGTTGCTAGTTTGAGCCCATGCTGGGGAGGGTTTGGACAGTTCCACCAGTTCCTTCCTGTGTGGAGTTTGCATGTTCTCCCGTGTATGCGTGGGTTCTCTCCGGGTTCTCCGGCTTCCTCCCATCGTCCAAAGATGTGATGTTAGGTTGACTGGAGTAGGACTGAATGTGAGTGGTTGTCTGTCTCTGTGTTGGCCCTGTGACGGACAGGTGACCTGTCCAGGGTGGACCTGGGTCTGGCCTGGTAAAAGCTGGGATTCACTCCAGCAACCCTGAATTGGACCAAGCAGTGCAGCAGATGAATAAATACTGAATATTGTTCTGTGGAAACACCTTTGTTAACGTGATGCAAAACAAATTTCAGACGTGACTGACAATAAAGCAGAAATGAGGACCAGAGGTTAAGGGTAGCGCCCCCCCCCCCCCCCCCCCCCCCCGGCCAGGCAAGATAAATGTTATTGTTTCTACAGTTTAACACAGTTTCATCTCCACGTTTGAAACATCAGCAGAACACCATGTTGGAAAGTCTGTGACTAATTATCAAGAGAGAAGCTTAAGATTTCCAGCATATTGCTGCTGTTCCAATGGTGAACCAGATCCACCAAAACCCACTTTTTCCTCCATATTTACAAAGTTTCTGCTCATTTTCAAGCCTTAGATTTAAGTTTTTATCATCCAGCATCCAGACACAAAGTTATTACTGCTGCTAGTTTGTTTAGTTTAGTTTTTATTGGTTCATTCCAGACATGTAAAGAGAACAGACAGGAAAATTTAACACTATTCAACACTGATATGAAGGAGTGTATAAACACATATACCCATCTATCCTACTCTGTATATCCATGTATGTGTTCATTCATCCATACACATCTATGTATATTCATACAGACACACATTGACATACAGTACATATAATGTACACTTTATACATACAGTGGGTACAGAAAGTATTCAGACCCCTTTAAAAATTTCACACTTTGTTTCATTGCAGCCTTTTGCTAAAATCAAAAAAGTTGATTTTATTTCTCATTAATGTCACTCAACACCCCATCTTAACAAAACAAACAAACAAACAAAAAACAGAAATGGAGAAATTTTTGCAATGAAATATGACATAGTGATAAGTATTGAGTACTTTGCTCAGTACTGAGTAGAAGTACTTCTGAGCTGGTACAGCCATGAGTCTTCTTGGGTATGATGCAACAAGTGTTCCACACCTGGATTTGGGATCTTCTGGTTCTTCTTGCAGATTCTCTCCAGTTCTGTCAGGTTGGATGGTGAACGGTGGTGTTCAGCCATTTTCAGGTCTCTCAGAGATGCTCAGTTGGGTTTAAGTCAGGGTTCTGGCTGGGCCGGTCCAGAATGGTCCAGAGTGGTTCTGATCCTCTCCTTTGTTATTTCAGCTGTGTGCTGAGGATCATTGTCTTGTTGGAAGGTGAACCTTCGGCCCAGTCTGAGCTCCTGAACTCTGGAAGAGCTGAAAAACACCCCCATAGCATGATGCTGCCACCACCATGCTTCACTGTTGGGATGGTATTGGGCAGGTGATGAGCAGTACCTGGTTTTCTCCACACATACCGCTTAGAATGAACTCCAAAAGTTCAATCTTGGTCTCATCAGACCAGAGAATCTTATTTCTCTCAGTCTGGGAGTCCTTCATGTGTTTTTGGCAAACTCTATGCGGGCTTTCATATGTCTGCACTGAGGAGAGGCTTCCATCGGGCCGTTCTGCCATAAAGCCCCGACTGGTGGAGGCTGCAGTGATACTGACTTTGTGGAACTTTCTCCATCTCCCTACTGCATCTCTGGAGCTCAGCCACAGTGATCTTTGGCTTCTTCTTTACTCTCTCACCAAGGCTCTTCTCCCACCATTGCTCAGTTTGGCTGGACGGCCGGGTCTAGGAAGAGTTCTGCTCGTCCCAAACTTCTTCCATGTAAGGACTATGGAGGCCACCGTGCTCTTAGGAACCTTTAGTGCTGCAGAAACTCTTTTGTAACCTTGTCCAGATCTGTGTCTCGCCACAACTCTGTCTCTGAGCTCCTTGGACAGTTCCTTCCACCTCATGATCCTCATTTGCTCTGACATGCACTGTGAGCTGGAAGCTCTTATATAGACAGGTGTGTGTCTTTCCTAATCACGTCCAATCAGTTTAATTAAACACAGCTGGACTCCAATGAAGGAGTAGAACCATCTCAAGGAGGATCAGAAGAAATGGACAGAATATGAGTTAAATATGAGTCACTGCAAAGGCTCTGAATACTTATGACCATGAGATATTTCAGTTTAAATTAATTTGTAAAAATTTCTACATTTCTGTTTCCTTCTGTCCAGATGGGTGCTGAGTGACATTAATGAGAAATAAAATAAACTGTTTTATTTTAGCAAATGGCTGCAATGAAACAAAGAGTGAAAACTTTAAAGGAGTCTTAACACTTTCCATACCCACTGTACATGTACACATAAGCATACATTTTTTCACTCTATCGTACTAATCACTAATCTAATCAGTGTAAATAATTTCATCTATAAATTTTATATAACTATACCAAAAAGATATGTGAATAAATCTATACCCACAATGTAGGTGTATGTATATCTGATAAGGGGAAGAAGTAACACTTATTTACTTCTACCCCTTTTCTAATATTAAATAATTATTACCTTTTATGATTATAATCCCATCTCCTCAGTCCAATATATTTATTATTAGAAGACAGATAAGCAAGTGAACAAAAAAAGAATCTACACCTACACTGTAATAATGCAAATGTAATCAGTTCTACAAAATTTTAAGCCACCAATTTAATCTTAATTCACAGTCAACATACTGAACACACACGTCCAGACACTGATTCACGTCGTCATCCCTGTAATTCCAGAAACTCATTAATCTGAGCCTCGTCTTAAACACACTCGTGCTCGGACGTTCCTTCCACTCTTGATTCCAGACCATCACTCCACTGACTGAAACACTCAGTCTCTCTAAAGTTAGGCCGTTTCATCTGAAATATGCCAGGTGGGCGGGATCAACCATTTCTGAGGGGAGACACTACTGTGTCTTTGTTCTGAAAATATTACATTTCATAAAGTACGACATGTTTTTCTACTCTTTAAGTTTGTTTAAAAAAGCACACACAGTTAAAATCTAGAAAAGAATCTCAAAATTTACGGGTGCCTGGATTTAAGGGTGCTGAAGCATCCCCCAAAATGGGCTAAAATTTCCTGTTCAGTAAAGATGTATCATAATATTTCATATCGTATCATTTCATATGGTATCGTATTGATGTCACCCAGGATGAAAAGAGAAATGGGAAGTTTATCTGCGTGGTGAAGACGTCGTTCCTCATCCTTGGTGGCAGGGAGAATGTGAAATGCAGCGGATGACGGCGCGTCTCCTGCTCGTGTTAATGTTGAACCTGTATTTGGTGCTGATTTGTTTGGCGGATTGTGAGCACAGAGCTGTTAACCTCGGCTGTTTGTGTTGTTATTTGCTCCGCCGGCTGATTCCCGGGCAGAGGCATTGTCCTGACCCATCTGTCTCCTGTCAGTGCTGATGGGAGAGAAATTTCATGTCCGTAAGAAAAAGCCATCCTTCAAACCTGTCTGCAGAAACCCTCATCAGCACATCCTCGTCCTACACTTCACCCCCCGTCTCCCCGTCCCCCCATCCTTTTTGACTCCTTCACTTCGTTTTGTTTGACACTTTCCCATTTTCTCTTCCTTCTTTCCTCCTTGTTTTTCCTCTGCTCTGTCTTTCTACAATTGTTATTTCCAGTTCCATTTTGGAAGATTGTTTTCAACATTGTTTTGCTTTCTTTATCCAATAATCTAAATTTCCATTCCACGTTTGCTTTGCCTTCCTTTTTCCTTTTGTTTTTTTTTCTGCAGTTTTTCTTTAACGTTCTTCCATGTCTGTTTTAGTCAAAGCTGCAGACACTCGCTTACATGTTTCATTTAATTTCTTATGGTCATCTTAAAAGGCTGAAGACCTTAATTATTCCCATTTACAGATAAAAAAAAATAGCAGCCATTATTTCATTTTCAGATTTCAGCTTTTCTGTCTTTGTTATTATTATGAAGACAACTTACTTTTATACGAAACATGAGCACTGCTTTTGTCTTCCGTCTTCTCTTTCGGGTTTTCCAAGCATAATCATAGCATTAGCATGACATTTCAAGCACCAGTTTACCTTAATGATTTTAAGGGCTAAGCCTGGGACAATAGATGTCTTTTGGACACTGACAGGTACAGAAGAAAGGAGGATGACATTTCAGAAAGGTCAGTGAGAGGATTTGAACCTGTGTTATTGTGTTATGCACCTTCGTCCGGGTGCCATCGAAGGCTGCTCGGTGTGCCATCCTCCCGCTTCGCTCGCTGACTGACTGACTACAGTCGGCTGAAGGTCAGCACAAGATTAATGAGCTCACAGAGGAAATGTGTCTGACACCACGGCCTTCCCGCCTCCCTCCTCCTGTAATGATCATTTCCTCTTATCTCCACAGCAGCCGTCTCTCTCAGCAGGGTATCAGAACTGGTCTGGAGGACATACCTGTCCTTCACCATCTAGTTTCCTCTCCTCCCTGCTGTCTCTGATCCCTGCAAGCTGAAAACCTCATTATTATGGGATACAGCCCAGTTTGGTTTGGTTCTATTCTGCACTTGCTCATCATGTTCGTGCAGCTGCACTTTACATTGTTAGCAGGTAGCTACTTATTTTTTACACCAAAATTTCACATCTCAACAGACAAAGGTTGTTGTGTTTCCAGCTTTGAGAAGATGTTTACTGATGGAAGATTCAACTGGAGAAAGAAGTCTGGCATGCAGACAGTTTGTGCACATGCAGACCAGCGTTCGCGCAGCGTGCACAAACATCATGCAGAGGAAACATCCGTGGCTCAGATTCAGACTCGGGAGTGCACAGTCCTGGTGAGAGCTCTGAACACTGAGTTACATGTCTATTGAATGAGAAGCTGGGAGAATGAGTCAAAAATAATGGAATGGATATAAACAACACTTTTGAAGCCACGTTACTGTCACACAGGAGGGCAGACTGATGGAAATCTGCACCGCAGGCTTCTCCAGTAAGGACAGTCGCAGACACAGCAGACTGACTTGGATTCATACTAGAAACTTCTCCACTCCTGCCTTTCTTCCTGCCCATAGACCATAAATAAAGAGGGACAAACCCTCCGCTAGTCACCTGCTGGTTTTTAAATGCGGCCAAAATTGTAGCCTGTTGGGCGTTCCCACTGTCGCCATCTTTGCTGCGTCATGTGTGTCGTCACTCCTGTAAAATACAAAAATGGGCAAAGAATGGCCTCGGGGCATTTAGCCCAGCGTACTCTGGGCTAAATGCTAATTGAGCTAACTCTAAACAAACAGAAGCTATTGAAGATTAGCCCCTAATAAACAGGTTAAAGGTAAGATAGTCTTGGACTCGCTGTTCACTGGATAAAAACCACCATTATGCTACTCTGCTACAGACTGAGAGCTTCCTGAGAACAAACAAGGAGCTAATGTTATGACTGGCTTAACAAAAGATGGGAGACCATGCCATGGGACTGTGCGTAAAACAAGTTTTTATGAATAACAAAGACCAATCCTGAAAGATTACGACCAGGCCCAGCATGATGGAGCAGCACCTCACAGCAATGCACAGGTGTGGAGCGAAAGGCTGAATGGGAGGGTCTGTCCCAAACCGCGCACTTGAGCACTTCAAACACTGTTTTTGAAGGTGTAGTGCACACGTGGTGTCATTTAAGCTAAAAATTCAGTGCACTGAAAGTACCAGGATGTTGCCCTAATCACGCCCAAAAATGCAGTGCACACTACTCGCACTAAACAGACGCCATCTTGCTAGAGGAAGAGGTGGGACTTTTAAATTGCTTTCAGAGCTGAATAATGGCGGTGAACAAAGCGGTGGCGACCCCTGCTGCATCGGAGGCGGTGTTGTACTGAATAAAGTAACGTTTATGAAATGATTTGGACATAATCACTAATGTATATTGTGGCTACCAAGCTGTTCACTCCCTGATGACATTTCTGATGTGTTTGAGGCTGTCGTTATACCAGCTCAGTAGAGTTAGCTCATGTTAGCGGGCAATGCTAGTCCATCACTTCCTGTAAGTTCAGTGCTCTGTTTGGGTCAGCATTTAGTGACAATAGTGTGCACTACAGACAAAGTACACAGTGCACACTACACACTGAATTCCAGTGCACATGGGCAAGTGTGCGGTTTGGGACAGGCTCAGAGAGCAAGCCTTGGAAACAGGCGGGGCTTTAAATCCACCGTGCTCCGGAAACCACACCCAGACCTGCGCACAGCAACCCCAACCCACAAGGCTTAGGGCCATAAGACTAACGAGTAACCACGCAGGCCGACATCCGGTCTGCCGCATGTCAATGAAAAGGACACACCCCTAATTATGTCATTTCCAGATTAAATAACATCTACATGAATAAGTTATTAAAAAATTCACCCCCTCATGAAGGTAAAAACCTATTAAACCTAAAATGATGTTTGAGCCAGACTGTAAACATGTTTATTTCTGCTGTCAAAATGTTTATTTCTGCTGTCAACATGTTTATTCCTGCTGTAAACATGTTTATTTCTGCTGTAAACGTGTTTATTCCTGCTGTAAACATGTTTATTCCTGCTGTAAACATGTTTATTTCTGCTGTAAACGTGTTTATTCCTGCTGTAAACATGTTTATTTCTGCTTTAAACGTGTTTATTTCTGCTGTAAACATGTTTATTTCTGCTGTAAACTTGTTTATTCCTGCTGTAAACATGTTTATTTCTGCTGTAAACGTGTTCATTTCTGCTGTAAACGTGTTTATTCCTGCTGTAAACATGTTAATTTTTGCTGTTAACATGTTTATTTCTGCTGTTAACATGTTTATTTCTGCTGTTAACATGTTTATTCCTGCTGTAAACATGTTCATTTCTGCTGTAAACGTGTTTATTCCTGCTGTAAACATGTTTATTTCTGCTGTAAACATGTTAATTTCTGCTGTTAAAATGTTAATTTCTGCTGTAAATGTGTTTTTTGGAACTTGGGGATTTGCTCTGTTTTGGACCCCCTACTGGATGAAGAAACATCTGCAATTTTTTAACTTTACTTGCGGGCTTCACTCTTGTCCAATGGAATCGCCCCTTGCTACTACTTGGTTTTAACCGCTTCACCAACCCTGCATCACATCAGCCTGAGAAAGCATACGTGAAACTTAAGTCATCTTCCTTTCATGAAGGTGACTGAAATGAAGATGACTTCATTTTGCTGAACTGAGTTTCCTATGCTTAGTCACGATGAGACTGAAGGTTTTTTAGTGGACAATACTCGAAAACACTGTGAAA
Source organism: Atherinomorus stipes (assembly GCA_023101725.1). NCBI lineage: Eukaryota > Metazoa > Chordata > Actinopteri > Atheriniformes > Atherinidae > Atherinomorus > Atherinomorus stipes. The sequence continues at coordinate 131,761 of JALJCO010014344.1, read as the reverse complement.
ACTGGATCAGTTGTATCTGAAACTTAATGGGCAGATTAAAGGGACGAGAGGCAAGATTAGTAAACAAAACTCGCGACTGGCGCTTCAGGTACCTGCAGCCCCCACCAAGCCGTCACGGAGCACAAACTGAAGATATAATGTTGTTTCTACGCTTTTTCTTCGTAGTTTCACGTTTTAGTGTCTTTCAGTTGATCTGGATCGTTTGCTGACGGCAGAAGAATCCATAACTATCGCTTACAGAGTTTGAATTTACCGCGACCGTTTTCTTTCTGCATCAGAACTGTGGATGTAGCGTTAATGACGTCACGTTCGCAGGGCAGCGCGGGAAATTCAGACACCGAATTGCAGCTTTATGCAGCACACAGCCTGTTCAAGGCAACGGAGAGAAACGTGGTGGAAACGTTATTTTTGGTATTTAGCGCTTCATCACCCATTAGTATGAAAAACACAGACATGATTTTTTTTTTTAATTCCTGCCTCTGATCCCTTTCATGTCGCTTTCACACCTGACCGAGCGGACTCGGTCCGATTGGGGAGCAGAAAGTTGCAGCATTGCTGCATTAATCATCCGTTTCGGTTCGGCTTTCACTGTGATTTATGATGCGCTCCGAACTTTCTGAGCAGCATTACGTGGTTGAAAGGGGCGCTCGTTGATTGGACAAAGTAGGAGCGGAAACCCCCCCACCCCGGAAAAACAACAGTGGTGTAAGCATGGAGCGTTACGTTGGTGGTTTTGGCAACGGTGTTTCTGTTTGTGCTGCAGATGCACATGGCTCGGTAAGCGCTGCAGTATGAGCGGCTGGTACGGCAGCGAGGCACCGAGCTGTTCATAGTGTCAAATAAAAGAGCGGCGGCACCGGAGGAGACTGAGGAGACGGGCCGAGACTGTAGGGAACGCTACAACGTTGGTGAACGCCACTGCTCCTGTGATGCTAGCATAGCTGCTCAGGGACTGACTCTGTTCATTTTCTAACTTTGACGATCGAACATGTGACACATCTGAGCTCAGAGTTTAAGGACTGCCACTGTTTGGGAGTTGGGATTTGATTTTGTTTGAATATGCCAAACTGTCAATTTATGGGTTAGTGTTCATACAATTGAGCTAAGCTAGCTAGCAACTGCTAATGTCAGCGGTCACTTGTTGCCATAGCAACAGTAAACATCACGTAAGGACTGATGGGCTGCAGAGATGCAGAATCAAGCTATACTATATATAGATTAGACACGTATTATTGTTCCAACACGTGACTTTAGTAGAGGAGGAGCGGATGTCAGCAGCTGCTTTATTCCGTCATCTGACCGGATTTCCAGGAGCTTTCAGCTCTGTCTGCCCTCGTCTGTCCTCATCTGCCCACGTCTGTCCTCGTCTGCCCTCGTCTGTCCATGTCTGTCCTCGTCTGCCCTCGTCTGTCCTCGTCTGCCCATGTCTGCCCTCGTCTGCCCTCGTCTGTCCACGTCTGCCCTCGTCTGTCCACATCTGTCCTCGTCTGCCCTCGTCTGTCCTCGTCTGTCCACGTCTGTCCTTGTCTGCCCACGTCTGTCCTCATCTGCCCTCGTCTGTCCTCGTCTGTCCACGTCTGTCCTCATCTGCCCATGTCTGCCCTCGTCTGCCCTCGTCTGTCCTTGTCTGTCCTCATCTGCCCTCGTCTGCCCTCGTCTGTCCTCGTCCGTCCACGTCTGTCCACGTCTGCCCATGTCTGTCCTCGTCTGCCCTCGTCTGTCCACGTCTGTCCTCGTCTGTCCACGTCTGTCCTCGTCTGTCCTTGTCTGTCCACGTCTGCCCTCGTCTGTCCTCGTCCGTCCACGTCCGTCCTCGTCCGTCCACGTCTGTCCACATCCGTCTTCGTCCGTCCACGTCTGTCCACGTCCGTCCTCGTCCACCTAAAAGCCTGAAAGCCACCTAAAAGTCAGCACAGCATCACATTCTCTGGAAACTGAAGTCCAACCTTTAGGAAAACGCCTCCTCAGGCGGAGATTTCAGCTAATGCAGATATATGTGGACAGCATCACTGGTACTGCATCAGTTGTGCACCACGTGTCTTCTCTTACAGGATTTGTTAGATTTCTTGCATGATGGTTTCCAACTGGACACGCAGCACTTCCGTAACATTCCAGTCTGGCTGGGTCAGCATACAAACCTGCAGGGTCAGGGCCCCACATTTATCATTCCCATCATGTGGCCAACAGAAAACGACATGATGGGGAAATGCTGGCAAATAATTCACGACCACAAACTACACATTTGTGAGCACGTCAGATATTTTACACTTAAAAAAAGAAACCAAACATTTAAATGATGCCAATTCATTCCGAATAATCTATCATCCCGTCTTATTTTTTCCATCTGATCAAATTTCACTTTAACAGTTTGTAATTTCTCCTTGATACAACTTTTTATTTATTCTAAACATTATTTTTAATCATTAGTCGTCAGAGTGGTGGAGCGCAAACATTTACAAACTGCACGTTACACAAACAGAAATAACGCATCAGGGGGAAACGACTTCCTTTCATGATGATATCTAAATATGGCAGCTGGTAAAATATCTCCTCTGCTTCCAGCTTCCGGTTTCTTCAGGTTAATGTTTCCTGGTTAAGAAGTTGCACGACTGTGTTGAATTTGCAGATAAAACAAAGTCGGGCTAAGTCTGGGTCAGACTGAAGCTGTGTACATTCAGAAAGTATCTTTTGCTCTTCCGAAAAGCCAAAGTGTTTTGTTTTCCAGTCACCAGGTCCGCCTTGCTAGAACTGGCTTGGACCCCTTTTTTTTCTTCAGAACTGCCTCAATTCCTGGTGTCAGATTAAACAACCATGCTAGCAACCAACTGCTCTGTGCTCAACCCACTGGCTGGATTACATTTGTTTTAAGACTTCAGTCGACTTTGTGGTGAATTTTGATTTGCTGGGTGTCCTGAGCCTGGATGACTGTTTGGAGATGTCAGCGCTGATTTCTTCACAGGCATGTTGCCTCGTGTTTGCAAAGCAGCCGGCGTTCTGTTGAAACGTCAGCACCGAGATCATCTACGGCATCACCACCTGAGAAGCAGCACAGCGCAGAAACTGTCCGATGCCGCCCAGAGGCAGATAATGTCTGTGATGGGCAGAAGTGTCCTACCTGCATCCAGACTGTGATGACAGCAGGTTGTGGAGGATATCCTGCCTCAGACAGCAGCACAACTGGTTATACGTCTGCGCACACAAAAAAACCTGTCACCGAACACACGCCACCGTCCCTACGAACATATTTAAACACTATTTTAACAATTTCACTATTAATAGAAGTAACAACATTAAGAGCCCAGATAGCCTGATGTGGATTGATGCTAGGCAACCATGCTGTCCACTCAGTCTTACTGGTAATAGCTCTCAATTGTTTTGCATCATTATTACCTACAAATTGTTTTTTCATGTGTGTTTATTTTTGTTTATTGTATAGGTGATATGTAGGGTAACTGTTTAAAAAAGCTTAGCTTCATGCCCCGTTGATGTAAAATCTGTTAGGATCCAGACTGCACACTATGTGGACAGGTTTTTTGTTCTTTTCAGGCACTCCAGGGACTACTCTGCAGTGGCAGGCAGGTCCTTGTCATTGGCCTCACCTGTTCCAGTCCTCACACCTGCAGTTCATCTCCTCATCAGCCATCTGCTTTAAAGACGCTACAAGTCGTCGCCAGTTCTTCTGCTTGCCATCTGTGGTAGTGAGAACCAGCCGTTTTATTCTTGACATATATATATCTCTGCAAAACATCTCACCTTAATTCTTCTGCCAGGATTCCCTGTCTGCTGCTGCCTGCCCCTGGAGTGCCTATCTTTGTCCTGCCAGCCAAGCTTCAGGTCATCCCCAACCTTACCTGTTTGAAAATAAAAGCCTTCCTGTGAGTTCTGCATTTGGGTCCCTTTGTACCAGCATCGAGTCCTAACAGAAGAACTGGCCATGGAAACAGATCCAGCAGGCTCACCACCTGGCCCCCCTCTGTGGGATGTTCTCTCTCGCCAAGGAGTTCTCTTAGGCCAACATGAGCATGTGCTGACGTCACTACAGGCTGAGAACCAGCAACTACACCGAGCCCTTAAAGACCTCCAAGCCCATGTTCCAAACTTAACTGGTCACTCTGTCTCCACAGCCTCAGCCAGCCTGTGAACCCGGACCAGTCAATCCTGAACCTTATGATGGGACTCTGGGAAGGTGTCGTGGTTTTCTGCTGCAGTGCTCCCACGTTTTCACCCTTCAGCCTCGAACTTTCTCAACTGATAAGTCAAAGATCCTTTACATTGTTGGTCTACTCCGGGACAGAGCACTGGCTTGGGCAGAGGCAGAGGATTCTCACCTCCCGCTGGCTACAAGACCCTTTGACCGGTTACTGGACTCTTTCAAAGCTGTGTTTGACTTGCCTGACTTCTCCGGTAACATGTCCCAGAGGCTTCTCCAGGTTTCCCAGGGCCTGGATTCAGTGACTGACTATTCCATCCGTTTCCGGATGCTAGCAGCCGAGGCTGGCCCATCCTGAGCCCATGCAGCTGGGAGGTGCTCATCTCGCCCCTGGAGAAAGAGACCCCAGGTCACGAGAGGGCTTGTGTTACTATTGTGGGGGCACAGGTCACATGATCTCTTCTTGTCCAGTGCGGCCAAAAGGAAGGGCTCATCAGTCGAAACTGGGCTGTTGGTGAGCCAGTCCTCTGTCACTTTTGATGTTCAACCCCGTTTTCCCCTCCCAGTTACTATCTCTTTTAAACTTATGTCCATCTCTGTTTCAGCCTTAATCGACTCACGTGAACCCATCTACCCACTCAGGTAGAGTTCTCAGCTGGAGCGCCAACTGTCATGCCATGCGCCTAGGTTCTGCTTCTCCAGCAGTGACAGGTGGGGTTCCAGTTGATACTCCCCCTGATCTGTCTTGCGTTCCGCCTGACTACCATGACTTAGCTGAAGTCTTCAGCAAAGCTAAAGCTCAGTCCCTACCACCTCATCGGCCTTACGACTGCCCCATTGACCTCCTCCCTGGTGCTCAGCTACCCGCCAGTAGCTTGTACAGCTTGTCTCGTCCGGAGAGGGAGTCTATGGAGGTGGACATCCGTGAATCCTTGGCTGCTGGCCTCATTCGTCCGTCGTCTTCTCCTCTTGGTGCTGGATTCTTTTTTTGTGAGTAAGAAAGACGGTTCGCTCCGCCCCTGTATCGACTACCGTGGCTTAAATCGCATTACCGTCCGCAATAAATTTCCACTTCCTCTCCTGAATTCTGCATTGGAGCTTTTGCAAGGTGCATGGATATTCACTAAATTAGATCTGTGTAATGCTTACCATCTTGTCCGGATTCGAAAGGGAGATGAGTGGAAAACGGGGTTCAACACACACATGGGGCATTATGAATATCTAGTGATGCCCTTTGGTCTCACTAATGCCCCAGCCGGCTTTCAGGCCCTTGTTAACGATGTTCTTCATGACTTCCTAAACCGGTTTGTCTTTGTTTATCTTTGACATCTTGTTTTTTTTTTTTTTTCACCTTCTCTCGAAGCCCACCGCACTCATGTCAAGACCGTATTACAGCGCCTCCTAGAAAACCGGCTGTATGTCAAAGCTGAGAAATGCCATTTCCATACCCCTTCCATCAGTTTCCTGGGCTACAAGTTGGGTCCTGGGCAAATACAGACTGATCCAGAGAAAGTCCTGGCAGTCAAGAATTGGCCAAGACCTACCACCAGACACCAGCTCCAACAGTTTTTGAGGTTTGCAAACTTCTACCGCCGTTTCATCAGGAACTATAGTCGTCTAGCTGCCCCCTTAACCCAGCTTACCTCCACATCCAAACCTTTTCGGTGGACCCCTGAAGCAGAATCAGCCTTCCTCACTTTGAAGGACCGGTTCACGAGTGCACCCATCCTCATCCAGCCAGACACCAGTAAACACTTCATCGTGGAAGTAGATGCCTCTGATGCAGGAGTTGGGGCGGTCCTGTCTCAGCGCTCAGAAGATGGCAAGCTTCATCCCTGTGCGTTCTTCTCTCGTCGACTAACCTCTGCCGAAAGAAATTACGACATCAGCAATAGGGAACTTCTCGCTGTCAAACTTGCCTTGGAAGAGTGGTGACACTGGCTAGAAGGGGCTGAACACCCATTTTTGGTTTGGACCGACCACAAGAATCTGGCTTACATCCAGACTGCCAAGAGACTTAATTCCCGCAAGGCTCGTTGGCAGCTCTTCTTCACACGCTTTAATTTTGCTTTGACCTTTAGACCAGGGACCCGCAATATAAAGCCTGATGGTCTCTCTCGTCTCCACTCCCCTGACGACTCTCACTCTGGCCCCCAAGACATTCTCCCAGCCTCCCGTGTGGTGGCTGCCGTTACCTGGGAGATCGAGAGACTCATAGAAGATGCCCTCCAGACTGAACCAGACCCTGGTTATGGACCACCTAATCGTACCTTTGTGCCCCTCACCGTTCGCCCTCAGGTGCTCCAGTGGATCCATGCTTGTCGTTGGTCTTGCCATCCAGGTGGGGCTCGGACCCTTGCCCTCACCAAGCGCAAGTTCTGGTGGCCCACTATGGACAAGGACGTGCGGGAGTTTGTAGCAGCCTGCTCAGTCTGTGCTAGGGGCAAGACATCTCACCACCCCCCAGCTGGTTATCTCCGCCCTCTACCCATTCCGGGTCGACCCTGGTCCCACATAGCCCTGGACTTCATCACCAGCCTCCCCCCTTCCAATGGTAACACTGTCATCCTCACTGTTGTGGACCGGTTCTCCAAAGCTGCCCATTTTGTGCCACGAACAAAACTCCCCACTGCCACAGAAACTGCCCAGCTGTTGGTCCAACATGTGTTCCGCCTGTGAGGCCGCCTCCCGGTGTGAGGCCGCTGCCAACCCATCCACCTGGAGCTCTCATCTGTCTTGGGCTGAGTATGCCCATAACTCCCAGACCAGTGCAGCCACTGGACTTGCTCCTTTTGAGGCTTCCTTGGGCTACCTACCTCCTTTTTCCATCCCAGGAGGGGGAGATTGCTGTCCCGTCCGTCCAACATCATCTCCGTCGTTGTCGCCAGATATGGCTACAAACCCGGAGAGCCCTGCTACGTACCACTGAGCAGAATGAACGCTTTGCCAACCGTCGCCGGGTTCCTGCTCCTGCCTACCAGGTGGGACAAACGGTATGGTTGTCAGCGCAAAACGTCCCATTGCGAGTGGATTCCCGCAAGCTGGCGCCCCGCTTCATTGGTCCATTTCCTGTCCAGAGGATCGTTAATCCAGTGACGGTCAGGTTGACACTACCAACCTCTATGAGGATCCACCCTGTTTTCCATGTCTCCCAGATTAAGCCTCACACTGTCAGCCCTCTACAGCCTCCAGCTGCACCCCTCCTCCACCTCGCATCGTGGACAACGCCCCTGCTTTCACCGTGAATCGGCTTCTGGACGTTCGACGACGGGGTCGTGGGCTTCACTATCTGGTGGACTGGGAGGGTTATGGCCCAGAGGAGCGATCCTGGGTCCCCCGTTCAGCTCTGCTTGATGCACAAATGGTGAGACAGTTTCATGCTGCCCATCCGGACATGTCTGGTTGGCCGCCAAGAGGCGGTCGGTGAGGGGGGGGGGGCACTGTTAGGATCTAGACTGCCCACTATGTGGGCAGGTTTTTCGTTCTTTTCAGGCACTCCAGGGACTACTCCAGTGCCAGGCAGGTCCTTGTCATTGGTCTCACCTGTTCCAGTCCTCACACCTGCAAATGCACATACCAAAGCTGCTGGACAGATCTGGTGACTGTGGAGAACGCTGGAGTCCAGTGAACTCATGATCATGTTCCAGAAAGCAGGTGAAGATTATGTCATAAAGATGACATCATCATCCTGCTAGAAGCAGCATCAGAGGATGCTACACTGTGGTCATAAAGGGATGGACATGGTCAGCAACAATACTCAGGTAGGCTGTGGTGGTTAAACCACCATGGTGGTATTTAAGGGCCCAAAGGGGGCCAAGAAAATCTCCCCCCACCATTCCACCACCAACAACCTGAACTGCTGATCCAAGGCAAGATGGATCCATGCTTTCAAGATGTTTCCAGCAGATTCTAAGCGGAGCATCTGAATGTGGAGCAGAAATTGAGACTCATCAGACCAGCAACATTTCTCCATCTTTATTGTCCAGTTCTGGTGAGTCTGTGTGAACTGTAGCCTCACTTTCCTGTTCTTAGCTGACAGGAGTGGACCTGGTCTGGTCTCCTGCTGCTGGAGCCCATCTGCTTCCAGCTTAGACGTGTCGTGCATGTTCATAGGAGCAAATTATGTTGTAGGGTAGTCACAGAGACCAGTCACAGAGACCTCATATTTGAAAGACATGTCCTCCATGACAACATGACCAATCATTGAGGGTATTTCACAATCACCATGAGTCAGCATTGATGTTTATTCACCGTAGGAGAGTCTCTGCTACTCCACACTAAATAGTTTCAGATGGCATCCCACATGTTAATGGACAAGCAGAGTGGAAGTGTGTAGGAGGAGGGAGTAGTTAGCAACTTTGGAAAGCAGTTATCTGACCACCGAGAAGGATAAAAGGACCACACCCAGAGGAAAATTTTACTGCTCAAAGCTTGCTCTTCTATGGCTCATGAGACATATTTGAGTTTCTCATCTCTGCCTCATTTTAGTTTCTATTTTGTTTCTTCTCATGTGTTTCTCCTAAAATTCACTAGGAGAAATAAGGTGAGACAATATTTAGTCATACTGGAGACCATCGGGGAGACACAAGCAACTTTATTTAACACATTCTGGCTTTACATTCCAAGAAAAACACAGATTAACTCTATGTCCAGACTGAACATACGTATGCAACTATGACAACATTCAAAATAATACACATAAAAACATATTACAATAAATTAAAATGGGGAAAAAAACAAATGAATAAAATAAAATAAAATCAGAGGTCTAATCAGATAAGTACATTTAAATTTTCAAAAATATTGGAGTCGTGTGGTTTGGATACACTTCAAGGTTTATGCATATATATATATATATATATTATATACAGTATATACATACATATAATTCACAGGCTCATTCTTGAAAACTAAAAACGCTGGGTGTGCCATCCTCAATGTCTTGTATCTTGACAGTCAGCTAAATGCCTTCCTGACATCAAGTCTGAAGACAACTAAAGCATCTTCTTTTTAATATCACAGCAAGCTCTGCACATTACTTTTTACTTTAAGTGTAAGTTTTAGATTAATATTTCCACATCATGAACTGTCGGTCTGCTTATTTATTTTAAACACACTTGGATGAATTGAGAACTGTCTAAAAACAGTGAACGAGGTTTTAAGTCATAATGTAGATGAGTTACCTCATGTAATAAGGTCTATTCAGGGGTCCTGGAGAGGAGGGTCCGTCGGATAGTTGAACCTCGAACTGAGGAGGAGCAGTGTGGTTTTGGTCCTGGTCGTGGACCAGTGGACCAGCTCTACACCCTCTCCAGGACACCCTTTCCAGTATTGGCATGGGAGTTCGCCCAACCAGTCTACATGTGCTTTGTGGACTTGGAGAAGGCGTTCGATCGTGTCCCCCTGGGGTTCCTGTGGGGGGTGCTCCGGGAGTACGGGGTGCCGGACCCCCTTGTTCGAGCTGTCAGGTCCCTGTACGACCGGTGCCAGAGCTTGGTCCGCATTTCCGGCTGTAGGTCGGATCCATTCCCGGTGAGAGTTGGACTCCGCCAAGGCTGCCCTTTGTTACCGATCCTGTTCATAACCTTTATGGACAGGATTTCTAGTCCAGCCGAGGTGGTGAGGGTATCCGGTTTGGTGGCCTCAGGATCGGGTCTCTGCTGTTTGCAGATGATGTGGTTCTGTTGGCGTCATCGGGCCGTGATCTCCAGCTCTCGCTGGAGCGATTTGCAGCCGAGTGTGAAGCAGCCGGGATGAGAATCAGCACCTCCAAATCCGAGACCATGGTCCTCACCCGGAAAAGGGGGGAGTGTCCTCTCTGGGTCGGGGGTGAGGTCCTGCCCCAGGTGGAGGAGTTTAAGTATCTTGGGGTCTTGTTCACGAGTGAGGGAAAAATGGAGCGGGAGATGGACAGACGGATCGGTGCGGCGTCTGCAGTGATGAAGACTCTGCATCGGTCCGTCGTGGTGAAGAAGGAGCTGAAGAAGGAGAAGCTCTGGATTTACCGTCCATCTACGCCCCCCCCCCACCTATGGCCATGAGCTGTGGGTCATGACCCAAAGAACCAGATCGCAGGTACAAGCGACTGAAATGAGTTTCCTCTGCAGGGGGGCTCTCCCTTGGAGATAGGGGGAGGAGCTTGGTCATGCAGGAGGGGCTCAAAGTAGAGCCGCTGCTCCTCCGTATAGAGAGGAGCCAGATGAGGAGGCTCGGGCATCTGGTCAGGATGCCTCCTGGACGCCTCCCTGGTGAGGTGTTCCAGGCACGTCCCACCGGGACCAGACCCCGGGGGGGGGGGGAGACCCAGGACACGCTGGAGGGACTACGTCTCCCAGCTGGCCTGGGAACGCCTCGGGATCCCCCCGGATGAGCCAAGTGTATCTATCTGCGGCTTGCAACCCAGGGGGCGTGTCCTATCATGGGCGTGTCACATAGTGGGAGGGTGTTGTTAGGTTTAGGGAAGGGTCAGGGGTAGGGTTTGGTTTTACCGTGCTCTCATAGGCCTGGTGGGCGTGTCGTCGAGTGACGTCACTCTATGACACGCCCACTCTGGCGTGTATGACACACCTCTGTCTTGCGAGCCGCAGATAGACCCTTCTCTTACCGCCACCTACTGAGCCGAATCCGGGACGAGAGATTAGGCAGTTACAGGCTACATTTCCAGAAAGAGAGAGAGAAAAAAAAAACAACTTATGTATTGTATATACACATACCTATACCTTGTACATACATACACCTTACTTATGTATACACATGTATACATATTCATACACACACACACATATACACACCTAGCACTTCCTGATCAACACAACAACTTCCTGTATGACCACTTCCTGTTACTGAGAACTGCAGTTCTTAAAGGGACAATACTAAAATACAAAAGCAACACTCCTAAACTGGATAGAAACTAACTAATGTAACAAGACACTGGGTTATCTTTAATGAATCTACATCTATGAATAAAATGTTTTGCCGTAATAATTAAGGTTTAGGTCATTTCCCATTTCTTGTTTTGCATCACAACTCCAAATGTGATGTCTGTGTATCCCAGTTGTGGAAAATGATGGTTCATTTCAGATATCCAGTTATGGAATGCATCCGACTCTGATACAAGTACATTTAAAAAAAAAAAGTGTTCCTGCATCTCGATGTCCAAATCACAAAATGTACAATTATTTTTGTCAAAATTAAATGTCAGTCTTAAAAATTCATTGCAAGGCTAAATATCATTCAAAGTTTTAAAATGTGTCTCTCTGGATTTAGGTGCTATGAGAAGAGTGAGGAATCTGGTCCTGATCTTAAGAACTATCTCTTCAGGATGGTCTTTTAATAAATTTATCCTTTTTAATTGTAATGGGAAAAGATTGGATGTAAGAACACCACATGTAACCTTGGTCGTACATTTGTTGTCAGAAAAATTAATACCATACAAGGAAGATCAAAGAGGAATTTTGTTGCCATAAAGCAACGTTCCTCTCACCATGTTCACCATGCCTCGTGGAATGGCTTTTATCACCGCTGACTGTTGTTGTTTGGTAAAATTTACATTCAAATTTTGAACAAAGTTATTGTAAACCAAAAAATACCCCCAAGATCCATTAGACGAAT